>JAKSZT010054055.1:18309948-18385352 GCA_026826555.1 Tolypeutes matacus
AAAAAAAAAAAAAAAAAAAAAAAAAGATGTTATTGATAGGGGAAAATGTGAGAGGGGGAAGGGGTGGGGTACATGGAATCCCTTATATTTTCTATGTAGCCTTTTTGTAATCTAAAACTTCTTTTAAAAATAAAGTTTAAAAAAGAAAAAAATATTTGGTTGAAGTAATATTAAGATAAAGATACACATTTAGTGAATAGACATGACAGCAAATTTGCAGAGGTCTTGGGAGAACAAAGTAACGAGCAGAGCAGTCAAACAAGTGGAAACCCAGATTGATTCACAAGTGAGATTCCCCTGGGGGCTCCCAGAAATGGGAGGTGGGTTTTGCAAAAGATTGAAATCCTTGAGTTGGCAGATAGATGTTTGAATATAGCAATTTTAGGTATTGTTAGTGTTGTTCATACCCCCAGGCTGGTGAAGAAAGGGTTACATCAGTTTTTTTCTGAATGAATGAAAAGAGTGGCTTGTCAACAAGGAGATGGGATATAAAAGAGAGAAAACTGAAGTCATTGGACAATGCTGATAAAAGCTTTACACCTTTATGACTCAATTGTTTATGACATTGCCTTTCTCTTTTCTGCTAGTCTTACTGATGTACTCACCCATATGTGTCCATGTGGCTCTTGTCACCTGGAGTACATGGTCCTCAGATGAGGAAGGACTCAGCAGACCTTCCAGCATCTGGACCTATGGGAATTGAGCCTTGGAAGTTCAGATAGACCATAGAGTTTAAGTTATTTGCTCTCCTCCTTTCTCTGTCAGAAATTCCCTTCCCTCTGCTCTTTTCATGACTGGGTCTTTTTAAACTTTTGGATGCCATCTTAAATGCTACTTTTTAAAGGAGATCCACCCCCCAACCTGATAGACTGGCCAGAGCCTCCCTACTTCTGAAAGCCCCGGGGGCTTTCCCTGGTTCCTATACTTGATCCCAAACCTCCCTGTAAGACCCAGCCTGACCAGTGTATGAATTATTCAGTTAGAGGCTGAGAGCCAAAGCTGTCTGGCTGAAGTAGAGAAAAAGACATAGGGTAGCATTTTCAGGAAGTGATTTCTCATGGTAATTAAATATACTCATATATGTTAGGGGTATGGGGGGGTTATGTTGGGGGGTGTGTGGCTCATCACCACCTTTCTCCTAAGGGTCCAATCTAGCTAGTGTCACATCAGAGTCCTGAGTCTAAGCAAAGCCCACCCCTCCCAGTGACTTGATGATGGGGGTGGTGGGGTTGGCGACAGAGTCAGGAGGCTTCAGCCTGCCCTTTGTCGATTGATGTTGTCGGTTTAAAAAAAAACATTGCTTCAGTGAGGTTGTGTAAGAAATTGTGGAGGGGAGATAATTATGTAGATGTGTTTAAGCTCTCAGCTGGGGATGGATGGCTTTCAGAAACCCGCTGGGGGCTGGGAACCACAACCCCTACCATGCATTTGCTGGCTTAGATATAGCTAGGGGCCATTTTTCAAGTTCAAAGAAGAAGGGGATGAGCAGGTGTTGGGGAGGAGGGGCTGCCTGTTGAAGAATTGTGGGAAGAGCCCCTTTTCTCCAGGAGCACACACTAAGCTGTGACCCCACAGCATCTGCTTTTGGGTGACATATCGTTGGAGAGATTCTAATCTGGCCTCTGCCGCAGACATTTTGGCAGCCCTAGGCCTGAACTTTCTTGCATTTGCAGTCTTTAAAATGGGGATCATAGATCAGGTGAATCTGAAGTTTCTTTCCACCCTTAATTTTCTGTGGATTGATGATCCTGGATTTAAAGAAACAGGAAGGAATCTATCATTGTTCCAAGAAGAGACTATGTGACCTTGGATAGGTCCTTTTCCTATTGATTTCACCTCCTTTGGAGGTGGCAGAGCATACCTTCCCTAGAACTGGCCAGTTGCTTCTCTTTGCTGTTTCTCTGAAATTTCTCCCTTCTCCAGAGGCTGTAAAACACCACCCTTCTTTTTTAGTGCTCCTGCCACCACTTACCTCAGCCTCTAGAGCCTTCTTCTAGGGGCTGAGTAGGACCTCTGCTTGGCTGTTTGCTGAGCCATTGAAAATTTCATGGATAATTCAGGAACACAAATCAAACAGGAGGCTGGAAGCTCTGGATTTATGAAGAAAAAATGGGTCAAACTTGGCAATTTATGAACAGCTCAGAACAGCAGCATGTAGGGGGAAGGAGTGGGGAAGGGCAGAGTATTGGTCTGGAGGGCTGGGGACACAGTTGGGGAATGAAGAGGTGGGAGTGGGCCTGGAGAGAGTAAAGAGGGCCCTGGTCCTTAGCTTCCAGACCAATAGCTGTGTGAGTTGTCTGTGCCCTGGACAAATAGGGCAAGTAGAGTCCAGTGAGGGTGCAGTGACTGTCTTCAGGCATCAGAGGGTGATGAGGTCACCTTGTGGACTAGGGCCTTGACTGGATACTGAGGAGAAGGGAAGTGAGGACAGAGAGAGGGGACACGTTTTCCAGACTTGGGGAGCATTAGGCCAGAATTGAGAGGCTTGGCTGCTTTTCCAGAGCTCTGCTTTTGAGAAGCAAAAATAGACCTTTTCCAGGGAGCACAGGTTGTGGTGTATGTGTGCATGAGAGAGAGACCTAGTTGGTCAAGAGCCTTCTTGAGACTTTTCCAGTCTCCCCAGGGGGATTCCAGTAAGGGTCGATGGGACTCTGACTAGCTGAGCTCCCACAACTAGCTAGTAGAGGTCAGCTCCTATCACCTCCCCAGCAGGGGCCCTCTCGGTTCAGTTCCACCTTCTGTCCAACTTCTTCTGCTTGGGCCAATGGACCTTGAGAAGAGTATTTTCAGGTATGTGGTCTGATAGAAATGGTTCTATCTGAGGATCAGAGGTTGAGAGATCTGGGTGGAGCCCCAAGTATATATTATTTGTCAGGGTGACATTGAACAAGTCACATCCCCTTTTAGGGTGTCAATTTCCTTATTTGAGAAATGAGAACAGTATTCCCTTCACCAGCCCTTCTCATAATATTGTAGTACAAATGAAATAAAATTATGACAAATATGTGCTTGGTATCCTCTAAGGAACTGTGTCAAGGTGATGAATTCTTTTTCTTCTATTATTTTTCCATGGGAATATACCCTACCACTGCTCCTTCCAAGGCTTTAGATTCTCTATGTCTGAAATAAAGAGGTTAAACCGAGTCAGCCCCCAGGCCCCTTCCAACCTGAACAACATCTGATTCTCTATCTTGGTATCTTTGTTCCTGATTAACATGTTCCAGTTGAGGGTGGGTCTTCCAGGGTCTAGGACTTGGAGGAAGCAGGACTCTGCTAAGAAAACCATTTAACAAATGATTTCTAGGTAGAGGGCCTTGCTGCTTTCTCTTAATCTCTTCTGGGGTCCTAATGAAGGTGCAGCTCGTAGATCCATTCTAACGACTAAATGCAGATAGGGGAGGTTGTCCCTTAGTAATTTTTAGAGGATTTCCCTGGAACTCAAGTTATTCAATGCAAAACATTTCCATTTTAACAACTGAAGGATATGAAAGGAAAAGGGAGCTAAAGACTCCTGAGGTTGGGTGGGGATGTACTGTTGACTTGGGAATCATTATTTAGAGTCAACAAATAATTATTGAGCTCTGTTGCATTGCATGAGCTTATACTACCTATTGAATGCTGTTTGTTCCAGGAAGTTTTATATTCATTATTTAATTCGATTTCATAATAATCATGGGAGGAAGATGGTGTCATTCCCTTTTGGCAGATGAGGAAATTGAGGCTCAGAGAAGTAAGGGAACTATTCAAGTAAGGTCATAATGCTGTGAGAGATGGAGCTGGGACAAAAACCTGGGCCTATCTGACATCAGAATTGGAGCTTCCTCTACAAAGTGATTCCAGACTCCAGGCCCACTTTATGTATATTTATTGGAAAAGCTACGAACTTACAAAACAGTCATGCAAATGTGCAGCATTCCTGTTCAACACCTCTCCACATTACATTGTTGTGGGATATTTGTTACAGATTATGAAATATCATCAGACCGTTACCACTAATTATGGTCTAGAGCATACATTTGGTATATTTTTTCCATACACCCTATTATTAACACAGTACTTCTTTGACATTGATGCAAGAATATTACAATATTGCTATTAACTATAGTCCATAGGTTACATTAATTGTATTTCTCCCATGCATCTCCATAGTCTTACCACCACCTTGTAATAGTGATGTACATTTGTTCTAGTTCATAGAAGAAAATTCTTGTATTTGTACTATTAACCACAATTCTCATCTACCTCTGGGTTCACTATGTTATTCAGTCCCTAGATTATTCTCTAGCTTTCTTTCAGTTGGCATTTATATCCCTAGACTACCCCTTTTGTGTCCCTTGAAGCTAAAATATATGGAGAAGATGTCATCTTATAATCATTCTCTATTGATTGCCTTTTCTTTTGACTGTGGCCACATTTTCTTGTTTTTTTCATGTATCTAATAATTTGGGGTTGTATCCTGGGTATTATGAATGATATATTAGACAGACTCTGGATTCTATTATATTCCTCTGAAGAGTTTTTTTTTTTTTTTTTTTTTTTTAATGTGACTGAACTCAAACTCCAAACACTGTCTCCCCTCTGGTGGACAGCAGCTGGGATTTTGGAGTATTCCCTGTGCATGTGTGTTCAGGGATCAATCAGAGATTTAAGTAGAGTTTACACATAGAATTTGAGGCTTACACTCTGTGGCTCTCTCCTTTCTGGGATTTCTGCCATCACTTTCCAGCTTCTGTTCACTCACATTTCATTTCCTCTGACTCTTCAAGCCACTAAGATTTGTGGTTTCCAATACAAGTTTAGCTGCCCTATGTGACACTTACTGTAGTCTGCCCTCTGGAGAAAAGCTTTAAATATAAAATACTCATTGCCATTCTTCCAAGTGTTAATTTCCCTCCAATTTCTGCCTGCATTTGTTTTTTTTTTAGAAAGGCAGACTGCCACATGCAGCGCCTCATTTGGATGTGTCTGGAGTCTTGGAAGCTTGACTACCCTACGTTCTCCTACAAATGGACCTTGAGAGCTTGTTTGGAGGTTCTAGCAGGGGAGCGCAGCTACTCGTATACCCTTGACCGAAGAACGGTCCTCCTCTAGCGGGGAAGGTCGTCCTCTTCGACCTAGCGCGCAGCTTCGGGAGGGACGCACATGGAGCGGTGAGGGAGGAAGGGGACACCCGCCTAGCCAGCCAGATCAGCTGAATCAACCCCGGCGATCAATGGGGTGACAGATGTCGCAGCCAGATCGCCCTCACATCCTGCCTGCATTTGTTTTATCTGTGTCTTTAGGTTTTTAACATTTTGTGCAGAGTTTCTGTTTGTTTTCTGTGGAAAGACTGGTCTGATAGTAGAGGAGGGCCTCTAGACTGTAAGGGGCATCCAACCTCAGGTCACTCTCCCAGGTGCCATCATGCATGGAATGGAAGAATGTGCTTTGTCTCTCTCTCAAGCATACCTTTGACAAAGTCTCCATTGGGAGGAGAAGAGGTGTCAGGAGAGAAAAGGAGACAGATTCCCCAACTTGCCAATGTCATCCAAGTGTATGCCTCTTTAAACTGTGCCTTAGGGAGTATTTCAGATGGCCACCACCTGTTCAGGTTCTCTCAGATACTTTCTGGAGCTGCAGGTGTGTGCCAAGGGCTGGGGAAATTGGTTGTTTCCCAAGTTTCCTTTTCTCCTTAGTTGGAGATATCAGAAAGGCCAGAGCATGATGGCAAAATTCGTGTGCTTTTTAAAATGTTCCAGCTTTGTAGAGAGGTTGTTTTTCTTCTTAAAGAAATCTCTTGTGTGCCAGAAAAATGCATCCAGAAGAGAAATGCCCTTTTGATGGCTGAGAATTATTGTTTTAAAGGCTTTATATAAGCTGCTCTTAACAAAACTCAAACATCTGCTTGTGGTGTCCGTGTGCCAACTTTCAGCTTGAAGGGACTGTGTGAAGATGCAGGCTTCCAGCCCCAATGGGGAAGGAGGTAAAGCCTGCTGTGGGCCAGCCTTGGCTGCTGTGGCTGTTGTGGCCACTGGTGCTTTATCTCCTTGATGGAGCTCCATGGTCAGGGGCAGAGGAAGAAAACCACTTTCTTGTGTATCTTTTTATGATAGAGACATTTTGCCAAGATGAATGTATCCATGTTCATCTCTCAGGGCTTAAAATCTGAAAGAGAGTCAAGGACTTGAGCCTAAGAGAAGCTGGCTGTGGAGAAAGGAAAGGAAAGTTGTATTTATCCAATGTGTTTTCTATGCCAGTTATTTTTATATCCATTGTCAGGTTCAATCCTTCCAACAACTCCATGAGGTGGATATTAATATCCTGTCATTCCAGAAAAGAAAACTGAGGTTCACGGAAATTATAACTTGCTCAAGTTTACCCACTTGGCAAGTGGCAGAGTCAGGATTCATTCTCAGGGCTGCTGCTTCCAGAGCCTGGGTTTCTTTCCATTGTATCTGGCTGCCTCTCACATGAGCCCTGAATCCTGGCTTCTTAGAGAAACATGCTATCTTCCTCTTCCTAAACTGATGAGGCTATTCCCTGGCTGGGGGGAGAGGGAGATGGCCTCTTGCTGCAGGTGGCCTCTGTCCTCTCCCCCTCCCCTTCCTTTCACGACATTTGCTGAGCATCTGAGAGGCATGACACAGTGGCAAAAGTCAGGACTGGGAGGTAGAATTGGGCCATGGAATTGCAAAGGAAAGGGTGAATATATTTGGAGAATTTCTTGAAACTTCCAGGAATTGGGGTGGGGAGTGGGGTGGGGAGGCACAGTAGAGAATGGAGAGAAACTGCCAGAAAGATAAAAGTGGTCATCAGATCAGAGCCATGCCCCAGGAGAGGTGGGAGGAGGGGCATCTAAAGATATATTGTATCTTCACTGTGCCCAGAGCCAGCTAAGCCTAGGGAGACCTCATCCAGGGACTAGGGATTCTATATCCTTTCCGATAGATATGAGACACCTGGAGGTCCTTTTGTCCAGATTTACCCCCAAGGGACTCAAGTAATAGCACTGTTCTAGGCCCTGCTGGTTGGGATGCTCTCTGGAGGTTATGGGGTCTGTGCCCTGAGCCTGGGGAAAGAGCCTATCTTATTGAGCTTGGGTAGTAGGCATGGCTGTGGTCTAGATCCCAAGGCAGCCTTTCTAGGTGGGGCTGCCTGTGTGTTCCTCCAGCACTTGGTTTGCTCTGCCCTTGGCACTCTGCTCCCAGGGGTGGGTTGGGGACCTGCCTCTCCTTGAGGAGAATGTCTCAAAGACAAGGACTCTGCCATATTCACCTGGATAGCCCAGCCCTCAGCCCACTTGTAGCTGATCAAAGTCAAGGCAGGAGCGGATGTGGCTCAAGGAGTTGAGTGCCCGCCGCCCACATGTGAGGTCCCAGGTTCGGTTCCCAGTGCCTCCTAAAGAAGAAAAATAATGATGATCAGAAAACGAGCAGACATCGAGCAAAAATGAATAGACAACGAGAAAAAACAAGCAATGAGCAAAAAAACCGAGCAGACATCGAGCAAAAACAACGAGCAATGAGCAAACAACAAGCAGACAATGAGCAAAACAAAACAAGCAGGGAGAGGATGTGGCTCAAGCACTTGAGTGCCTGCCTCCTACATGGGAGGTCTCAGGTTCAGTTCCCAGTTTCTCCTAAATAAAAACCAAACAGACAACGAGCAAAAACAAGCAAAAACAATGAGCAGACAATGAGCAAAATAAATAAATAAATAAAATACAATGAGCAAAGAGATGAGGGAGCCATCTGGGGGGTGGGAAGTCAAGGCAGAGGCAGTGTAGAAGAATAGAAAGAGTAAAGGTGTTTTGGTTGTTCAAATGTGAGTTAGAATTTCAGCTCTGCCCTTTTTAAGCTGTGTGGTTGTAGTAGGTCAGGTTCCCCTAGAAACAGATCTGTGACCAAAATCTGCATACAGGAGGTTTATGGGGGTGTGGAGTGAGGGACGTAAGATAGGGCAGAGTTTGTAACAGAGATCTCAGGCAATCCCACGGCGAGCTTTGAGGCTAGAGTAGCCCTTGGGAGTTATCCCAGTGTGAGGCAAGGTGGCTGGACCTTTGTACCCCCTCACCGACCAGTCATTTGATGTGGCTTTCCAGAGAAGGGGAGTAAAGTTGGGCATAGCAGATTTTAGCTGAGGGTGAGTTCTGAAGAGGGGCTCAGCTGTGAGCCCTCAAAAGTCAATAGTCTTGGGAGCTGGAGGATCGAGGGCCTCGGGCCTGAAGGGGGGCCCTGACGGTGCACCATAGAATCCACTACCAGGATCTTGAGTAAGACACCTGGCTTAACTGAGTCTCAGTGTCCACAACTATGAAATAGAGATAATTGATTTATTTGCTCGCAACCTGGTCCAGGTGCTGGGAAGTTTGGCAGCAAATAAATCAGACAAAGCCCCTGCCCTTGTAGAGCTTACCTTCTAGCTGGAAGAGAGAGATGACTATAGTCAGAGGATAATGAGTTCTGTGGAAAGTAAGTCAGAGTAAGGAGGTAGGGAGCACTGAGTTGGGCAGTTGTCTATTTTATATAAGGTGGTCAGAGCAGAAACCTGAAGGAGGTAGGGAGGGGGCCAGGAGACCATCTAAGTCAGGGGTTAGCCACACACAGCTCTACGGACAGTTTGGATCGGATGATTCTTTGTTGTGGGGGGCTGTCCCATGCCTTGTAAAATGTTTAGCAATGTCCCTGGCAGATTTACTCACTAGATGCCAGTAGCAGCCCCTAGTCATGATGAAAAAAAATGTCTCCAGATATTGCCAAATGTTGCCCAGGGAGAATACCACAGATCTAGGAGAAGAGAATTCCAGGCAGAGGGAACAACAAGGGCAAAGGCCCCAAGGCCTGAGCATTCTGAATTCATTCACAGAATAGCAAGGAGGCCAGCCTGGCTGGGGTGGAGTGAGTCAGGGAGAGAGTGAGCCAAGAGGGGAATGGAGGGGTGGGAGGGCAGATCGTGTAAGGCCTTGGAGCCCACTGTTAGGATTTTGACTTTGACTCCAAGGGTGAAGGAAGTTCTTGGAGGGTATTAAGCAGGGAAACAGTATGATCTGACTTAAATTTAAAAGGATCCCTCTAGATGCTCCCACACCGTGGTGATTGAAGGTTAAAGATCAAGTTTCTGATGCACAGCAGGTGCTCAATAAATGGGCCTACTACGCTCCAGAACAGGTGCAGTGCACCACTGGTTTGCATTTGAGGTCATCGTGTGACTTGGCTACCATCCAGTCTCAGGTGTAGCTGCCTTTTTGTGACTCAGGCCTGGAAATGAGGACCCTAGAATGTTAGAGCTGGAAGGGGCCCTCACAATAGTGGTGTCCAAACTGCTTATTTTAGAGAAGAAAACTGAGCCTTGAGAGTGAAGCAATGTGGAGTCACCAGTGAGTCAGCAGCAGTGCTAGGGTTAATCTCTGGAGAACTGCCCTGTGGAAGAGAAGCCTTTGGTGGTGACCTAATTTGTGCCTCCTTATGTGAGTTTTTTTTTTTAATTAAAAGAAGAGATAAAATTCAAAGACAAGAAAAATGTGTTTGAGGCTGGATGGGGCTTTTGCACAAATAAAGAATTCGACTGTAAAATTAATTGTAAAATAATAATAAAAAAATAGGTTTGGACCCTATCTTCCTATGCAGGAAGCTGGATTGCCAAGTCAGCACCTGATGTCAACTTCTTTCTAAAGTTGTGGAACTGCTATTTTGTCTCAGCAGCAACAGGCAGAAGGAAAGGGTAATATCTTCTTATATTCTTGGACTTGGGTAATATCACTTTAATGCACAACCCCTACTTATAGATGGGAAAACAGAGGCAGAGATAACCTTGAGTTTGACCCCATTGACTGGATGTTGGAGACAGAGCCTGAACTTAGGGCCCAGGGATCTGGGTTCCATTATGTTACGACTGTCTGGTTTTGTCACCTTGGTCAAACCATAGAATGTCCTGGTGCCTCAATTTGCTCTAGATAAGAGACAATAGTTCTTCCCCTTTCCAAAGGTATCCTAAAGAGAAAAATGCATTTATCTTCTACAGTTTCTCAGCTCAGGCCCTTGCACTTTATTGGTACCTGATATACATTTGTTGAAGGAATGAATATTTATTGAGAAAAATGAGGTGTTATATGGGAATTATTAAACTGGAATATGAAGGCCTTTGTAAGAATCTCTTAAAACTCTCAGGTGAGCTCCTGGCATCTGGTGTGATGATGGGTTAGAGGGTGAGAGGTTCATATTAACTATCCCCCTGCCTCCAGGCCACACTGTATAGAAACCTTCCAAGAGAGAATTTCTATTCTGTGCCTTGTGGCTATTTGGGGCAGGCTTGCTGAATGGTGGTTCAGGAATCTGCATCTGCCACAAGTTAGCACCATTTTACTGCCAGGGACTGATGCTATGGCCATTTCTGACCCTATGGGCAGGGGCATTGGTAGGCGTTCTCCTGGGTACAGGAAGCCTGGCTAAGGAGCAATTCAGGTATGACCACAGGAGACATGGAGACACAGCCCCTGCTTCTGGTGGTTTCCTGGGGCCCTTGAAAGAAGGGTTTGAATCTTGGCTCTGTCAATTTCTATTATGTGTTCTTGAGCAATTTGTTAAATCTTTTCTGCCTCTGCTTTTTAATATGTAAAATGGGGTTATTACAAGCAATGACAACAAAAATAGGTAAATTGGACTTCATCAAAATAAAAAAACCTTTGTGCTTCAAAGGACACTATCAAGGAGGTGAAAAGACAACCTACTGAATGGGAAAAAATATTTTCAAATCATATATCTGATAACAGACTTGTATCTGGAATATACAAAGAGCTCTTACAACTCAATGATAAAATGACAACCCAATTAAGAAAAAGGTAAAAGATCTGAATAGTCATTTCTCCCAAAAAGATATACAAATGGCAATGAGCACATGAAAAGATGCTTGACATCTTCAGTTAGCAGGGAAATGCAAATCAAAATCACAATGAGATACCACTTCACATCCAGTAAATATGGCTATAATTAAAAAGACAGATGAAAAAACAAGTGTTGGGGAGGATATGGAGAAATCAGAACCCTTATCCACTGCTGGTGAGAATTTACATGGTACAGGCATTTTTTAAAAGAGCCTGGAAGATCCTCAAAACATAGCAATTACCATATGACCCAGCAATTCTAGGAGCAATATATACTCCTAGGTGTATGCCCAAGAATAATGAAAGCATATGTCCACACAAAAATTTGTACATGAATGTTCACAGCAGCATTATTATTCATAATAGCCAAAAGGTGGAAGCAACCCAAATGTCCATCAACAGTTGAATGGATAAAAAAAATGTGGTATATCCGTACAATGGAACATTATTTGGCCATATAAAGGAATGAAGTACTGATACATGCTACAACATGAATAAATCTTGAGAATTTTATGCTAAATGAAAGAAGCCAGTCACAAAAGACCACATATTGTGTGATTCTATTTATATAAGCTATCCAGAGTAGCAAATATAATATGTAGAGACTACAAGTAGATTATTGCCGAGGGTTGGTGGGATGGGGAGGCTGGGAAGGCGATAGCTTAAAGTTAAGGGATTTCTTTTCAGGGTGTGGAAAGATTCTAAAATTGATCATGCTGATGATTGCACAACTCTGTGAATATACTAAAAACCACTGAATTGTACACTTTAATGGATGAATTGTCTGGTATGTGCGTTGTGTCTCAGTAAAGCTGTTACCAGAAAGTGGGGTTATTAATAGGATCTACCTCTCAGTTTTTTAGTTAAAGTCAATGTCATAAAGCACAGCATCTAGTATATAATGAAGTCTCAGTAAATGCTAATTATTTTATTATTATTATCACTGGGCTGTTGACGATCATATGAGATAAGGCACAAAGTAGCTAATACAGTTCCTGAGACATAACTGGTGATTTCATTGTTAGTGCCCTCTCCTTTGTACAGGCAAATGTGGGAGATGCAGGGATACAACCACTGAATTCGGGACTCTGGTCAGCCTCACCCCTGGGAAGAAATCTTTAATGACCTAGTTGGGAGACCTACTGTAGGAAGCTGCAGGAAGAAGTTTGGTTTTGGCCCCATAACAAGGTTTATTACAACCACAGACCTGTAACTTTCTCTGGAGAAACTCAAAGGGACATTTGTGGTTGTATTTACCAGCCTGTCTCTGCTTCACCTCTCTCTGTCCCCCTCCACCACTCAGGTAGGGACTCAGCATTTTTCCTCCTTGTTTTGGGATTTCTCAGTAAGGAGCTGAATTATTGTCTTTATTAATGGGGCCCCTTGAGCATTTTCAATTTGCATCCATCCCTGTATAGTCTAAGTCTTTATCCCCAACTTCTCTTTGTAGTGCAAATTAGCTACTTGGAAGGATATTTTTACATTATTTTGTTTCCAGGAGGATAAGGAAGACACAGTGCTGAGCTTGGGGTTATGGTGGGAGGCTTTGGTACAAAGGTGCTAGTTTTAGTGGTTTTAATTCTACCCCTACCTTTGACCCAGGATGGAGTCCTTGGGCCTGCCCTTCCTGTCATTCTCCTACTTTATCCTCCAGCCTTTCTCCCTATCCCAACCCTCCAGTTCCAAATGGTAGTGTGGGTGTGGCGGGAGGGAGTTATGGGACTGGGGGTAGGGGGGTGGGTAGCACTATGATGATTCCTTTATGTCCCATAGTAGGTGATTTATTTCTCCAAGTAAGAGAGTTTCAGAGTCCTGGTTACCAGTTGTGTGTGTGTGTGTGTGTGTGTGTATGTGAGAGAGAGAGAGAGAGAGAGAGAGAGAGAGAGAGAGAGAGAGAGAGAAGTGGATGCTGCAGTGTGCTGTCCATATTCCCCCTTCAGGACTGAGGCACTCACTGCCCCCAGCTGCTGACTTCTGGGAGCTTGGCTGATACTATCAGGTAGGCCTTGGTGTTAAACATAAATAGTCTCAAATATACACATAAATATAGCAGTTTCACAGAGCACTGGACAAGGCCACTCAGTGACTCTGATGAAATGAGATGGAACACAAGACCCCTCTGTAATCTTGTCTAAGCAAAGACAAAAACATGGTACTGTCTGAACCACACAAATACCAAACATCTCCCTATCCTGGATAATATGAGTGATGCTGTTTCTTTACCAACTATTGCATTAGCTTTGCTTTAGTCCTCCCTCCTTTAGGTAAGATTTATTAAACATGGGCAATCATAGATAACCATGCTTCCTAACAGCAGCCAATTCAGAGCAAAGACTTGTTTCCTTGAACTATTGCCCAAATCACCTAATATGAGCCCAAATCCCATAAGTCCTGTTTTTTCAAACACTGTCTTCCAGAGATGCTCCATGGATTTTCATTGTCTGTGGTCTTCCTTGCTGCAAAAAGCAACAAACTCAACTTATTTAACTGCAGGCATATTCTTCCTGGTCTTTGTCTGGAGGGCATTAACATGCCCCCATGGATGTTGAGCCCAAGAAAATTCTCAAGTAAACTTCCTGCACACAAACCTCTCTCTCAGCATTTACCTACATCAACCTAGGAAAGTCAGTGTCAGGAGTGATCCAAGGAGGCAGACTTTAAAATGCTCTCAGAATTGAAGGGCAAAAAAAGAAAAAAACAATATCAAGCCCAGTCTGCTGCTTCAAGATCAGGTTCATGACTGAGGAGTGAGACACTGAGACTTATGATGGGACTGTCTGGGTCAATATACTTGAAAATCACGTATCTTCAGCTCCCTCTGGACCTTTTGGGCCTGCAGAGATGTCTTGCTCTTCCTTGTTAAAGGCCAACAAGCTTCCCACTCCACCCTTCCTAGAAGATGATACAGAGGCTTCTGCCTTGCCAGAAAACACGAACTTCCCTCATGATCTATCTCCACCTCTCCTCCTGGACACCAGACCAATAACAGGGGTAAGTCAAGAGATAACCTGTCTAGGGGAGGCGCTGGGGCTGCTATAAAAGGAAAGGGACTGTATATTCTCTAGTCGCTGCAGGGTCCAGAATACATGTTCTGGTAGTAGCCAGACGAGTATGTATAGGACTGGATCCTGAGGGTGCCTGTACAAAGGGCTAGGAGACATGTATTCTCCCAGCTGCTGGGAGGGTTGGCAGGTAGGTAATGGCTCTCAGCCAAGATTCTCAGGGCAATTCTCCAACAATCGCCCTCCGACAAAGACAGCTACTTTGCCTAAGATTATACCTTCTTTTCCAGACAGCCTGCATTCAGCAACTCCACTGTGGGGTGGGGGTGGGGATAAAATCTCTGCCCCATCTCTCGAAAGTGGGACAAGTCTGAAGGACCATTCCAACTCCAGAGCTCCCTTTGGGATCAGCTGAAGCCTTTGTTTTAATTGCTTCTCAGTCAACTCTTCCCTCTGCCCAATTCTACTTCCTTCATCCCTTCCTCAGGGGTTGATCCTGGGGGCACTCGAATAACCTTACTTCATGTAAATCTCTATCTCCTTTTCAGAGTTTGTTTCCCAGGGAACACAACCTTAGATAATGAAAAGGAATAAGAAGAAAGACATGAAAAGCAGGAACAGTGGAGGGAAGGAGATGGAGCCTCCACAGATACAGAACCTCTCTGGAGTACCAAACCAAGCCAGATGTTTCAGCCCTCCACTTCAGTGCAGAAGGCTCTGCAGAAAATGAGAATGAGTCACCGTGACATAAGAGGGAAGCTATCCATTTAACAACCAGAAGGAGGGCAGAGCTATGAAGTAGAAACAATTGGAAAACAAGATAAAATATTTGGAAATCAAACATATTATTGAAATAAAATTCAATACAAGGATTGGAAAGCAAGTTTGAGAAAATCTCTGATAAATTAAAACAATGAAGCAAACAAAAACAAAAGAAGAAAGAAATGAGAAAAAGGAGAGAAAACATAAGACCCAGAGGAACAACCCAGGAGATCTAACATCTGAGTAGTAATATGAGTTCCAAAACAAAAGGGTGCAGGTTATCAAGAAACAATACAAAAAGCTGAAAGACTTTCTAAAGCTGAAAGACTTGAATTTATGTATTGAGAGAGCATATTGATACTGGATCAATTGGATATTCTTATGAAAAAGAAAAGAACCTTAATCCTGAGCTCATACTATGTGCAAAAATTAATTCAGAATGGATCACAGACCTAAATGTGAAAAGTAAAAAAAAAAGCTTCCAGGAAAAAAAAAAAAAAAAACCCACAGCAAAATATCATGTCTTTGGGACAGGTAAACTTACTTATTATACAGAGTACAGAAAAACACTAACCATAAAAGAAAATATTGCTAAATTAGATCTTATTGAAATTAGGAACTCCTCTTTAGCAAGAGACAACATTAAAAAAGTGAAAAGGCAAGCCCAAAACTGGGAGAAATATTTGCAATACATATTCCCAACAAATGATATGTATCCAGAGTATATAGTGAAACCCTACAAATCCATAAGTAAAAGACCTGTGTATAAAAATGAGCAAAATATTGGAATAAGCTTGCTACAAAATAAATCAATAAAGAAGTGCAAAAATGGCCAATGCACATTAAAAGGTGCTCAACATTATTAGTTATCAGGAAATACTTATTAAAACTACAATAAAATACCATTATACTCCTACCAGAATGGCAAAAACAAAAGGTTTGAAAACACTTGTAAAAACATGGGGCAACTAGAACTCTCAAACATTGCTGGTGGGAGTTTAAATTTGTACAACCACTTTGGATAACTGTTTGGCAGCATCTACAAAAACTAAATGCATGCCTATCCTGTGATCTAACAATCCTACCTCTAGATATGGGTGCAAGGGAAATGAATACTTATTTCCACTGAAAGATATGTACAAGAATGTAATAGAGTCATTGTTCATAATAGCTCCAAACTGGAGACAATTCCAAATGTCCGTCAACGTTTGTATAAATAAATTGTGGTATAGCATACAACAGAATATTATACAGCAATAAAAAAGAACCAACATCTTCCACATGGAACAACATTGGAGAATGTCAGAGACATAATGCTGAGCAAAAAAGGCCAGACACAAAAGGGTATATAATGTAAAAGCCCATTTATATGAAGCTCAATAAGAGGCAACACTAGCCAATGGTGATAGAGGTCAGAATAGTGGCTACTCTCGGCAGGCTCTTAGCTAGGGGGAGGCATAAGGGAACCCACTGGGGTACTGGAAATGTTTATGTTTTGATATATAACATATATTGTGGATAGTTTACTATATGTAAGTTATAATTTAAACAAAATAAAAAATAAAAATGAAAGGGCCTATTGAGAGCCCAATAAAATAAATGAAAAGAGGTCCACATCAATTTGTACATCAGTGTGAGTCAGAAGAGCAATGGGGAGAAAAGAACATTCTAAGAATTTCTGAGAGAGGAATAAGGTCACTTATAAAGGAACAAGAATAAAACTGGTATCAGACTCTCACCAGTAGCATCAAATATCTCCAAAATTCTGAGAGAAATTATTTCTGCCTTAAATTTCTATATTCAGCCAACCCATCATTCACATTGCAAGGGCTCATAAAATTTATTTCCCAAAAATCCTTTTTAAAGAAGCAACTTGAGGTTATATTGCAATAAGTGAAGGAGTAAACCAAGAGAGGGGAAAACTGGGAATGCAAGAAGCTGTAGCTAGAACTCAGAAGAGCAAGGATGAGTTTCAAAGTTAAGATCTCTGCACAAGCCCAGAGGGCAGCTGGCCCAAATTGAAGCAAGAGAAAAAGGGTCCCAGTGGGTGGAGGTAGCAGTGGCGGTCGTAGTGGTGGTTTCTGAAGAAAAGGAACTGGATACAATATTCTTTATTAAGACTTTGAAAAAGATTTGAGAATGTGATAAAGACAAATAGGACAGAAGAATAAAGAAAGGCAACTAGAAACCTATAATCACACACACAACTGTACCTGAAAGAAAACTATAATTGTAGTACTCTACTTGACTCTGCAGTGAGCAGTCTTTACCTAGGCACAATAATGTAAATACTTTTCAGTGATTTTCAACGCTTATAATCAATCTAAAAGACCTTATAGTTGCAGAATAAATGTAAATATCAACCTTAGCAATGTAAAAGTAGAGATGACCGAAGTTAGGAGGTTGAAGGGAAAGGTGGGGGTATTAATATCCTCTTTCTACAAAGTGCATCTCTGGAGCATAGAAGATCATGGAAGTAACCAATACAAGAACTAAAAATAGAGATATGGCAGGAGGGGGCAGAGGTGGCATAAGTAAGATAAATCCTCATCTATTGTAGCAGGAAGTCAGTAGTTGTGTTTAAAATTGATGAATCAAGAAATATCAGTAGAAGTATATAATTTAGACAAATGGAGGTAAATATGAGAAGAGATGTTTTAAAAAGTTAGAAGTGATGGCCTAGGGGAAACAGGACTGGGACTCGGAAGTGGTTTAGCAGGATACTGTATTTAACCTTGTGCATATATTACTTTGAAGAAAAACTTTTGTTTTGTTTTTTTAAATCAAGACAGACACAGGTCATATCCAGGAGGAGTTTATAAACATCCTTGCCTTTTCCTAAGGATAATTGAGACATCAAGGAACCCCCAAACAGCTCCCACCTGGAATAGGTCTTTCAGTTATGCCTTGACACCTGGGGACTTGTGAACTCATTCAGTCTTTATAGGAGCAGGGATTTGGGGACTTTGAAATGTCACTAATTTTCTTGCCAAGGCTTCTTTGTGATAAACTTCATCTCCCCCTTCCTCCCCCTCAAAAAATACAATTTTCAATAAATAGCAAGCTCATAAATAACATCAGGCACCACAGCTCCTAATGAAATAGTGACAAATGTTATATCTTCATGGGATCTGGAGAAATAACAAAGGGAAGCATGGGGAGGGGACTTCAGCCCCCAGAGCTCATGAGATTTTATTAAAAATCCTTTGTTTCATGCAGCCCATTAAAGTGATTCCCCTGCAAAATAATTAAACATTGTTCAGAGATGTTTCTCATTTACTAGAAGGCTGCAGAGTCTCAGCTTCTGCAGGTGAAAGGTAGGTTTCAAGTCCATGAAAGGGGAAAATGTGCTGGTCTGGGGGTCTGGAGGCCTGGGTTCTCACCCTGGCTCCTCTGTTAGATAGTGCAGCCTTGAAGAGTCCTTGCTACCCACTTTCCTGCCAGTACCAGGTCTCAGTTTCTTCTTTTGTAAAATGAGGAGATTTAGGTCTCATATGACCTTTGCTACCAAAGCCTTGTGCGTGACCTTGGACAGGATTTCCACTCTTTGGGCCTCCATTTCTCTGTGTGTAAAACAAGGTTCTTAGATGAGAACATCTCTGAGGTCCATTCTCCCTTGGTTCTTCTGAGTTAGGGATGGAACCTCTGGCTTTAGGAGGCCCTTCCAGGCAGAGTCATCTCCAGGGTGAGTGTGACCGCAGTGAAAGGGGGTTGAAGGTTAGAGCAGAGGCTGTGGGAAGCTGTCCAGTTTGCCTTTGAGGAGGGAGCAGTTGAAACTTGACCCTCTGAAATTCCTACCTATCCACTATTTCCTGGGGTGGAGGGAGCAAAGGGTAGGGACTGTGGACTGGTGTGAGTGTGTTGGAGACCGGGTTGCTAATTCATTGGACTTCAATAGGGGGCGTTTATTATGTGCAGGGGGATGTGAAGAATGGGGCCCCATTCTTGCTCCGTATTATTTCAGTTCCCTGGCCCTGGCGTGATTCATGCAGCTGCATTTATGGTCCTGCAAGGCTAAAAGAGAAAAGTTATTCAAGTTCTTTCTTCTTCTTCTCCCCTTGCCCTTTTCTGTTTCTAGGCAGGGGCAGTAAGAAGAGTTTTTCTTTTCTTTTTTTTTTAACCATCTCTTCTCAATTATAGTTTTGGATACCCACACAGTCTTCTCTGCTGTCTTTGAGCTGCATGGAGTCCCTGAGGTTCTGAGAGACTTCCTGTATCGCTCTAAGGAGGCAGAAAGGCAGAGGGTTTAAAAGTGCAGGCTTTGAGACATACCACTGTGAATCTCGGCCCCACCAATTTATCAGCTGTGTGACCTTGGGCAAATTGCTTAACCAAAATCTGAGCTTCATTTTCCTCATTCTATAAACAGAGGCAAGACTGCCTTATTTCATGGGGTTGTAAGTACTGAATGTGACAGTTTGTAAGGGGCTTAGCATAGGGCTGGTACATAGTAAGCAGTCAGTGAATGCCTGTGATAACAGTTATTCATAGTGCCGAGATGTCTGCTGACTCTAACCCCGTGCTCCTTCCATTAGGCTGCGCTACCAGCTGCCACTCTGTCGAGTTCTGTTGGCTCCTCTGAAGTTAGTACTTTGATTCTAATTTGGCCTTATTTTCCTGCTCCTTCAGTGTACCCTCAGCCCTTTCTTGGAGGCAGCAGGGGTCGGGGAGAGAGAGAAACAAAAGACCATGGTGCTGGAACCCAGAGGAAGGAGGTCTGGCTTCTACAGATCATCTGCATATCTAGTCATAATTTATCAACAGCTTTCACATTCATAATCTCCTTTTTCCCCACCTGTAGGATGGGGGTTCTTTTTTTTTTTAAAAGATTTTATTTATTTATTCATTTATCCCCCCCTTGCTGCCTGTGCTCGCCGGGTCAGCCAACCACGCCATGCGGGCAGGCCTGCCCTCACCAGGAGGCCCCGGGAACCGAACCCGGGGCCTCCCATATGGTAAACGGGAGCCCTACTGATTGAGCCACAGCCGCTTCCCAGGATGGGGGTTCTTTACATGTGCAAAGCACTGTTATTCCCACTTTATAGACAAGAACATTTAGAAGACTCAGAGAGATAAAGTGACTTGCCCAAGGTAACACAACTAGAAAGAAATGGAGCTGAATTGAAATCCTGGTATTTGGACTCAGATTAGGACCTTTACCATTTTCCCAGGGCTATAAGTTGTGGGTAATCTTCAGTGAGTCCCCTTCACTTCAGTTCTCTTGACTGCAACGAGGTGCAAGATCTAGATCATCCTTGAAGACCCTTCCAGCCTGCACTTCTTGTCCCCAGGTGGAGTCCAGTGTGTCTGGTCTTTAGATAGGATGAGGAAACTTCCTGTACTCTCTCTGGCTTGGTTGATGATGGAAAATTTCTGGCTCAGCCTCACTGTGACTTTGGAGTCTTGGGCCTTGGGAAGTGAATGTCATACTTAATTATTCAGAAACCCATATATACTCTGTAAGCAAGAAATCTACTCTGACAGGCAAGAAATGCAACAAATTGTTTATTGCTCTTTGCTTCAAACCTGGAGTGGAAGGCAAGGATTGAGAGGC
Organism: Tolypeutes matacus; assembly: GCA_026826555.1. Lineage (NCBI taxonomy): Eukaryota > Metazoa > Chordata > Mammalia > Cingulata > Chlamyphoridae > Tolypeutes > Tolypeutes matacus. The sequence goes on from JAKSZT010054055.1 coordinate 18,330,125, forward strand.
ATGCCTGACTGTTGGAGGCAAATCCCCATCCACATTTGGGTGCAAATGCTCCCATCTTATCTGACAATGTTAGGGGCAGTGTGGCCCGTAGGTCAGGGCACTAGGGAAGAAGTCCATGACCCAAGCCCCTATTCTTCCACGAATCTTCTGAGTAGCTTTTCGAGAGCTACTTGAAAAGCTTTCCCATCTGAGAAATGGGTTCACATATGTCTTGCCCTTTAAGAACAGTGAGGTTCTGAGGATCACTCAGGACCTGAGAGAATTCCGGGATTCATGGAGTTGAGTAATGTTGGTGATGGGGATCATGTGGTCCATTTTCTGTCTTGAGGGCCAGGCAAGAAGGGGAGTATAGAAAACAGCAAGAGGGATGGTTAGAGATTGCTCTTGTCTCAGAAATTTTCAGGGATGCTGGCTGCTCAGCCACCTCTCTTAGAGCCTCAATCCCACTCCTCCGAGAGTTCTTCTTGTAGGGCTCTTGGGGATATCCGTACCATCTCTATATGGAGTATTTGGATCAAGATAGTAGGAAATAGCTGTTGGCTCTCAAGTGCTTATATATGTCTATCACTGGGCTGGGGGCTTTGCTCAGTTGAGTTTATCTACTTTCTTTCAGCAACCTTGGGTGGTGAAGATTATTCTCCCCATTTTATTGATGGGAAAACAGAAAAAAATATCATTTACATTAGGTCACATAGTAGCAAGTAGCAGAGCAAGGATTTGAACTGGGGTATATGTGATATGTGTCCCTGAGTGCCTTTTCCATTAAATCATGGGTCATCATCAGGAAAGTCAACTTTCCAGGTGGAAAACATGGCATCCCAGAGCCCTGGTTCTCTGGCAAGGATACAGCTAAATCAGAGCCGACTGATAGTCCTTTGCCAGTCATTTTTGTCTTGGATCATGGTCCATGTCCATGGTTGGCCATCAGCCAGGTCCTAGGCCTTAGACTCAGAGCTCTAAGAAGGAGGAATAGTGTCCCTGGTGGTGGTAGCAGTACTGTGTGTGCACCAGGCATCCCCTCACCATCAAGGGGAGCTCTGTCATATCTCCTCTCCTTCCACCAGGCCAGCAGGCACCTGGCCACATGTGGCCACTGGGCCATAGAAATTCTCAAGCTGAGCGGATGGTGCAACTCATCAATTAATTCATTAATTCAATGACTTAGGCCAGCATGCATTGATGTCTTGAACCTGACTCTGAGCCAGGCTCTGGGCTTGGCTCTGAGTAATGTATGTGTGTGTAGGTGCTAAGATGCGGCTAAGATGCAGCCCCCAGAATCTCACCGTTAAGTAGGGGAAGCAGCTGTATACAAGGGCTGGGATGAAAGCCTATACTGGACAGAGCAAGACTACCAAGGAGGGCATGGTCAGTTCTTCAACAAAAGTGGTAGAGGGGGGCTATCTGGAAAGGTTTCCCAGAGGAGGGATCATAGAGGATGCCTTGAGGATTATTATACTATAAAGGTTCCTTAGAATTGTTAGGCCCCAAGTGAGGATTCACAGATAATTCTGGTGGTCTCTGCTTTTGTGTGGTCAGGTATGTACTTCCAGATTTTGGCAAGGCATCCTTCTTGGTGGAGGAGGCACTTTTCCAAACCATTCCTTGCTTTGTGGGCTAAAGTAGAATGTGCTTCTTTTCTTGAGCCGGAGGGATATGTTGGATGGGGGAAGACCAAGGCAGGGAGACCAGTTAGGATACTACATCTTAGTCCAGGCAAGTTATAGGGTCCAATTTAGGGCCTGAGCAGGGAAGCAGATGCTGTCGGTGCTCTTCCCATGTTCCCTTGGCACACATCCTTTCTGTATACTGGGCAATGGCTTCCAGCTGTTAACTGGCAAATGTGACTCTTTGTCCCAGGGTTTCTCTGGGCACTGGAACCTGCTCAGCCTGATCAGCAGGGTGAACATGATGGGAATTAGTGCCCTCCATTAAGTAATGGGTGGATTAGTGCCCCAGTTCCCTCTCGTTGGGTGAGATTACCCTGAGGTATGCTCTATGCTGTCCTCAGAGTTCCTCAGTGGGATTGAGCTTCTGTTGCCCTTGGTGGTGGTGACCTGCTCATAATACTTTCTTTTTCTTTTTTTTTTTTTTTTAAAGATTTTATTTATTTACCCATTTATCCCCCCCTTGCTGCTTGTGCTCACTGGGTCAGCCAACCACGCTGTGCGGGCGGGCTTGCCTTCACCAGGAGGCCCCGGGAACCGAACCCAGGGCCTCCCATATGGCAAACGGGAGCCCCACTGATTGAGCCACAGCCGCTTCCCCATAATACTTTCTTGATTGGTTTCCTTCTCTTCCCTGTATTCCATCCCACTCTCCTACTGATGCCTCCCGGGATCACTTCCTAAATAAACATCTTGTGCTCAGATTCATGTTTTCTGTGGAGCCCAACTTGAGACACATTTCAGTTCAGACAGTGGGATCTGTGGTCATCCAGACTACAGTATCGTTACAGTGTGATCTTGTGTGAGTCACTTAACCCTCTGAGTGTCCTCACCTGTAAGCTGGGGATAATAATAATGCAGAGGTGGTTTTGAGAATTAAATGAGCAAATGCTCCTGACCCATGGTAGATGATGAATAAATGGGAGATATTATGTTTGTTCTCTGTGAAAAACTGAAAAAACAATACAAATGCCCAGTTATTAATGCAGTGTCAGTGGGATGGAAAAGAGGTGGAGGGGGGCAGAACTGAGAGGCAAGTCAGAGAGAGCCAGATGTGAGAGAAAGGAAAACGGTATCTGCCTGGACCTTTTGACACCCACTGGATTTTTTTTTTTTTTTTAAAGATTTTATTTATTTATTCATTTATCCCCCCCTTGCTGCTTGTGCTCGCTGGGTCAGCTAACCACGCCGTGCGGGTGGGCTTGCCTTCACCAGGAGGCCCCGGGAACCGAACCCAGGGCCTCCCATATGGTAAACGGGAGCCCTACTGATTGAGCCACAGCCGCTTCCCACCCACTGGATTTTGGGGAAGTTTGGCTCTGGGATGGAGGGATTTGATTTCCCAGATAGCATGGTAAGACTGATGAGGGAAACTGGAGGTGCAACTGGCTGATAATCTCCAAGGAGTTTTCCATTATATCGTGAGCATCTCTGGTCCCAGCGTTCCGGTCCCCTCGAGACTGGGTTTACTCAGCCCCTGAGCCCACTTGCTGTGGACCTGAACCCCAACACTCAGTTGTGGAGCTTCATTTAACTGTTGCTCACCCCATCCCCCGTTTGTACCCAAGCTTCACTGGGAAGTATTTATTACACGTCAATGTGATAAATGAAAAGTCATATTTTACTGTGAATTATCCCCAGCCCACACGAAGCATAGATCTATAGCCTAGAGAGTTATTAAGTGCTTACCATGAAATGCTATAAAAACCTTATCATTTTCTCCAAGGGCCTCTCCCACCAGGGGATGGGGAGGGAGGGGTCTGGGGAGAAAAGGGGCAGCAGCCTGAGCTGTGGGAGGGGTACAGGAAAGGATAGCAGGGACCTGCTGGATTACTTTGTCTCAGGGAAGGCACCCTGGCTGAGATCCTGGAGTTCTTGGTTTTCTGAGTTTCGCTGTGACCTGGGCTAAGGCTCTAGGACTCAGTTTCTTCATGTGTAGAACAAGCAGGTGCGGGGAGCAATAGTTTTGAAAATTGTGAGCCACAAGTCACAGCTGATAATAGCTGATGTGGTAAAATAAAGCTTACATCAAAGTTAACCTGACTCCCATTTCATGGAATCACTGAATTAATTGTACAATGTAGAGAGGCTATATAGTTTAATGTTTTTTTGCCTGCTTAGGAATCCCCTTGTATAGGCTAGGATCCCAGCAGGAAACAGATGGCCACATTAGGATAATTCCAGGAGAGTTTAATAAAGGAACAATTTACAAGGGTTTGGGCAATGAGAAGGGAAATCACAAGGAGTAGTGCCGCACTTCAGTGTAGCGGCTCTTACCTGGCCCGGGAGGGTGGGAGTAGGGAGCAATTGTAGGTGTCTCTGAAAGGACCTGTCAAGGAGGCCAAATGTGGTCTCTGCTAGGGCTTCCCGTTGGCCAGACCCAATCAGAAGCTGGAGGGAGTGGGGGCCTGTGATGGGGTCCATGCAGGTCAGCCTCCTGGGCTGAGAGCAGGGTGAGGGTGGAGAACAGATCTCCATCCCTCCAGCCTCCATCTCAGCTGTCTCTGCCTGAACATTTCAGTGACAGAGATCCCCTGGCCTCCCTGGAGCAGTAGGTCCCACTGCTCTTTTCCCTATGGGCAGTCCTGATTGCTGGGAAATTCTTGCTTAGAGCAAGCCCAAATCTACATCCCTATAAATTGCGCCTCCCCCCCACCCCCCCACTTAACAACAAACACAGTCACTAGGTTGCATTTGAGGAGTAAGTGATACATAGCCAATGTAGCCACAATTAGTATTGGCTATTAGCTTTGCACGACCTACCCAAGCTTTCATGGGTTTCCCCCTTTATCTTTGTTGATTCTCCTGGAGCAACGCTGATGTTTCTGCTGATTCAGTGCACTCTAAGTGCTCACAGAACGTTTGTTTGTGCTCTCACCTTGACACACTTGCCAGAAGACTAGAAATATGGGTCCACTATTTCAATATGCAAAGGCCCCTGCAACCTTGTGAACCACCCCCCACATGGCCTGGAGGTGAATCACGGCTGCTTCCCTTTATATTCCAAATGTTTTCTCTCCCTGGGCCGTTGACCTGAGCTGCACAGCCATGACAAACCAGAGACACCCTGCTTCTACTAAGATGGGCCCGCACGGAAAGGGGACCTTTTCCAGAAACCAGAGTCCTTGGTGTGCCAAGCCTGCAGACACTGGTCTGTGAGGGTTGGGGAGGGGCATCATGAAGGCCTTCACCAATTCTTTTTCAGGCCATGTGCCTTTTACTCAGTCTCTGTCGCTGAAAACCTTTCTTTCACTGACTCAGAAGATTACAGGAATGGGTCTGACTCTCTTTCTGATGTATGAGCCTTGAGAGCATGCCAGACTAGTGGCCCAGCTTCTAGTGAATGCCTCCAGGGACAGGAAGCTCACTACCTTTTAAGGTAGCCTATGAAAGTTTTAGAAGCCCAGATTATTATCCAGTCAAGGAGGGTCCTGGCCATTTTCAAGATTCTACTGCAAATGCCTGAGGGAAAACAGATGAGGGAAGGAGCACAACAAGCAAGCAAGAACACAGGCTGTCCCCACTGTGGCCTCTGCTCAGGCTTTCCTGTCTTGCTCTCAGGACACCCAGTTTACCTCCCACTCTCTCCCCAGCCTGGCACTCATCAAACTTCCCCTCTTCCCACCAGGTCAAGTCCGTTCACAGGGCTCCCCGGGCCAGGGAACACTGAAGCTGCCATCAGGGTGCAGCACTCGCTGATACCTTGGCTTACCTAGGGCATTTACGTTCAGGTGCTCTCCAGGCTGCCTTTTAGCCCCACTGGAGAAGGCTTTATGGGCAGCCCCTTCTCAGGGCCTTCCCATGCCTGCCTTATTTCTGAGGCCTGCCTTCCTCTCATGACCCCAAGCTTGGCCCACCAGGTAAACAGTAGGTGCTCCATAAACGTTAGCTATTAGTTTAAGTAAAGGTCTCATCTCTACTAGATTGTGAGCTCCCTGAGAGCAGGACCCATGTCTTATCTCTTCCCTGGACTCCACACTGCAGCCCCTCTCCTCTGCCTTCTGTCAGGCAGCTGTGGGCTTCCTGACTGGGACCTTCCCTTCTGAGGAGTGGGAAGAACCCTTGGGGCCCTTAGGGGATTGAGGGGCAGAAGATGGAGGAGGCAGGGCCCCACAAGCTAGTCTTCACAATCAGTCCTTTGTCCTGTCAAGGAAGTACCCTGCCCACCCCTCTCCAACCGCTACTCCATGTCCACCTTAACTGAGCTCTCCCAGCATTCTTCCCCATTCCCTACAGCCTAGCTGAATTTTCTCAGCTTCCATCCCCCTCCACCTCCATCCCCATCCTGGCTGTGTGTCCCCACCTCCATCTCCCTCCCTTACCCCTCACCCCCTGCATCCTGGCTGAGTTCTTCTCTCAGCCTCCATCCTTCCCCCTCTAATCCCCCACGCCCACCCCTATATCCTGGCTAAAATCTCCCAAATTCCATCCTCTCCCACTTCCTGCACCCAGGTGGCTGGGCCTCTCCTGCCCACACAATTATGCCAAAATCCTTGATGTATTTACCTTATTAAAAATTCTTTAAAATTATACAGATAATGTATGTTATTGTAGAAGAATTAGAAAATAAAGGCTTGTAAAGAAGAAAATAAAAGTCACCTACAATCTACCATCTGGAGATAGCCACTGTTGAAATTTTGGGTATATATCCTTCCAGACTTAGAAAGATATTTTTCCCCCTACAAGAATAGGACCATACCATACATATTATTTTGCAACCTGTCTTTTCACTTGAAATATATGTGTACAGTTTTCCTGGTTAATAAATATCCTCTCTAACATTGTATTTTATGGCTGCACAGTGTTCTGTTGTGTGCATAGGTCAGATTGGGGTTTTAACTCTTAAGTATGGACATTGCTTCCTCCTCCCCTCTCTCAGGAGTGTGGCATGACCCTTCTCCCTCCCTCCCCTTCCCTTGTCCCTGGTCTGTGGGCAGCTGCCCTGCCACCCTGATTTCCCCCTTGCTCTCTGGCCCCCTGTCAAGAAGCTTAACCAGAACTTGGTTTGGAAAGTGCTTTTATTTTGCCCACCTCCTTCCTCCCACTTTGCCACTCACCCTTCTTGTGCCCTCTGTCAGTGCTGATGCTCAGAGACTGGCTGGGTTCTGCTTCTCCCCTGGGACCATGGTTGGTGACTTGTTAGGGAGTGGGGATCAAGTGCTGTTGGAATTTTCAGTTAATACGATTGCTCACCTCCTTCCCTAAAAGTTGGCATGTCCAAATTGTCCCTGGCCTTCAAAAACTTGGGTCAGATGCCACCTCCTCCAGGAAGCCTCCTCTCCTTTGAATGCCCTCAGTGCTTTATCTTTACTCATTCATGGGCCTTTGTCATGTGCAGCCATATATTTGAATTATTTATGCACAAGGAAGACATATACCATGGGGGTTAAGAGCACGGGTCACGCCCTGACTCTGCTACTTACTAATTGTGTGATGTTGGGCAAATTACTGAACCTTTCTGAGTCTCAGTTTCTTCATCTGTAAAATGGGGATAATATTAGTACCCACCTTCAAGGGTTTTGCCTGGTAAACAGTAGGTGCTCCATAAATATTAGCTGCTAGTTTAATTAAAAGTCTTATCTTCTCTACTAGATCGTGAGCTCCCTGAGAGTAGGGCCTGTGTCTTATTCAGCTCCAGGTCTTGTCTGTGCACCCCATGCCCAGGAGCTAGCACAAGGTCTGGCAGCTAGTTACATGCATCAGTTTTTTGGTTTTTGTTTGTTTTTTGTTCTGTTTTTTTTTTTTTTTTGAGGAGGTACTGGGGATTGAACCTGGGACCTCGTACTTGAGAAGCAGGTACTCAACCACTGTGCTACACCCGCTCCCCAATATGCCTAGATTTTTTTCTTTTTCTTTTTTAGGAGATATCGGGGAATGAACCCAAGACCTTGTACATGGGAAGCAGGTGCTCAACCCCTGAGCTATATCTGCTCTCCATCAGTTTGTTGCATAAATGAGTGAGTCTGAATTAAAATCCTGATTTTGCAGACAAGGAAATTGAGGCCCAGAGAGAGAGGATATGACTTAACAGAGTCCCATGGCAAGTTGGTGCAGGAGTTGGCCCTTCAGCCCCAAGATCCTGCTTTTCAGGACATTGCCCTTTCTGCTGAGTTCTCTCTGCCTGGCTGGTCTCTGCACTGACTGATCCTAATGACTTTCAGCAGTGGTTGGAGGAGCAAATGCTGTGTAGAGAGCTATTTAAGGGTATTCTGTTAGAAGGGTATTGTGGCTGGAGAGCACCTTCCAAGAACCTGCCTCAGTGGTTTCAAGAAGCTAGGTACCCTTCCCCACTCCAGCATCCCCCTCTCCCGTGATTCCTAAACCTCGAGTCCCCCCCCTCTCCCCCCAGTCCTCTGTCCTCTGCAGGTACAGGCATCTGGATGGAGTTCTTGCCTCTCCCCATGGCTCGGGCAGCCTGGCCCTCCCTCTGCACCTACACCTGTCTCCTGGAGGCTGAGGGCTATCATTAGGGGATGCAATTAGAATGCATGCTTCATTACACAGGGTGGTCATGAGTCAGGCACCTGGGGGACCAGGAGCCCAGTAGAGGTGTGGGCACAGCATGGCATGGCAGAGCTGGGGCTGCGCGGAGAGAGTGTGCTGCCCAGCCCTATGCTTACTGAACTTCCTGGCAGAGACTGGAGGTGTCTGGCTCAGAGCCAAGGGAAACAAGGGCTTGGCTGGGTCCTGAGAGCCTCCTGGGAGCAGGGCCGTAGGTGATTGGTGTGGGAGGGGCGGGGGTCCCCTGCACACCTTGGTCAGTGACTGCTCATCTAGTTCCTTGAAGTCCAGGCTGTATCCTGGGGTCTCTGAGCCTGATGTCAGAGGCCCCCATCAGTGGAGTGATTCTGTGGAAAGATCATATGTTCTGGAGTTTGAGTCTTGGCCCTGGCATTTCGTAGCAGTGAGATCTTGGGCAGGTCGTTTGCATTCTCCAAACCTCAGTCTTTTTATCAGTAAAATGGGGCTAATCAGTTCCTTCATGGGACTGTGGGGATTGAATGTGGTTAAGCACCTAGCAAACCCTCAGCAAACCTTAGTTTCCTCCCCATCTTTTCACCTTTTGGCACTTCCTAACAAATCTTGAGCCCTGAGAAGATCACTTCTGACTGCCAGGCTCTCAGGGTCCTGTCTACATCCTGCCCCCAAGGCTTCACCAGCCACATTCTCCCCAGAGCCCAGGGTCTGGGAGCTCATTCACCTTTGTTCCTATTTTCTGCCCCCTGGTGGGACCCAGAATGTTGTCTTCTTGCTTATTCTCCCACTAAAGTAAAGATTCCTTCCTGAGGCAAATGCCCAGGATTTTGTTTGCGGTGGTGGTGAAGGATGGAGTGTTGGTTAATATCCTGGGTCCTTGGGAAACCAGACTAATACCCTGAGGAGGGGGAAACCTCTAAGGTGAATCCTCCTAGTGCAGCCCCTCTGTGGGGTAGATTCCAAACTAAAAGACAGATATTACAGCCAGAAGGGCCTCAGATGGCCACGCCCCTTATTTAGAGAGAGTGAGTTCCAGAGAGGGCAGTGGCTTGTCCAGGGTCAAATAGCCCAGCTCTGGCTGAGCTGGGAACTGGTGCTGGTTTTCCCAACTGACTCCTTGTCCAGAGTCCCTGCTGCTTCCTATCCAGCATCTTCCATGTCTCCTATAGATCTCCAAGCCATGGAAGGGTTGGGAATTAGGGTCTCAGTCTTAACCTTGACACTTGCTTTGGGTGATTTGGCTTCCAGGGCTCGGTGTAGTGTGTGGTTTGTGTGGCCATGGACTAAGTGAGTTTGGAGTCTATGGGGACATCCAGATTTGGGGCTGGGTTTTTTTCCGAGATAGTGGAGAATTTCTCTGGAGTCCTGTACTCCTTTACTGGAGCATTTGAAGTGCTTCCCTAGGATGGGAGAACTGGAAGTAGGGCAGGGGAGGGAGTGTATTAGTCAGCCAAAGGGGTGCTAATGTAAAATACCAAAAATGGGTTGGTCTTTATAAAGGGTATTTATTTGGGGCAGATGTCCACAGATACCAGGGCATAAAGCATTAAGTTTCTTCTCTCACCACAGTCCATTGCCACGTGTTAGAGCGACAGCTGCTGGCGTTTGTCAGGGTTCAGGCTTCTTGGGGTTCCTCTCTTCCTGGGGCTGCGTTTCTCTCCGGGCTTAGCTCCTGTTTCCTCCACAAGGTCAGCTGTAGACGATTAGGCGAACGGCTTGCTTCTCTTCTCCTGGGGCCTTCTTTCCAACATCAAAACTGCTTCTCAAAAGACTGCTTCAACTGTCCTTGGCCTTGCCTTTTATATTCGATTCCCCACCCACCAAGGGGTGGGGCTCAACACCCTAATCCTAACCTAATCATGCCCAGATTAACAATCAGTTTATAAGCATGATTCAATTATATTTTTGGAATTCATAATTACATCAAACTACCACAGGGAGTATGGATGGATAATTGGAAAGGAGGGTCCTCAGTGGTTCCCAAGTCCAGCAAAGCCCACCTGATATTACAGAGCTTCCTTCTCCGTATCTCATTGCAGTTCAAAAGCCATGGAAATGCCTCTACTCCTGTAGCCCCTACCCACCTGGTGGGAGCAGAGAGAGGTTTCCAGGGTACAGCTAGCCTAACCCCACATGCCTACCTGCGTTAGGGACTGGAAGGAGCACATCCTATTTTCCTATCGCCATCCCAGGATCAGCCATTTTTGCTCTTAACCTGTCCTTGAAGCTGCATTGCAGGCCCAGAGCAAGGACCGTGGGATAAGCAGACCTTGGCCCTTCAGCATCAGCAAAAAGTGAAACCTTTGGCTCTGAAGAGTCAGAAAGTCTCCAAAGAAGCTTCATCATGGAAGCTCTGGGTTTTAGAGTTCATCGTTGTTTTTATTTTGAATTACATATGGTGGGTGGTGGTGGTTCAGCACCATAATCTTTTCAATGGTTGGTCTTTCCATTCTGGTGATCTCAATCTGGGCCTGAACAGATCCATTTGAGGATCAGTCAAAAGCTTTGGACCCCCTTTCCAGCAAAGTGCATGTCTGCACCAATATTTTGAATGCACTTTCAGACTCCTGGTGGGTTAGCCAGGGAAATGAGGAGAAGACGAGCCATAACATGGCCAACAGACAACACGGCCACAAGACCCCGCTGAGACCTTGAGTTTAACCTGGAGGTCCCAGTTTCTCTTTCCGGGACCTTCCCTTGGCCCCGGATATTCTAAACAGGCCTCACCATTGGCCCCCACCATTGGTGGGGTAACCAATAACAGCTGGGGCTCCTCCCCTTAGCATTAGCAAGGGGGAGGAATAATTAATAGCTTAAAAGGTAACCATACAAGGCAGAGAGTGCTCTCCCTGCCTAGAAGAACCCACACCAAATCTCTGTGCCTATTTGTGCCTTCTCTCCCATTTCTCAGCAAGCTCTGTTATTTTCCCCCAATTCCCAATAAATTCTTTTTACTGGCCTAAGTAAACTGGCATGTTCTTAAATTCTTTTATGCAACATAGCCAAGAACCTAGAGGACTCAAACACTCCCCTGTTTTCACCAGCTTGTTTAGAAGGTATAACCAAGTTGCTTCCCCTGCTTTTAAAGAGGGTGAATTGACCTACCAAGAGGATGGAGTTGGAGAGGCATGCTTTCTTCCCTGAGGATTGCCTAGATTGGTGGGGGCGATGTGTTCCTACCTGGGGGAGTTCCTGTCTGATGGGGGAGAGGCAGTCAGCACCCTCCCTCAAGGAGTTCCTGGGGCCAGTGTTCATGGGATGAAGAGAAATAAACCATTACAGAATGACCTAAACTCTTTGTGGGCAGAGAAAGGACCAGAACTTGAGCTGAAGGACTGAGAAATAGATGTGCAAAATCTGGGAAGACTTTCTGGAGAAGGAGTTAGGGCTGTGATTCAAGTGAGTGATATAGGGAAGACAAAGGGTACGTGCCAGTGTACATGCCCAGGTGTTGGTGCAAAAACTGAACCAAGTTGCCAAATAGGGCATAATGCACCAACACATCTGCACTGATTTACAAGGTTCACCTTTAGGAACAGCTGCTTGTTTTCTCCCCAGACAAAGGGAAACAGTTTCAAACATAAATCCTGGGATAGCTAGAATGGATTTTTTCACCTCTTCTCTCTGCCCCCCCGAGGATATAGGAAACACACTGTCTTCTGTGTTTATCACAGCCAAGCAGAGCTCAGGGCCACAGGCCTGACAGCCTGGTCATGTGGAGGTGATAGACATTTGGGAGAGGGCCCCAGAGATGACACTTGGCATTCATCTTTCAAACACAAAGTCACTCATTTATTTACTTACTTACTGCATGGGGGCCACTTGCTGGCAACTCTGCTGTTGGGGCGTGATGCACAGGCACAGGGGAGGGAGGGAGGCTAGGGAGCTGCTCACCTGGGCTTTACCATGAAGACTCCAATGATCCCCTGGCCCCCTGGTAGGGTAGGCAGGATGGATGGGTGGCCTAGCTCTCTTGTTTCTTTCCGGGACTGTTCTGTAGTTTTCAGATTCTAGAATTCAGTGATGCTGTAGACTCCAGGATTGGTTCTAGGGTCTTTGGATTCTGAGACTCCAAATTTTTTTTTTTTTTTTTTTTTTTTTTAGTGAATCAAGACTTCTGTAAGATTCTTTCACCCTGTAGAAGTGAGAGAAGGATCCACCTCTTTCTCAGATTCTGGAGTCCCTCAGATTCTGAGGATCAAAATCTGTTGCTGGCAAAGAGGAAAAATCAAATTGCACTTAATTCTCCATTAATATCTTTTTTTTTTTTTTTTTTTTAATTTTATTTTTTTTATTTTTTTATTTTTTTTACCAGGAGGTCCCAGGAATTGAACCCGGGTCCCTCTATATGGGAGACGGACGCCCAACCAGTTGAGCTACATCCGACCCCCTATTAATATCTTCTTGATAGAGGTAACCTCAGAGTAAACCCACCCCCAAACATTTTCTTCTCAAATCTGAAATTCATCCCACGATTCTTTCATTACTAGATCCATTTTCTTCTTGGTAACTTACCAAGTGAAAACTCCCCTCTGAGTACCTGAGAATGTCCAGTATCTTGCTCACTAAACTGGTGCCCATCCCTTGGCACTGCTGATGGATTTCTGGTTGATTAAACTTGGTTTTACACTCCCCACTTGAATGGACCGCTTGTCACTGTTGAGCCTACCTGATGGTTAGAAAGTCCTTCCTTATAGCCAACCTCACTCCCTCTTCCTGCCACTAGATCTTGTCATTTAATTCATTAATAAAGAGGCACATATAATATATATCACACATTTATAAAAAAATAAAAAGAGGGTTCCTTTATTAAAAAACCTCTCTTTTTGAATACCTTTGGGAAAAAATCTGTCCTGGCAAGATAGGACAGATTATGCTGTGGTACCAATAGCCTGAAAATCCTAATGACATTATGCAACTGTTACTTCTTACTTCTGCAAAGTCCACGGGGGTGCCCTCCAATTGGCAATTTGGCAATCCAGACTGATTTCATCTCAACTCAATTCCACCATCTCATCATGAGTCTTCTTGATCCCAACGTGGGCAGAGACTACAGGGCAGGCCTGTCCTGGATCTTCTGAGCCTCAGTTTGGTTTTGTATGTGTTGAAATAGGACCTTGCAATTGGGATTCAGAAGAGACACCCATCACTTCCACCCACGACCCATTGACAAGAACCAGTCACTCTGCAATGAGGCTGGGAGGTATGGGGTTTCAGTTGGAATGAGCACACTGTCGCTGCCAAACTCTCCCCACCCTTCCTCACCCTCAGGTAGGCTGGGATTCCCAGGCCCTGGAATGGGAGCCCACTACGGAATAGTCAGAGTCTGGTCGGTGGAGCTGAAACGCCCTTAGAAAGCAATCTAGACCCACCTCCTTTTTGCTCCCATTTTACAGATGAGAAAGGTGCTGTCCAAGATGGACTGATAGATAGATGGATAGGTAGATAGAATGTTACAGCAAATGTGGCAAAATGTTAAACTTTGTGGATCTGTGTGTCTGAGGAAGGGGGTATTTGGAGGTTCTCTGTATGAGTTCTGTATTATTTTTGCAACAGTCTTGTAAGTTTGAAATGCTTTCAAAATAAAACGTTTAAGGAAATGAAAAGTGCTGCTCAGAGAAGTTCAGTGGTCACACAGCAAGTTGGAGGCAGGATGGCACCAACCAGGGTCCCTAGAGCCTCCTGGTTCAGTTCCAATCCTTATTTCCTTTTGGTGGCTTTGTCCTATGGGCAGGATGGGAGGGGGTGGAGCAAAAGCTTGCTGGGTCCATGCAGTTCAGGTCCTGGGCCGGTCCTGACTCCATCCATCCTGGGCCTGAAGGCCAATTAGTCAGCTCACACCATTATGCCACCACAGCCCAGGCAACCTGTGGCAGCTGTGATGGACGATGGACGGTGAACGGCAGCAATTGTAATTAGCAGAGAAATTGGGGAAGGAGAAATGTGAGGCTTTTATTGTCAAGCAAAGCTCAGAATTGAAATAACTTTGTGCTAATTGTGCTATGTGTGCTTATTAACATGACTTCGGCTAGTAAATAATGCCCCACGTCTGGGGGTTTCTCTCCCCATTGTCTTTGGGGGCTGAGAATAAGAATGAAAATAGCTAACCTTTATTTAGTGAACGCCTCCTATGTGCCAGGCACTTTTCTAACAGCTTTAAGTATCTTAACTCATTCAACCCTCACAATTATGAGTAAACTGAGGCACTGGGCAGCTGAGTGACTTGCCGAAGGTTATAAAAGGCTGGGTTTTCCTTTAAGGCAAGGGTTATCTTCCTGGGGTCCTGGAGATCCAGGGGAATATGGAAGGAATTCAAGGGGTCCATGAACTTGGATGGTAAAAAATCTACATCTTTATTTCCCACTAACCTTTATCTAAATCATTTCCCTTAGTTACCAATGTATGTGACAAACCACTGTAGAATTAGCAGTTTCTGGCACTTTGTCACCAGTAGAAACCATAGGCATTTTTATGTCAGATTACAGTTGTTTTAATAGCTTGAAAAACAATTTTTGCTCATCACTACTTCCTGTCGCTAGATCTTGTCATTTAATGCATTAATAAAGAAGCACATATATTACTGTATCACACATTTATTTACCAAAAATCCTTTGATAATAACTTACTTCAGTATAATTGGTTTCCTTTGCCATCTTGTGCATTTTATTTAATGCACTTAAAGGCACGAGTATAAGAAGGATCCCACAGTCTTCACCAGATTGCCAAAGGTCAAAGAAGGTCATGGACCCTTAATATAGGGTCTCTCTGGGCCTCACTCACTTGCCCCAGAAACCATTTTACCTGGAAGTGAATGTGCTGGGCCTTGGTTGACACTCTTCCTGCTTTACATGGCACTACTGCCGATTGCTTGAATGCGCCAAGTTCCCTCTCTCTTGCACACCCCTGTGCAAGCGGCTCCCCCTGGTTGATTTGCTGTGCGCCCA
This sequence comes from Tolypeutes matacus, assembly GCA_026826555.1. Lineage (NCBI taxonomy): Eukaryota > Metazoa > Chordata > Mammalia > Cingulata > Chlamyphoridae > Tolypeutes > Tolypeutes matacus. Next base: position 18,345,210 of record JAKSZT010054055.1, read on the forward strand.
CCCCTCACATCACCTGGAGGGCTTTATTCAGGATGGAGGAAGTCTTTAATCAAGGCAGCAGCATGTCTTCCTCCCTTTGGGAAGGCCTCCTGGTTCCCCAGGCTGGGTTAGCTGGGCCTCCCTTGTGTTTCCTGGGGTAAGCTCCAAGGGAGTAGTTATCACATTACACTGGCTTTAAAATTATCACTTTGGAGAGACAGGCTTTTGGAACACTGAGAGCAGAAACTTTGTTCAGGGACACCTGGGCAGCGACTCTGCTCTCAGCTCTGGCTGAGGACGTGGCCCTGGTAGTGCTGGGTTGGGTTTAAGAGTCTGGGGGTTGCTGTCAGCCCCCCAGCACCAGGGGGCAGTGGTGTCACTAGGGTCCGGCTGGGCTCTCAACTCTCAGAGGCCCTTACCTTTGTGGAGATCCAGGGTCAGGGACACACAAAGCAAGGCTGCCTCTGTTTCTGCTTCGTCATCTCAAATTGTACAGGGGAGGAAAAGAGGCACAGAGAGGCTCAGCACACACATGGCTGGCAAGTGGTGGAACCAGAGTAATATCCAGCTGCTCTGATTCCGGAGCTAGAATGCCGAACACCAGAGTTGTCGCACGGTGTGTGGGACACGTGCTCCAGGAGCCTTGGTGTCATCCCGAAACTTGCATAATTTAAGACAACTCCCGACAAAGGTTGGTAGGAACTTTTGTTTATCAGCTAAAGTTAGCTCTGCCATGTGGTGAGCATATAAAAACACAGGTTACAATTCACTGAGCCTGCCAGCTTCAACATTCTTTATGCTTAAAAAATGGTTGGGATATATATTATTTCAAATATTGAATGAAAACTTAGACTTTATTAATGTCTTTATAGCACTGTGTCAAATTCACATAATGAAAAATCTCATAAAACACGAGGATACTATATTGCAGAGTAATAACTGCTTTGAATCTATCCGTGGAGCCTAGACTGTGAGCTCCTAGTGAGAGGGCTTCTCTTTATTCATTTGTATCTCCCATGCTTAGCACAGGGTCTGGCACCCAGCAATTGCTCAGTAAAGGACTGCTGAATGAATGAAATCTAACTCAAAGTAGTACAATTTGGTTGGTTATGATTTTTTTTGGTAGCTACCTTTAAGATTATATTTCCAAATTGTTTTCATTCTCCTGCATCTACCACCTCCTTCTTTTCCTCCCTCATAAATAGGAAGGGGTAGGGGAAGAGACATTGGGAATTGATAATGAATAAAGGACAGGGGTAAGGGCAGGAAGAAAACAAGGGTTGAGAAACAGGGCAAGAGTCCATATTAAAGAATAGGGGCTTAGCTGTTCAAGGTATGGGGATGGCTCTGTATTGATCAGGTATTTGCTTGCCAGCAATGGAGACCAATTCCAGGTAACTTAACCCAAAGAGAATTCAGTTAAGATTCCTAGGGCCGCTCTCCATCAGAATGAGGCTGGGAGGTCAGTCTTGGGGAAGTAGGGAGCAGGAAGCAGGGAGGAGACACAGAAGCTGCCCACTGCAGGGCAGCCTGCTCAGGATATAGTACCACAGCAGCCCCTTCTCCCTGCCCCCAGACCTACAGGCCCAACACACATAGTCGGGGATTTCATAACAGGGACTTTGGGTGCTAAAATAAGGGGGATGTGGGGTGCTCGTATGTCAAAGATCACACGTATCTGCCTATTGCATCATTAAATGATCAGGCTGGCAGGGACCTTGGAAGTCACCTAACCCCATCTCTTGTGTCACAGACAAGGGAGCTGAGGCCTTGGCCTCAATTAGTGACCAGCCCCCTCTCTTCTGGGTCTCTTCATGGCACCAAACTCTCACCCTCCCCAGAGAGAGGGCAGAAACATTTTAGCACTTTAAAGGACCTCAGAGCACTGTCAGTCTTTATCACAGAGCTCCCCTCACCCCCCTGCCACACCACATGCTTTGATGGGGCCTCCCAATACCCAACTCTCTCTTAACTGTGAGGTTGGGAGCTCCAGGACAGCCCTGGGAAGTACAAGGACAGAATCCTGATAACTCTAGGGGTGAGATGGCACTGCCATACCAGGAGTGGGGGTGGGGCTGAGGCTATAGCCATGGGTGGCCTCTAACCAAGCCCACCTTGGCCATGTTTTCAAGGTAAGCAAAAACCAAGGTGCCAGGAAGGCCCTGAGGGGCAAAGTAAGGTGTGGGGGCAAAAAAGGGGAGGAGACATCCTAGAAGCATATCCCTTGGGCTGGTATATGATAGGGGTTGTTTTTATGTCCCTTTGTGTGCCATCTGCTTGTGAATACAACCCCCCAGCTAACTTACTGCCAAAAGGATATGGCTGCTGCCTGCTCTTGCCAATTCAGTGGGCTTTATACTGGGTGGGGGATAAGGGCAGCAAGGGAAACTATGATTCATTCAGCACCTATATGTACCAGAATTTTTCACTGGGGGATCTCATTTAATCCAGTATTTACACTGATCCTGGAAGGTTATTTATTTCCCCCCACCCCCTCGTTCTTTGCACTTGCTGTGTCTGTCTTCCTTGTTTCTTTAGGAGGCACCAGGAACCAAACCCGGGACCTCTGATGTGGGAGGGAGGTGCTTAATCGCTTGTGCCACATACACTCCCTGCTTTGTTTGTCTCTCATTATATTTTCCTTCTTGTGTCTCTTATGTCATCTTGTCGTGTCAACTTGCCATGCCTGCCCATTACGTCAGCTTGCTGTCTTCTTTAGAGGCACTGGGAACTGAACCAGGGACCTCCCATGTGGTAGGTGGGAGCTCAATTGCTTGAGCCACATCCGCTTCTCTGGAAGGCAGTTTTGATGACCCCAGTTCATAGGTGAGGAAGCCAAGACTCAGGCAGTTTAAGTGACTTGTGCAAGCTCCCATTCCTACCTTCTTAGCTGGTAAAGAGCAAAGCTGAGGTGGGCCCAGAGACCCTAGTTTGCCTGATCCTCAAGTGGATTTTGCTCCAGGGAAAGATAGGGGAGGGGGCTTGGGGCCCTCTCATTCCCTGTTTGCACAGAACGAGGGGGGAAGTAGGTTAGTGAGAGGGCAGGGGCTCAGCCTTTCTCTTTGCCCCTTCAGAGGAAGATGCTTAAATATCCCCAGCACACAGAGGCCGTCCCCACAGGTGGGAGGCAGATAATCGTCCTTGGGAGATTAGTTGCCCATCAGGCCACCTGCCTGGGGCTGAACTCTTCAGCCAGAAATGTCAGCCAAACCCTCAGGCTTCTAGGGAGAAAAAAGTGTGCTGGGAACCATAATTTCTTATCCAGGAACTGCACCAAACCCACACTACTTCTCTCCATCACCCTGGCATTGTTGCCACAGGCCCAATTGCCCCATCTGTGGACCTGGGGCAATGAGAATGCCTGCATGCATTCTCCCCTTCTGCTCTAATAGAACCCTGTGCATGGCCACCTAAAATAAAGACTACATTTTCCAGCTTCCCTTGGAATCAGGTGTGTTCATATGACCATGTTCTGGACAGTGGAATGGAAGCAGAAATGGTATGTGCAACTTCCAGGAAGTGTCCTTAAATGGGAGGGAGGGGAAACCTTCTCTTGCTCTGCTTTCTCCTTCCTGTTGGCTGTAATGCAGATGTAATGACTGGCTCTGGAGCAGCCACACTGGAACATGAGGTGAACATAGAAAGGAAACTATGGAACAACAAAGTAGACAAAGCTTGAGTCCCTGACACCAAAAGTACCATAATGGCCCTGACCCCTGCTGGGACTTATACAGCTAAACCCAGTTCTAACTTATAGAGCCCCTTTTTTGCTGTGTGACCTGGGGCAGTGGCTCAGCCTCTTTGGACCTTTGCTGGCTGTGAATAATAATAGCTGCACGTGCGTGTGACCTTCTATGCTGGGGGTGGGGAGAGAGTGGGCGATGGAAGGCTTTCAGCTCCATGGGGACAGAACATGGGGAGGGCTGGGGCCTCAGTCCCTGCTCAAAGGAGGGTTCAGCTTTAGCTGGTTGGGAGAAAATGGTGTAGTGAAAGGGGAGGCGGTTTGGGACAGGGTCAACTCCTGGCTTTGCTACTAGTAGGTCAAGTGACATTGGGCAAGTTGCTCTCTCTGAACCTCAGTGTCCTCATCTTTAAAATGGGGACAATGACAGCTACTTCATAGGGTTGTTGTGAGAATCAGAGACAATGTATGGACTGAGCCTTCCTTAGGCAGGTGCTGTAAGTGATGGCTGTTACTTTTATTACTTGTTTGGGAGGCCCAAGATCTAGATCTTAGAGTGCCATTTTGACCATGGGGCGAGTCATTTAATTTTCCAGACCTCAGTTTACTCGCTTGTAAAATGGAGGCAGGGCTGGTAGTTTGGACTTCATGAACTCTGAGGTTCTTTCCAGGCCTGATAGTCTAGTCCTCCCTGCTCCCATTTTACAGATAATAAAACTGAGGCTTAGTGTGGCAGAGACATGTTGCTGTGCTCCCCTTCCACAGTATAGAGTTGTTGTTGGGGAGCAGCTGCCCCAACAGGACTGCATTTCCTGGACTCTTGTGGGGCCATGTGACTGGTCCTCACCAATGCAATGTGAGTTGAAGTTTTCACTTCTGGGTCAAGACGATTAAGGTCTAGCTGAGCCTTCTCCACCCTCTCTTCCCCTGTCTGCCTGCAGCATGTCTGTGTCCAGGGCAGTGTCTCTCAGCCTGGGTCTCTAAATGACTGTAGGGAGCACTCCTCACCCCTTCCCCCATCCCAGTGCTCTTTTGGCCTTTTCTTGAGCAAGATATACACTTCTACTCTGTTAAGCCCCTGAAATGTCAGAGTTTACCTATCTTAACTCATGTACCCAAGAGGTGGAGTGACTTTTCCCACATCTGTGACTCCTCTCTGATTGTTGGTGGCTTCCCATGTGAGAGTCTAGTCTTCTCAATCAATTTTGCCAGTTCCTTGAGAGCCAGGACAGGGAATCACACTCCTGTAAGCTTGCGATGGCTGAGCACCGACTGTCACCTCATCCCACAGGGACAACCTCCTTGGGACCAGGCACCGGCCAACTGAGCATCTGTAGGGCACCTGCTTCAGCCCTACCAGCCTGAGAGCTGAACCCACAAATCAGGCCTCCCTCCCACATCCCTGGAGGCCCCAGGGTTTGGGAATCTCAAAGTAATTGTCCAGGGAGCCATGGAGCTAAACTGTCAGAATGGGAAGGTTGGAGGGAGCCAAGGAGCGGTGGGTCTAAGAGGTGCATCTGTGGACCTGGGGCAATGAAAACATATGGAATTGAGGATGGAGATCTGGACTGGGGCCAAAGCCCTGTTCTGAGTCCCAGCTCTGCCTCCAAATTGTGTGTGACCCCACAGAGATCCAAGGTCGCCAGAGGGATGGTTGCAGGAGCAGAACCCAGAGCCCAGGCTCCTCCCCTCCAGCTATGGACAGGCCCTTTCTGGAAACCAAGGCTCCTTCTTCCTCTCTTCCTTGGCCATCCCTGATTAGGATGCTAATGGAGGAGTGGAGGAGGAAGTGAGGGAGCTGCAGAGTCTCAGAAATACCCGGGGACTGGGGAGCCAGTGGCTAATTAAAGGCTCTGTGTCAAAGAGGAATGCCAAGTAGGTAATTTCCATGTCATTTGAATAATGGGAAAAACGTTTACCATTTCTCAAGTTTGCTTGTTGAAAGGAGAGAGGGGAAATAAGAAAGGATAAAGGAGACTGTAGGGGCTTCTACCTGCTACTGAGTAAATTGGAGGGGAGGGGAGGTAAGAAGAGGGAGAGAGGAAGGGAACCTGAGGGGAGCAATTTTCTGCCTTAATTCCAGAAGGTCCTGTCAAGTTCCCTGAAACATGGGCCTGGGGAGAGAGCAGCCATGCAGAATGGTGGTGATATCAGGTCCCAGCAGAGGCAGGCAATGGCTTCTAATGTGTGCACTGCACTTCACAGTTTACAAAGGCTGCCCACATCCTTTCTCTCGTTGGATCACTGTGACGGCCCTGTGAAGTAAGCATCATTCCTAGTTGAGACATGAATAGCTGAGTGCCAGAAAGCCAGAGTGAATTAGTTAAGGACACATTTGTTCATTAATTAATTAATTAATTAATTAATTAATTTTTTTTACCGGGAGGTCCCGGGGATCGAACCGAGGTCCCTCCATATGGCAGACGGACACCCAACCATTTGAGCCACATCCGCCCCCCATTTATTAATTTAACAAAACAGTTTATTGGGACAGACTGTGAGCCAGGCTCAGTGCCAGGATGAATAAGACATGGCCCTGCTCTCAGGGAACTCGGAGTCCATAGGGAGGGGCCGAGAGGCAAAACCATCCATTACTAGGGGATGTGGGTGGAGGGCTGTGGACGGCAGAGGGCAGAGGGACAAAGCCTGCCCGGGGCAGTCAAGGCTGCTTCCCAGGGGAGCAGCCTTTAAGCTGAGGTTTCAGGTGGCATTTGCAGGTAGCATAGTCCAAGCAGAAAGAAGGACACGCAGAGTCCTGGAAGGGCTTTTCATATGCAGGAAATAGTGAGAAGTCCAACGCAGGAGTGTAGCGGAGGTCTTGGGTGGGGCAGGGGTGGGAACTGGGTGGAATGCTTGGTGGGAGAGGGATGAGACAGTGACACAGGGCCTGGGCAGACAATGGACAGCCTTGTGTGCCTCTCCAGCACATGTGGACTTGATCTCCAGGCCACATTTCTAGGGGGTGGGTGAGAGATGCTAGTGGGACACATGATTCCATGTCCATGGCTGCTGCTGTCTCTTTGCTAGAAGCCAACCCTAAGAAGTCAGTCCCCCACCCCAGCCACCCCAGCCTCCCCAGCCTCCCCAGCCCACGACCCTCCAAGCCTGTGGAGAGTCCCTGCTGCTCTGGCCTGTTCCCACTTACAACCAATCATCTACAAATTACCCCAAAATTCAGCATTTATTTTTTATTTATTTATTTATTTATTTATTTTTTACCGGGAGGTCCCGGGGATCGAACCTGGGTCCCTCCATATGGGAGACGGACGCCCAACCAGTTGAGCCACATCCGACCCCCAAAATTCAGCATTTAAACAACAAACATCTATTATCACTCATAGCTTCTCTGGTTAGAAATTCAGGAAAAACCTAGCTGGGCAGCTCTGATTTGGGATTTCTCCTGAGGTTGCTGTCCAGGTGCTGGCATAGGGCTGCAGCCATCTGAGGGCTTGACTGGGGTGGGAGAATCTGCTTCCAAGGTGGCTCACTCACGTGGCTGGCAGCTGGTGCTGGCTGTGGGCATGAGACCTCAGTTCCTCACCGCGTGGACCCTCCAGAGGGCTACTTGTGCATCCTCACAACGCGGCGGCTGGCTGACCCCAGAGTAAGAGCAGGCAAGATGGATGCAGCGATGTCTTCAATGACCCTGGCTTGGAAGTCACACAGTGCCATTTCTGCAATTCCCTATTGGTTACACAGGTCAGCCGTATTCTTGCAAGACAGGACGGCACAGGGGCGGGAATATCAGGAGGCTTGGATCACTGGGGGCCACCCTGAAGCCCTGCTACCACACCCCTCCTCCTAGGGTAGACAAATGCAGCAGCTTCTGCAGCAGAACCAAGAAAGCCAGGATGGTGAGATGAAGTGGCTTCCCTGGAGAGTGAGGGCAAGGCCTTCCGAGGTTGCTAGGAGAGGGAAAGTCTCAATTAATCTGTGACTCAGAGCACTTTCCCAAATGCTCTGAGCCTCTGTGTGCCACCTCTGTGCTATGGGAGGGATTTCTTCTGCTTTGAAGGACTGAGGATCCAGTTTCTAAGGGGTACAAAATATGGAGTCATCCCTCTTCTCAGCTTTGATCCTGTTTCTTTGCAGAGTGATAATCAGTTTCCCCAGAAGTCTGAGCAGCAATCACTTTGCAGAACCACTTAAATAAGCCCCACTCCTGCCTCTGCACTAACTCTTGCCTGGAAATTTCCAGTTGGCTTCCAGGTAATTAAGCCAGCATGTGACTTTACCTACCCCCAGGGCTGCATGGCTCCCAGGATGGCTTGGAGAAGAGGCAGAGCACTGTGTCATCTCTGTTCACTTCCGTCACATTATCTCAAGTACTGTGTGGCCACTACCTAGGAGTCAGGACAGGCCAGCTCTCCTCTCCTTCTCAGTTTCCCTTTGTGGTCAGGGCAGGTGCTGAGGGATGAAGGCTTGGTGGCAAGGGTGACCTTGGGGTCACTTCATGCAACTTCTACATTTTATAGACAAAGATCAGAGAGGGGCAGCAAGAGCCCAAGGTCACACAGCAAGTCAGCAGCAAGACTGGGGCGAGAACCAGGACTCCTGACCTCCACTCAAGGCTCTTCTATTCTCCCCTCTGGGCATGTGGTGGTCCTTCCAGATGGGACCTGGAGTGCCATTTTTTTCCCCTCCGGCCCTCCCATCCCTCTGAGAGAGGCAGGGCACGTGCCAGGGCATGAAGCAGGAGTGGATGGGAAGGTGGAGGCCGTCAGGGTGGACAGCCATATGCCACACTTTCTGGGCACTGCGTGTATCTATGTGTGGGGGTGTACAAGAGTAAGAAGTGGGCCAAACCCTCGAGGACACTCATGCTTGATGCAGGAGCAACAGAATAGGAGATGGTCAGAAATCTCGTGCAAAACAGCGCACACGCCATGGATCTGAGCCCTGAGGGTGGGCTGCAAGGAAACTGATGTAAAGGGGAAGGGTGAGCTTCCAGTTCCAGCTTTAGTCTGTAGAACACAACAACAGGCCAAGCTGAGAGGAGGCAGGGAGAAACGGAGCCACTCACTGGGCCACAAACTGCCTCTTCCACCTTGCTACAGATGTCCCTTATGTGTGAGTGTAGAGTGGGAGGCCCCAGTCCTCGACTGGCCTTGGCCACCACCCAGCAGTGCAGCCTTTGGCCTCTGGGATCCGCTGAAGCTCCGACAGACTTCAGAGCCCCACTGGGTCCCCTTCTTGCCCCTTCCTGGAGCAAGTCCACTACTCAGCAGTTTGACTTGGTAATTAGTAATCTTTCATTTTTGGCCATTCCTCCCCGCTGAATTGTTGTCCATTGTGAGCTCAGAAAGGCAAACTCATTTTGATCTTGGCTTGAGTCAATCTTAATCCTTATGAAAACAAAATCTACCGTGCTAGGAAAATATCATGGCTTCTGAATTATTCAAAGACTAAATTTCTCTGCCATCAGACTAAAACCCCTCCCTCCCCCGAGGGCAGGGTCTGAGCCTGTGCCAACAGAGGATAGGGAAGAAGCCAGGAGCTCGCCTATGCTGAAGGCCTGTTTTATGCTACGCACATCGGCCTTTGGTAGTTGAATTCTCCTGGTGTGTTAGTGTTTCTGAGTCTGATTTACAGCAAGGTGCCTGAAAGTCAGAGTGGGGACTTGCTTGCCTAAGGTCACACAGCCAGCACATGGCAGAGATGGGTTTAGGAGCTGGGCTTGGGTGACACCAAAGCACAGGCTCTTTTCCTGCACCACCCAGGCAGGCAGAGAAGGCAGCAGGGTCCTGCCCCTCCCCCCAGGAGTGGCAGTTGTTGGCCTTGCCAGCATCCTCAAGGAGCTGGTGAGCAGTGGTGGCTCCCAAGGCAGCCAGACTTGCCACCTGGGGGGCTGAGTTAAAAAGAAACACTGACACTAATTGGGAGCAAGAGCCCCAACAGACTCATTTCCTGGCTTAGCTGCTTGGCCAGCAAAAGGGCTTTGTCTTAGCTGGCCCAATGACAGAGTCTTGTCATGCTCTTCCTGGCTCCTGCTCAGGACTTTCAGCATCCCGCCCCCCTCCCAGTCATGGGGTCATGGACAGGAGACCTGTCCTGCCACCAACTAGCTATGTGATTTGAAAGATGCATAACCTCTCTGGGCCTTAAATTCTCCACCTGTAAAATGGGGGGAGTGGTTTGGATCAGATATTGATAGGTTTCTGTGATGACGTCCTTCCCATTTTGATGACAAGTATTTGGAAGGAATAGTGGGAAGCTCTGGTCAGGGCCACTTCCAAATCCAGGCTGCAAGAGATGGGATATCCCCAAGGAGAAACATCTTCATCCAATCACATTATTGTTATAGAGATGCCATTTGCATATAATTTGCACTTTCTTTTAATGTCAAAAGAACATACCCTCTCCAGTCTCTCCCTCCCTGGTGTCCTACTTCCTCTCACCACCTGCTTTCTACGCCCCTCAACCAATGCCAGCCCTGGCCCTGTAGTCTTGTCAGGTCGCCCTGCTCCCGAAGGATGAATGATGCTGGGCTCCAGCTGCAACCCCTGCATGGCTATGGAGTATGACTCAGCTTTGTAACAACCATGGCATGCCTGGAAATGGGCTGGAGGACTCTTACAGTCACCATTTCTAAAAAAAAAAAAACCAAAGCTCAAAGAGGCTGGATGACTTGTTCAGAATTACATATTGGAGAAGTGGCAGAGTCCACATCCAACCCCTGGTCTGTCTGACTCTAAGGCTGAGCTCTCTCGTCTGCTCTGAGTTGTCCGCCTGTTTGGGAATGTGCAGCCTGCTAGAGGGCAAAAGCAAATGTCTGCTGGAAATGGTGACGGTGATGGTGATGAAGATGACATTATGATTGCAAAGAAATTTACCTTAGGTGAAGACCTGGGTTCTGTCCTCTTCACATTTGCTACTCAAAGTGTGGTCCATGGGCCAGGAGCACAGACATCTCCTGGAGCTTGTTAGAAATCAGGTCCTACTCTAGACCTACTGAATCGGGATCTGCGGTTTATCCAGATCCCCAGGAGATTTGTGCACATGTTGACAATTGAGAAGCAGTGCTTTAGAACTCTGTCTCCCACATTAGTTTCTAGGTTCCAGAGCCTCTTGATACTTTCTGGAGGCAAAACCACAAGACATCAGAGACAAAAAAGCCCTCAGAGGTCTTCCAGGCCAGTGGTTCCACGAACTGTGCTCTTTGGAACGTTGGGTTTCCTAGAGGTGTCTTTGTGGTTTCTCTGATATTAAGGTGGGGCAAGGCCCAGTGGACAGGACTCAGAACTCCATGCTCACTTGAACAACTCCCCTCCCCACCTTTTTTTTTTTTTTTTGTAGGAGGTACCAGGGACTGAACCCAGGACCTTGCACATGGGAAGCAGGTGCTCAACCATGGAGCCACATCTGCTCCCCAATGACAGTTGGTCTTCTCATTTGCTTGCTTTGTTTTTAGGAGTTACTGGAGATTGAACCCGGGACCCTGTACATGGGAAGCAGGTGTGCAACCACTTGAGCTACATCTGCTCCCCTGGATTAGGTTTTATGTACTTCTCATGGGACACAATTTCATTAGGATGTTGTATGGGGTTGTTAGGGTTCATTGTTCAAAAAAATTTTTTTAAAAACATGCTTTTCCCATTTTTCTATTTTACCGATAAGGAAACTGATTCTTGGAGAGAGACAGGGATCTACCCAAAGTCCCATAGTATCTGGAACCAGAATCTAGGTATTTCATTTAGGATTGCTCTTGACTGAAAAATACAACAAACTTGACTAACGGTGGTTTAAGCAAATAATGAGTCTGTTTTATGTAACAGAAATGCAGGCATAAACTGCTGAGGGCTGGCACCATGGCAGGTCAGCGATGCATCACTGCTCTTCCTGTCTTTCCATTTTGCCATCTTTAGCCTGGGCTTTTGTCCTCATGGCAGAAGATGGCTGCTACTGCTCCACAACTTATATCTATATTCCAGTGGAAAGATGAAGGAAGGATGAATGGGCAGAGGGCATTCTTCTATTTAGTTTTATCTTTTTATTCAGGGAAGGATGCTCTCCCCAAGGGTTTCTGACTGTTTGTTTTAGAACAGAACTATGTTATGTGATCACTCCAGCTGGAGGAGAGTTAGAAGCAGGGGGCTGGAGAGCAGGCTTGTGCCATACAAGTCAGGTGTCCTGTCTCCCTGTGTGGGGATCCTGTCCTGGTAGGTAGCTCAAGATTCTTCAGGGACCCAAAATTGCAGCTTTTGGGGTGGGATGTTTGAATTAGAGAGGGATCCACTCAAACCTTGGGATTTGAATCTTCCACCATCAAAATTTCTTTATGGAAACCATTTGGTGTGAGGCAAATGCTTTGCTACACAAAGACCTACATATTTGGGGGCTTGGGGTCAGAGGAACTGATTCCGAGAGAAAACCACAAGGCCTAATTCTAATTCTCTGACTATCTCCAGTGCTCATAGCCCCTAATGAAAACATGTGTAAGAAACCCGCAGGGTTAATTTTGCCGAAAAAAATTCCAATAAAGCTCCATTAGATTTTCGCGTTAAATTAATGTAATGGATTCTTAAAAGCCATGCTAATTAGGCTTTGTTATTAACAGGAATGTCAGGTGGATGGGATCTGGCCCAGAGCTGACATTTTATTTGGGCAACCTATGGGAGGCAGATTTGTCAGTCATGAGGAGATACCACATCGTCTGACCCCAGCTCCCCAAATCCCGCTCACGCCTTGCAAAGTCTTTAGTCATTTTAAGTTCATTTGCCTGAGACTGGGATAGCTCTTCACTGAAATGACAGAAAACAAACTCTGATTTTTTTTTTTTAATGTTTCCAAATTTTCCATGCTATGAGCCATACTGATATCTCTGCTAGTGATATGGCTCTGAGAGGTCACTCCCTTGCCCAGAAACCTTCAATGGCTCCCCATTACCCATCAGATAAAGTCTAGAGTCCCTGACCTAGTGTTCAAAACGCTCCGTGATTTGGCCTCAATTCACCTTTTCAGGCTCCCCTATTCCTCCCCATGTGTTCCGATGGATGGTTCCCCCGTGTTCCCTGAACATGGGCCTTCTGAATTACCCCCTTAATTTTGGTTTTACCCCCTAAAGTCCCTCATCTCAGCCTTCCAGCACTTTCTTCATGGCACAGCTCAGCATCACCTCACCTGGAGGCCTTTCCTCATCAGGAATGTGCATGTGAACTTTGTTCTTACTTAGCCGTGCCCCGTTTCTGAAGCTCTCTTGTGCTCTGTAAGGCATTCTGCCTTTGTATTGTGGACTTAGGCTCATGAGTGTACAGGCTGCTTGCTCCTCCTTGGGTTCTCACGTCTAGCCCAGAAGGCACGCAATAAGCAGCTATTGAAAGAATGAACCAGTCAATTGACTGCATGTGCCAGGACCTCCCTGCCTCTGGGACAGGCCTGGGGGCTGTGAACTCATATGAAGCCATGTGTCCTGTCGTGTGTTCCCCCCTTCCCCTGTCTCAGCCATTTGTCATTTCCCTTCCTTCTGGGCACCTTGGATTTGTCTGTCCTGGCCACACCCTCTGCACCGCACTGCTAGCAGAGAGTAGCAAAGACCCTAGAGACCTTGCAGGGTGAAACTTGCTGCTCTTTGGTCAGTGAGGACGCCAGGTGGGAATGCAGGATGCTCCTGGTAAAGGAAGGGAAAGCAGGAGCCCCAAGACTTTCTCTCTTGTTTCTGACTCAGTGGCAGACCCCAAGGGGTTGGCCAGTGGACCAGTTGTCTGAGGGCACACAGCTCATGGGGCGAGATGCTGGGGTTGAAAGTAAGTTGCACTCTGAAGCGTTTTTCTTCATTCCCAGCTCATTCCCGGGGACTGAGGGGTGTCCTGAGATATGGGACTTTCAGTGCTGAGACCAGAGAGTTCTAGGAAAACCAGATTGAATTGGTCACCCTATTTCTTCACTCTCCTGGGCTGAGGGAAGAGTCTGAGGAAACAGCTTTGCCTCTCTCAGGCTCAGCTTCCTCATCTGAATGGGGACAGTTACCCTCCCCCAGGATCTCTGTGAGGAATTCTCAGCAATCCATGTGGGGTGGGTTGAGGGAGCAGAGTGCCCGGGGGTGAGCAAGGGCAGTGTGAATTGTCCAAGTGGATGACACTTCTGCCTGCAAGTGGGCTTGTTCCCTGGTGGGCTGGGGAGGGATTTCCCTGAAGAGGGGTGGAAATTTAGATTTCCCAGGGCCAGATGCCTCACAGTGCCTTTTTTGCCTCTCAGGACTGCCATATTATGGCAGAGCTGAAAGGTCACTAGACAACCACAAGTCCACCTGGGGAAACTGAGGCCCAGGGAGGGGCAGAGACTGCTCCAGGCCACAGAGTGGTGCGGTGTGGTGAGAAGCGGCCACATGCTGGAGCAACAGGAGCCATACTCCTGAGCTTACCTGGTCTCTCTTAGCCTCAGTTTCCTCTTCTTTAAAATGAGATTAATTGTATCTTTTTTTTTTTCCTTTTTCTTTTTTTTTTTACCGGGAGGTCCCGGGGATCGAACCCGGGTCCCTCCATATGGGAAACGGACGCCCAACCAGTTGAGCCACATCCGACCCTAATTGTATCTTAAAAAGTTGTTCTGAGGATCAGATTAAGCAAAAATATCCAATATTTATTTAGCACTTTCTGCAGGCCAGACCCTGTGATTGTCTCATTTGGTCCTCATGAAAGCCTCTGAAGTGAATTCTGTTCTTTTATAGATGAGCCCCAATCCGTAACCACTCGGACTCCATGCCTCCCTTACATAAAGCATCTGGCACGTTTCGGGCACTTAATTCCTGTCTCTCTCTCCCACCCTTCCCCCTCAGTTGCTCTGTTGGGCCAGGTAGGCCATCTTCAGGGTACGAGGGCTTGGAACAAATTCCAAATGCCACACAGAATTTAGGAACAGGCTGTATTTGGGAAAGGGGACATTTACAGAGTGGAAGATGAGCGAGAGAAGAGAAGACCTGAGCCCTCGTCCTCTCCTCACCTGAGGTTCTGTGCTGGACACCAGAGCAGGTGTGCATGCCCCGGTCCACTCGTCTACCTTTCTGTAGGGGAGAAAGACTCAACAGCTTGGCTGCAGATAGTCTGGAGCGCCAGCCAGCGTGTGCTGGTGGTCAACAGAGACTCGCCCCAGCTCGCTGCCCCCATTGAACCATGTGTGGTTCCCCTTCCCCCAATAACTCGTCTTCCTTAACTCAGGCCATATGGCTTTGTGAAATTGGCCCCCGAGCTTTTCCATGACAGGTGGCACCAGGTGGGACCCACCTTGCCCATACCCTCCTTAGGGGGCTTTCTCCCCAGACCTTCTTTCAATGTCTCAGCAACATCTCTGCCTCACAAATCCAGATGATAGGAAGGAAATCCTGGTTACAGTGCATAAGCCCCAATTTCCAGGGTCTAAAAGAAATGAAATGTGTGTGTGTTTGAGACAGAAAGAGAGGGAGGGAGAGAGAGAAAAAACAAGTGGGAGGGCAGCTAGAAGCAGAGGGTATGAATTGCCACCAGAACCTGGGCAGGGATGGAGGGGAGGGGAGAGGCCCCATGTTCCAGGGCCTGCCCCACCCGGCCCAGTCCAAACCACTGGCACTGCCACGTCCACACTGGCATTTAGTGGGCGAGGGTTCTGAGTGCCTTGCAGCTTGGCCCACTCAGGCTCACACTCCTGGGTTCTCATCTCATGGCTTGTGAGTTCATTGACCATGACAGGGAAAGAACAAGAATTCAGGAGGCAGAGCTACAGGGAGAAATGCCCGTGAATCCTTTGCTGTTCTGGGCTGGGATGGGAGTAAGGAGAAGAGAGGACAGAAGGGACACGGGTCTCCTGGAGGGATCTATGCTTCCTCTGTGGGCTAATCAGAGGCCAAGCTACAGTGGAGGTGAACTCCTCCTCGAGGCAATTCCTGCCCCCTGTAGTCAGGAGAAGCAACAGGCAATTGAAAGAGCGATGAGGAATGTGGGCTGTTTCTGCTTCCTAGACCTCAGGGGCTCAACTGCGATAGGAATCCTAAAGTTTCTGTTCATTACTTTTCCAACAGCCACCCTCTACTTCTTTCTTGCTACCAGAACGCAGATAACAGCAGCCATGTTTTTCAGGGGAGGCTGGGACCCTCTTTGCCTCAGGAGTGAATCTTGATTAATATAAGCCAAATATAACAATTCAATTTCCTCTGTTAGTGATCGGCTCATACATGGACATGCAATGCAATTCTGGCCAATGGCAACTGAAGGGAAGATTGTTTAGGGGTGGTGGTGGTGGTGAGGTGGTTTCTTGCAAAAGCTTTTCGAGATCTGAAAAACTAACTTGCCAGAAGAAGTAGTTGCCCCTGCTTCCCACTTCTGGATGTTGTTGGGTGAGGATGTGCTGTCTGGATCTTTGGCAGCTGTATTGAGATCATGAGGGGAGTAGGTAAGATGTGGAGGAAGGGAGAATAAAATGATGGCAATGACCTGGGTCCTGCAGGGTGTTGCAGAGTTGCTGAATTAGCCAAACTTGGAGTTGCCCGACCTCTGGATTTCTTGTGATAAGAAATAATAAACCCCTTATTTTTAAAACCATTCATAATTGGGTTTTCTATTGTTTGCTGCTGAAAGTAGCAAGCCTGATTGAATTTTAGTGCCAGAAGAAATGGGTTCAAACTCTAGCACTGGTATGTTTGCACTGCATAACTTTATATTAGTTATTTAAACCAGGGATGGCAAACTTTTTCTGTAAAAGGCCTGAGAGTAAATATTTTAGGCTTTGCGGGCCATAAGGTCACTGTTACAACTGCTCGATTCTGTTGTTTTAGTTTGAAAGGAAGTCATATATAATGTACGAATAAATGAGTGTGGCTATGTTCCAATAAAGCTTTATTTACAAGAACAGGTGGCAGGCTGTATTTGGCCTATGGGCCGTGGTTTGCCATCACCTGATTAAACTCTCAGAGTCTCAGGTTCCTCGTGAGAAAAATGAGGCTGATGTTGTCTGTTTTCCTCGTGGAGCAAATTTGAGCATGATATGAGTTGATTTAAAAATTATCATTATATGAAGTATAATGTACATGTGGGTGTCCTTCCCCATGAGAACCACAGCTTCTGGGGCTCAGGGATGGAGAAGTGCCTGATCTTGGTACTTGCTATAGCTGTGTGACTTTGGGAAAGTCATTTCACTCTCTGAGCATCACTTATCTCCTCTGCAAAGTAAGAATGATAAGACCTACTTCATATAGTGTTACAAGGGTTAAGTGATCATGTGTATATGGCCCTGCAAGTACTCAGTACTCAATGACCCGTAGTGAGTGACATTAAGGAATAAAGCCCCCTTCTCCTGAGGGAACTTGTAGATCACCCACCAGTGTCTTGACATCTGGTAAATCCTAGTTTCCTCCCTTTGCCCCTTGGACCCAGGAGCCCTGGGGGAGGGGTGTGTGTGCAAACCTCCCCCAGCTGTGTGCTCTCTCTCCCTCCATCACCCACTCAGTGCCCTCCCCATCACACCCGCATCCCCATTTAACCGAACGAGTAATTAACAATGTTAATTCTAATCTCATTTGCTAATGAAGGCAGTCTAATTGCATCGTAATTGGCAGCGGCAGCAGCAGAAAAAACACCAAATAAACCCTGCGTGTGTAATTCGGTTTAAATTCTTTATAATTACCTTGCTGGCTGGGCTCTGGTAGTTGGGGGTGAGGTGGTGAGGTTGGGGGAGTAAGAGGGGTCAGGAGCCAAAACCTGAAGATGGGTGAAAGGGTTAACAGACACTTCTCCCTCCCACTCTCCTGATTGTCTTAAGACCTCAGAGACAAACTTCTCCCCAATCATCCTCTCCTCTCCCTCCGCCCTTTGGCCAAGGCAAACATATTCTGCAGACAGACTTGCAAATATACTTGAGAACTGGGTCTCGGATTCTTTACTAGCTCATCTTTTGCATTCCTATTTGCAAAGGCGTCCTGATCTGGCTCCTGTCCACTTTTCCATCCTCAGTGCTCACCTCTTACCTTATATTCCAGCAAAACAGAACAAAAAATTGGCCTTGCCCTGAGTATGCCATGCTTTTGCAGAGGCTGCCTCTGCCTGGAATGCCCCCTCCCCATCATCCGGCTGGAAAACTAGCTTCTTTAAGGTCCCCGTCAGTGGCACCTCTTCTGGCAAACTTGTGACCCCACAGGCACACCTGGTAGGAACCTGCATTGCACCACACACCCCACTGAATTGCACTGGCCTGCTTACCATCACTAGATTATATCATTTTATCTAAGTACCTGCAGTGGCTGGCATAGAATAGGCACTTGGCTCTATTTTTTGTAGATTGCTTGAATGAGAGATTGATGGTTCTGGAAGTATTTGGTGAGGGCTGTCGATGTACATCAGCCTGGGAGTTAGGAGCTGTGGTTCCAGGCCTGGCTCTCCCGCCAACCTGCTGCGTGAGTCTGGGCAGCTCTGTCTGTGTAGTGAAAGGCTCGCATTCCGTGACCTTTCATTTCCCACCTGCTCTCAAAGTCTATGACTTTTTGAATTTTCATGATTGGAAACCTTTTTCCCTTCCAACAAAAATGGCAGCCAGCATCGTAACTTCCAGGCCTCTCCTTTTCACCGGAAGCAAGGTTTCCCACCTAAATTTCTTGTGCAGCCTTCCCCACCTCCACTAGCTAACTGCACTCTGATGTTTATGATTCTTAGTAAATTGAAAACATCTTCTCTGAACCCTAATAGAATGTCTCTCATGTCTTATCTAAGTAAGCAGTACCTTAAGAGCTGTCCCTGCCCGGTTTCGGAGAGAAGAAAGTAGTGCTCAAGGTATTGTTCCACTTGTATGTAATCATTTCCATAGCAACCAGTTGTGATTTAGGATAAACTACGAACTGCTTTGGGTTAAAGGGGTGGTAGGTGAGGAAATTTAGCATCTCAGGGTCAGAAGGCACTTAGAGTCCTTCTTCTGGGCCTCTAATCTCCAAAGCCTTAATCAGACGTGACCATCTGCTCTCAGCATGCTCAAAGGCATCACATCATCTCTTGGTTTCATTTTTATCTTGGAGTCTTCCAGCCGCCTCCTCCCACGTGCACTGGTTCTTCTGCAGGGCTGCAGCATAGCTGAAACCCTGGGTTTTCTTCACCATCACCCTAAAACCCCTTGCTTTCCCCCCATTTGGGGAGTGTGTTTCCTGGATCCCACGCCTTCATTTTTTCTTGGTTTATACCCTCATGTGGTGGGGTATGGGAGGTAAATTTTCTGAGGCTGCTTTTGAGAAGTTTAAGCCATTTCACTTCCTGATCCTTTGTATGTGACCAGACTCTTTTCATTCCTCTCTGGTAGCTTTCATATCTTGTCTTCATCTTCAGTGTTTTAAAATTTCCCAATGGAGTGCATTGGTATTAGAGGACCTAGTTAATATGGAAACTCATATCCATCAGCGCTAAGACATTTTGCTAAATTCTTTCAGTGCTAATTTTCTTACTTCCAATTTCTCTCTTTCTAGAGCACCTATTAGTTAGATGTTGGATCTCCCTGACTGATTTTCTGAATATCCTATCATTTTTCTCCTGTTTTTCATTCTTATCCTTTTGTTCAATTCTCTAAGAGATTTCCCAAGTTATCCACCACTCTCCAATTGAATTTTTCTTATATTTTAAATCCCAAGAGTTTTTGAAAAAAATTCCCTGAATGTTCTTTTTCTCTTAATATAGAAGCCTGTTCTTCCCCCCCCCCCCCCCACTTCACAGATGCTGTATCTTCTCTTATTTCTCTGAGTATAGTTTTAGGGTTTTGAAATATCCTGTTAACTTCCTGCATGACTTCTATTTCACTTGAGTCCTCTCCTCCTAGTTTTTGTTTGGTTTCTGCTTTTTGTATGGGATGCCCTGTGTATTAGTCAGCCAAAGGGGTGCTAATGCAAATTACCAGAACTCTGTTGACTTTTATAAAGGGTATTTAGTTGGGGTAGAAGCTTACAGTTACCAGGCCCTAAAGAGTCCAACTCAAGGTACCATAAGAGGTACTTTCTCACCAAAGTCAGTTGCCATGTGTTGATGCAAGATGGCAGGCAATGTCTGCAAGGGTTGAGTCTTTCTCCTTCCTCTTAAGGCTCTGTGGTCCCAGCTTCTTCTGTTCTCAGCTGTAGGCTGGCATAAGGCTCATAACTCTCCCCCGGGCTTGTTTCTTTCTGGGCTCAGCTGCTCTGGTCTCTCCACAAGGTCAGCTGTAGACTTTCAGGCTCATCTCTCTTCCCAGTCAGTGTCTATGGATCACTCTCTCTTCCTGCATAGCTGCTTCTGTGCTCTCCTTCTCCATGTATTTACCTTCCTGTCTTTGATTATCTGTTTATATAGCCCACAGCTGTAGGCTAGCTGCAGGTGGGGACTCAAACCGAGTCACCCAAATGATGTGGTCAAATAAAAGCCCTAATCTTGATTTAATAATGTAAAGGTGAAACCTCTGGGTCTAATACAATCTAATATGCCCAGAGGAACAGACCAGTTTACAAACACAATCCAATATCTCTTTTTGGAATTGATAAACAACCAAACTCCCACACTCTGGCTGCCTGGAAGCTGTGTGTGTGCAAGGGCCTGGCGTGTGGTAAGACGGGTGGAGGTGACCGGGGGGGAGGACACGGTCTGTTCTTAGGCTGTACTGTTTCATCAGAGAGGAATCCCCCAAGCTCTAGCTTGGGTGGTAGAAGCTGGGCTGCAAGTGTTCAGGAAAATGATTGGGGGTTGGGGATATTGTAGACTTTGCTTAATACCTGTTTTCCATTCAACACCCTGCGCTCAGCCAGACATTGTGCTCTGGATTTTAAAGTGCTATGGATCCATTTCTCTTCTCTCTTGTGCTGGAGAGGGTGAGGGAATATGGGTGTCTAACTGCTTCGTATGCAGACTTTCAACCAGTTCCATTTCAGTCTCACTTGAAGCCCCGTTTTCAGAAGCAGCTGGTATCACTTGAGGCTTTCTGGGCTACTGAACCAGGGAACCAGACTGTCTTTGGGCTTCCCCTACTGTCAACTTAGGCTTCAACCTTCTCTGGCCTCTCAAGTCAGTTATTATTACTCATCCATTTGCTTCTTGGCATCAAAAATTTTATTGCTATTTCCTTTCCTGTTCTCCTTGTTTTGTAGGTTTATGTTTTTAGAAAATCCCGCATGGTCATTTTAGTGAAATTTGGGAGAAAACTGAGGCAATGAATGACCTCCTCATGTGTGCACAGCACTTTAGAGTTTGCACAGCTCCTCCACATCCATCCTCTCTTGTATCTCCACAAAAACGCAGTGGACTAGGCAGGGGAGGAGGTTTAATCTGCCATGTTTAACTGGAAATCTGAACATAACTCCTCAAGCAGCATTTAAACTGAAGTGAGCAAGTTGGAATCAGAGGTGAGAGGTGGTTTCACTCCCATCTCCCCGACTTCTCCATGCTCCCCACGAGGAATTTAATGAGAAGTGAAATGCCATTGGCAACACGGGCCCAGTGGGAAGGGGAATTTGGAATCAGGACTGCTAGAAACAGCCTGGGTCCAGAGCACCTGCAGTAAAATTGCTTTGATGTAGTAACCGATGATGTGAAAATTAAAAGTTGAAAATCAAAGGCAAAGCCTGATGGTGGGTGGAAGGGATTGAGGAGGCCTTTGGGATTTCTTCCTTCTCTTTCTCAACTGCATTCTTCTTTTCTGGTCTGTCGCTTCTTCTCATGCACACCCATCTGGGTGTATGCATGCCCACGTGCATATGCATGTGTGTGTACATGTATGCGTCAGTGTGCATGTACCCTGGGTGTGTGCACACAAGCACAGTGAGCAAGAGTGACAATCTGTGAATTTCAATAAAGGCAAAGGATTTAGACCTGAATTTAAGGACACCCGTAGTCACGTTAGCCAACTCTCTTGCTTTCTCTGTTTTCTTTTTATAAAACAAGGCTTATGATGTCAAAGGTGGTTACCATATGAGGGGCTGTGAGAGTTCCTGGAGTGATAAATGTGAAAATGCTTTGTAAAGGGCCAAGGGTTGTACAAGTGTCATTCATTCATTCATTTGAGGAACACTGTAGAGTGTTTCCTGACCTGCTCCCTGGCTCGTGGAATACGCTTTCTAGTGGGGAGACAAAGACCCAGGCACTGCACCATGTTGAACCAAGAGCCTAGAGTACCAGGGAGGGCAGCACTGACCCCCGCAGGTGCTGGAGGAGGCTTCCTTGAGGGGTCCGGCCTGGAAATGTGGGGCCAAAGGAGTTGGTGTTGGACAGGCAAGTGGAAGCAGGTGGCCTGTCTTAAACCACGTCTTGCAGGGTGCAATGCATGGGAGTGTGACCTGTGACCTGTGACCCGTGGGTGGTCTGTCGGGAAGTCCCTCTGTGGACAGTTGAGCAAGATCTGGGGGGCGTCCACTCCTCTGCTCATTTTTTCATCCATTCTTGCAACTGACAGGTTTTTATTCTGTGCTAACCCTGCTGCAGCCTCAGGGGTGCAGCCATGGACCCACCTAGTACAGCCCAGAGCTGTGTGTGGGGCCCCTTAGCAGCCCCACCTCAAAAAATTAGATACTCCAGACTCACAGACTCACAGAACAATGTCACTGCGGAACTTTCTGCTGTTTTCTTCCCTTCCAAGGGAACGTCTGCCAATGGTTTTTACGATGCTGAATAAAAAAGGCTTTTTTCCCCGTTAGATATTTTTATTTCACCTTTAAAGGATGTACAGTAAGGGTGAGAACATCTCGATGAAATCTCCGCAGTAAATAACTCCTGGATCCCTTTCTCATGCAGGCAGAGGGCAAAAGGACAAGCCAAGCTGGGATGGCTTCCTGGCATTTATCATCCTCACCGTGCCAGGGCCAGTAGCGGGGGGCTCAGCTCAAACCACCACCACATGTGGAGAGTCTGCCCACTTCAGCTCCTGAGGAGGGGTGATGTGTCCCAGGCCCTCTTCCTCCTCCCCTAGGAAAGGAGCTAATGGTCCTTGGCCACGTACTACACGGGTCCTCTGTGTGGGCTAAGCATTTCAAAATGGCATGAGAGTGTTAAGTGGTCAGGACGCTGGGTCTGGGGTACCTGAATTTGACTCCTGCATCCTCCACTTGCTAGCTGCGAGATCTCTCAAGTTCTTAGAGTCCTCTGTGCCTCAGTTTCTTCATCTGTAAAATGGGAATAATAACTTAGTAGGGTTGTTGGGATGAATAAGTAAATTCATGCAGGTAAAGCATGTAGAAAAGTGTCTGGGACACAGAAAAACATCAACACATGTTAGCTATTTTATTGTTATTGTTATCTCATCTTTGCGTCAGCCAAGCTGGCCCTGGCCGTGTGCCTGTCACAAAGCCCCGGCAGGTCCAACCTCTTGTTTGAGGCACTCCCAGCCCATGAGGAAGGTGAGGTTTGGTGACGTTGAGCCACCCAGTGGGGGAGCAGGGGCTCAGAGGAGGGTGGGGCTGAGGGAGAGGTCCCTGGAGGCCTGCGCAGTCCCTGAGAGTTCTACTCTGAGGTTTTCCTCTGGGAGCTGGAAGGCAGAGCTTCTCCAGAGAGGTGGGGCGACTCCCTCAAAGCTGCCCCAGTGCGGAGCCAGGATCTGCCTTCAGCTCTCTCAGCTGACTCCTGGTCCCAGTCTCCTCTTTCGTGTCGTGAAATCGAGGTGGATCATATAGTATGGAGGGCGTAGACTTAAGAGGTTGCCCCAGATCCTCCCCCTCCCAGATCCCTTTGCCCCAGACCCAGAAGGGGAGGGGCCCGTGCTCATAACTAGTGGAGATTCGAACCCTCGGCTCTAAGCTAGGATATCCTGGGTGGTGGTGGTGGTGGGGGTGGAGAGGTGGCCAGGGGATGCAGGGTCAGCCAAGACAGGCCCGTGGGCTTTGCTGGTTGGAGATGTGCTGAATGCAAACATTTTTAATGAAGCTGTCAGCTGGGCCACCAGGGCAGAGGGAGCCGACTGATTTAAACAGATAATGAGCCAGTGGCTTGAGCTGGGGTGAGGGCCTAAGGGTTAGCAGGGCAGTGCTGGAGGGAGCTCAGAGGAGGAGAGGTCAGCTGACAGCAGCTCCGGTGGTCCCACCCCATCCCCACCCACTGTAGGGCTCCCTTTGGCATTCGGGTCAACTCAGCGCACTGGTCTTTAGCATCCACTCTGTGCCAGGAACTGAGTTAGTACCGGGAATACAGAGCCAAGTGAGATGCGCCCATGAGGCGCTCAGGGGGCTGGTGGAGGCAGACCCTAAGTAGACAAGTATGCCATGATATTGATATTCACCATGAGAAAAACAGATATGAAAGCAGAGAACTTGATGGCTTGGGTTTGAATCTCGGCTCAGCTCTTTCCTAGCTGTATGACCTTTAAAGTTACTCTCACTGCTTCGGTCTTCTCATCTGTAAAGTGGGGTGGACTGTAACGTAACTATTATGGTCCTATTATTGTGGTGTAACAAATACCTCAAACTAAGTGGCATCAAACAACCACTACTTTGTTCTGTTGATGGATTCTGTGGGTCAGGAATTTGGAGAGGACACAGTGAGGATGGCTTGTCTCTGCTCCATGATGTGGGCCTCAGCTGGGAAGACTCGAAGTCTAGGGGTGACTTGAATGGCATCTGGAGGTTTCTCACTCACATGTATGACTCCAAGGTTCTGGGGCAGTGAGCCAGAGCACCCATGTGTGGCCTCTCTGCATGGCTGGGCCTCTCACAGCATGGTGCGTGGGTCCTAGATGAGACTTCACAGGAGGAGCTGTCCTGAGAGTGAGCTTGCCAAGAGTCTGGGGTGGAAGTACACGGCCCTTTAGGACCTAACTGTGGGAATCACACAGCACCGTGTCTGCTGCAGTCTATGGGTCAGAGCAGTCACGAACCTGTCCAGGTACCGAGAATGATGGGAGGACTGTCAAAGGATTTGTTTTTAAAGCAGTCACTCTTCTTCACAGGCTTGGATAATTAAATGCATTATACAGATTTAGATGCGGTATACACATGCCTGGTGTGTAATAAACACCCCATGTGTTAGAACGAACCATGTCCCCTACAAAGACATGTTCAAGTCCTAGCCCCCAGGTTCTGTGGGTGTAAACTCACCTGCTTATAAGATCTTTAAAGATCCTGTTAAGATTAGGCCAAACCGAGTCAGGGTGGGCATTAATCTGGTATGACTGGAGTCCTTGTAAACAAAGGGAATTTGGACATGGAAGTAGAAGCTACAGGAGGAGGCAGAAAGAGACAGATGGCTATGTGACAGAGGCAGAGATTGATTGCTGGCAAGCCATCACCAGAATGCTACAGACTTTGGAGAGAGCATAGCCTGCTGATATCTTGATTTTGGACTTCTAGCCTCCAAAACGTGAGCCTATGAATTCCTGTTGTTTGAGCCAACCAACTTGTAGTATTTTGTTATAGCAGCCCTGGCAAACTATGATACCCATAACTTTTAAGTATTATTATAATGAGTGCTGTTGTGGGGAAGGAGGTGGTAATGGAAAGGCTTCAGAGAGAAGGTGATAACTGAGCAGGGTTTTGAAGGATGAATAGGAGTTTTCTATGCCACTACTTCAGGGAAAACAATCTAGGTAGTGGGAACAGACTTGAAACAGTGGTGCCCTCGGGGAAACCACGAGTAATTTGGTGTTGTTGCAGCATTGAGGGCAAGGAAGAGAATGACTCAGATTATGTTGGAGGGGTGGCAGGGCAACAGGAGCCAAGACAGTGTCTTATGGGCCCGACCAAAAAGTCTGGATTTTGTCCTTAGGGTGTTGTGGAGCCATAGAGGATCTTGAGCAGGATAATGACATGGCCAGATTTGTTAGAAAGACTATTCTGGAAGTTTTGTGGGGGATGGATTGGGGGGCAAAAGTGAAGTCTGGAAACCAGTGAAGAGGCTGTTACAAGAATAGTTGAGGAGGGTCTGACCTAAGAGGGTAGCAGCAGGGACGAAGGGAGGGAGATGGATGCCGAACCATCTAAGCCATAAAGTCTCCAGATTTGGAGATTACTGGAGGTGGGAGGAGAGGGAGAGAGAGTGGTCCAGATGAGGCGCAGGTGTGTGGCAGGGGGCATCAGGGGCTGTTATAAGCCATTCTTGCTCTTAAGCATGGATGGAAGGTCATGGCCCACATTCACTGCCCTTAGGGTCAGGCCTGTGATGAGCTGCCTGATCACACCTCCCTCTCCTTCCACATCAACTGGGCCACATTGCTTGGGGTCTGATTGGCCATGGAGGAGAAAGGAATCCAGGAGAGTCCCATCTGAAATCAAGGTCAATGTCTTTTCCCTGCATGTGTCCAGAGTCTGTGGAGCCCTTTCTGGGAACAGAGGGGGCCCCTCTCCTCCATGCCTTTCCTTGGGTGATGATCTTGGCTGGGGGTGGCTAAGGGCTACAGAATGTCAGAATTCTAGGAGGTTAGAATGGGTGAGCCTGACTCCCGCACTAGACAGGACTGGGTGAGCCTTGGCTCTGCCTCTTCCAGGCTATGTGGCCATCGTCCCATGCAGAATGGAAGCCATACTCACACCTTCCCCGTGGGACTGTGGGGGCCTTAAATGGGACCATGGATGGGAATGAGTTTTAGAAGTGGTTGTTACACCCAAGATGCCATTACTGAGGGGAAATCTGAGGCTCGGAGAGAGAAGGGCTTGCTAAAGACCGCCCAGTCAACTAACGACCAACCCAGCACTTCAAGGTGAGCCACTGGACTCCCCTACAAGGCCCCTGCCTCCTCCCTGGGGTCCATATTGACAAGATAGGGAGCATTAGCTGTGCATGAGCATTAGCTGCCTTTGGGAGCTCTCAGCCTGTGCTGGGGACATTGTCAGGCAGGATTGAGAGAACAAGGAACAGTGATTTCTGCCAGTAGCCTTAAACCACAGCAAGAGCACCGAAGTAGCCTCCTGCAGAGAGATAGCTGCATCTTCAGCCAGCCAACCAAGGTTTTGCTCTGGTTTGGCCTCTTTCTAGCTGGGTGACCCTGGGCAATCACTCCTCGGCGCCTGGCGTTACATGCTGGGCAGAGATGTTGTGTGAGTTCTGTGACTTGTTAAGTGACCATGTTGCGTGGGACAACACAAATGTGGGGATATAGGACAAGAGAGCAACATTTAGCAGATGGTACTGCATTGGGTAAAGATGTGGGTGCTAGAGCCAGCATCCCAGACCACCAGCTCTGTGATCTTGCACAGGTCACTTAGCCTCTCTGAGCCCTTGTGAACGTATCCGTAAGTGGGAGATCCAGGGAGTAAATGCATCTAAAGTGCACAGCGTGGTGCAGAGGCCATGACAAACCCTCTGTGGATATTAGTCATTAGTATCTGTCGAGAGCCCACCATAAGCTGTACATTGGTTTACATCCAAGCCGCAATGTATCATATCCTTTCAACAAACCCGAGAGGTAGTGTGGCAGAGGCAAGGCTATGGGCTTTCCTTTCCTTCCCGGGCACATAGAGAACGACACTCCCCAGGCTCCCCTGCACCTGGGTGTGCCGTGTGACCAGACCAGCCAATGGCATGTGGGCAGGCCCCTCAAACTTGTGCCAGCTCCACGTGCCTTCTTTTTCCTCCTCTGCTAGCTAGCTGCTAAGGGCCTGCAGCAGAGGCTCTCCACCGGGGCTGATTTTGCCTCCCAGGGGACATTTGGCAATGTCTAGAGATACTTTTGGCTGTCCCGACTTGGGGGGTGCACTATTGGCACCTGGTGGGTAGAGGCTGGGGATGCCACTAAACACCCTACAATGCACAGAACAGTGCCCCACCCCTCCTGCCCCAAACAACAAAGAATTATCCAGCCCGAAATGTCAATAATGCTGAGCTTGAGAAACCCTGGTCTAGAGGAGATTCAAGCTCTGGGATGGTTTGGCCATCGACAGAAGAGCCTGGGTCCTGGAATGACTCTCTGGAGCAGATCCCATGCCCCACTGCCCTTGCATTAGCCTGTAAGCAAGGCATATTTCTTTACAGTGTTAAACAGTTGGCCTACCTGGACTAATAATGCAGATTACTATTTTTAATATCCATTTCATTGATAAGGTAACTGAGGTACAGGTTCACAGGTTTGAACCTAGGTTTGTCTGGCTCTAAAACCTGTGCTTTCCTGTTTTCAGCTCCTGGTTCTGAGAAGAAATCTTGTCATCACTTCCATCCCTCTCTGCACCCCTGGAGTGATTTAGGTACAGAGATACCAAGGCTGTCCCTGCCCTAGGCCTCCTACTGCTGGGTGAAGCATGCTCTCCAGGACAAGCTAGTCGTGTCCCTCGTGGTCCCAGGCAGCCCAGGTTGGTTGCTGGTGACCCCACACCCCACCCTGCATGCTCCCACTGCTTTCTGGAGGGAACCACCTCCCATCATACTCTCTGCTACTCCTGAGCCAGGCCCCACCTGCTCCAGGTTTGAATTTCCAGGCAGATGTCTGCTGAGGCATCTGGGTTCTGCCTTAATTTCCTGACTCGGCTTCCTGAAAGGCAGAAGGCTCAGGTGGCTGCCTGGAGCGATGAGGAGATAGTATTGTCTGCTCTGGCTTCCTGGCGACGTTAAGCCCACCTCAGGGCCCCTTCCCTGGCAGTGCCCTTCTTGCAGAGGGAGTTGAGGGTGGGGGCTGGTGAGGCTAGCTGCAGGAGGGCTGCAGGGCTGCCAGAAGCGGGGTGTGTGTGTGTGTGTGTGTGTGTGTAGGTGAGTATCTAAACCCTCCGACCCAAAGACTTGTAGGGGGCCTCCAACAGGTCATTCAGCCCAAACCTCTGTGTCCACACAAATTAGAACCCTTCCAAAGCATTTCAGGTAGGGAGCCCCTCCTTTACTTATTATGAACTTATTATGAACTCAAGCCTGTACAAATTCTCTGATGGGCGGAAATTCCTTCCTGTTGCAGTCTGGATTGAGTCTAAGAAAGCCGGGACATCCTGGATTGTCCCTGTTTCGTAGAAATAGATGACATCTTTTTGCCTCCCTGATATAAACCATCAAATACCTGACAATAGACATTGAACTTCTCCCTCAAAATATTTCCTCAATTTCTCTTTTGTAAACCTAGCTTCACAGACCAAGATGATTGCTGGGAAGATGTACAGTAGGAAAAAATGTGTCTGCTGGTCTTACCTTCCCGTTTTTCGAGACCTCTTTCCTTTTAAAAGTCCCCTTAACTGTAGAGAGAGCATAGGCTCCGGGGGCCTGGTAGAAGTGGCTCCGACTGCTGGGCACCCTTACCCAGAGGCTCAGCTCTGGCACTTGGCACCAAGAAAGCTGCAAAGCAGTGTTCAGCACATGTTTCTTCCTTCGTTCCTTTCCTTCCTACCAGCTCTGGGGAAGCAGGCACCTCTGCTCTCCATCCTCTCTCTTTCCTACTTTCCTTCTGCTGCTCCTGAGAAAGGATCAGATGTATCGATGCCCCATCCCAAACCCACATAGAGCTGAGCAGGGGTGTCAGCTGATGGTGGGACCCCTGGCACCTTCACTGGGAGAGGGAGAAGGCTTTCCTGCTGCCTCTGCTCATCGGGCCCACCTGCCGTCTCTTGGCGCCTTCTCTAGGAGCTTCTGTCAATCCTGAAGCCTTCTCTGCTGAAGCTGTGGCCACAGACCTCCTTGTCATCAGGGTGCTGTAATTACCCTACTACAGCATGTCCTGGGTTTCTTAGAATCTTAGCATGCTGGAACTTAATAGGACTTTCCCATTTTCCAGATGGGAAAACAGAGGCCCAGTGGGGCAGTAATCTTCCCCAGCCCCCCCCCCCCCGAGTCCAGTGCAACCCCCACTGGGTTAGAACTGGAGCCCCACCATGAATCCTACTCCCTGGGAACCTCTGACCTCCTGGTCTCCCCTCAAGCTGAAATGTGAAGGCCCCAGAGCTCAGCAGGAACACAAAAGGGGCATCTAAAGAGCTGCTTCTCTCCTTTTTAGGAGAAGAAGGGAGAAGTGGGAGAAGGCCAGGCTTCCCTGAGTGCTTCCCTTTCTGGTGGACGAAGGAGCCCTCGGATCGCCGCTCATTTTCCTGGAGGCTGGTGTAGCATTAAGTTCTTATATCTGCAAGCAGCCTAGCAAATTGCCTGCTGCCACTACTGTCAGTGTGTTACATAAATCCTCACACCGATCTGCAGAGACAAGAAGCAATTAGTCCAGGGGGAGCGAGAGCGAGTGCAGAGATATACACATGGATTTAGACAGAGATGGAAAGAGAAAGCGAGAATAGAGAGAGAGGGAGAGAGCTGGTAAGACAGAGAGAAACACAAGCAGACATGGAGGGAGCAGGCATACAGCGATGTAGAGAGAAGACAGGGTCTGAGAAGAATAGAGAGAAGACAGAGAACTAAACAGAGAGACAGAAAGCAAGTCTGAGAGAGAGGCCTCAGGAGAGATACAGAGGGGTTTGCACCTAGGCTGGTCACTTGCTCGGGGGCATTTCAGGGGAAACCTGACCTAGGAGCCTGGAACGGGTTAGGAAGAGGTCCTGGGTCTGTGCCTGGTCCATCTCCTCACCCTGTGGTGGGGATGGAGGTGATGGGGAGTTAGGGCGAAATCATAATTCATACCAGCGTTTCACAGGGGGGTTGGCTGGGGTCGGAAACACGCCTCTTTTCTTCTGTGAGTCAGAACTCTCGCTGCAGTTAGCTCTGAACATTGAGGGTTCAGAAGTAACTGTGCTTCTTGTCCACCCCCAATCCCTGCCACGACTTAGCACTCACCTTCATCTGAGATGAGCTGTTCAGGGCCTCAGATGGCCCCCAGGGACTTTGAAGAAGAAATGTCTTCCTCCTTTCCTCCTTTCTTTCTCCCTTCCTCTCTCCTTCCTGTTCATTCATTCACTTCTCGTTTGTTCGATATGTGTCAAGCAATTGTTCTAGGTACTGAGGAATGAATGAAACTGGTAACAACTCCTGCCCTCGAGGAGTTTACATTTTAGGGAGGGAGAACCAAAAAAATAAACAAAATAAATAAATAAACTATGTAGTATTATTAAAGATGATAAGTCCTGTGGAGGAAAAAACAAAGATGAGAAGGAAGAGGAGAATGCTGGTGGTGCAATTTGAAATACAATAGCTAGAAAAGGCCTTACCTAGCAGATGACATCTGAATAAAGATCTGGAGGGGTGGACATGTAAATATCTGTGCATGTGGAAAGGCACTGAGGCAGAAGCTGACCTGACAGGCATGGGGAACAGCAAGGAGGCTGGCGTCCTGGAGCAGAAAAGACACAGGGGCGGGTAGTAGGTGATGAGGGCAGAGAGATAATGAGGATCAGAGCAGGTGGGGCTTTGTGGGCCATTGTAATGGCTCTGGCTTTTATTCTGAGTGAGACGAGCCATTGGAAGGTTCTGAGCAGAGCAGTGACATGACCTGACTTAACAGGATCATTCTGATGGCTCAGCTGAGCCTGTTGTGAAGGGGGCAAGGGCTGAAGCAGGGAGACAGATTTTTCCACATTAGCAAGGTTCTGTGAGGGCACAAGATGAAAAAGCACAATTCCTGCTCTCAAAGAGAGTTGTAGTTCGTAGAAGGTGTGGGGATTATAGGGACAGGTGACCTTCACCTCTACACTGCAAGTCCCAGAGAGAAGAAAGACTGAACTTGCAACGCAGTTTTCTGCATTACACATAGGAGAGAGGGTGAGAAAAGCAATTTTAAGTACATGTTAGGTGCTGAGAGCTGTTCATACCAAAACAATTTAATTTAAATCATCACACCAGCTTATGAGGCATTTTTCCCTTTTTATAGACAAGACCCCTGAGGTTCACAGCAGTTAAGGAGCTTGACTGAGTTTATGCAGAAAGTGGGAGGTTTGGTATCCAAGTGGAGTCTGCCTGCAAAGCCTCTGCTGGAGCCCCATGCCTCAGCCCATATACCCCCACCCCTCATCCCCACGGCTAAGAAGCCCCAGGTCCTACTGGTTCCTCCGAAGCATACAGCATCTTGGTTCCTCCCATCCCTCTTTGTCTCTTGCCACCACCATGGTCCAAGTGGGAGTTGTCTCTCTCCAGGATTGCTGTCATCATCTCTCTTGTGTCTACATGTGTTCCCTGCAAGCCAGGCTCCACACTGTAGCCAGGTGGGCTAATGCAGCTGCAGATCTTCTCCTGTCCCTCACTTCTTAAAACCCTTCAGTAGCTTCCAGTGCCTATTACCAAGGCACTCAAGGCCCTGCATGGTCAGACCCCCCTGGCCCTCTGGTCCCATCAGCAGAGTCCCCCCTGGGAGCTCTTCTTAGTCCTGGGGTAAGCCAGTCAAGTTTTTCCTTCCTTGGGACCTTGCACAGCTGTTTTCTCTAGAGCAGTCTTCTCTAGCCCTCTTTCTTGGGCAAACCCTACTCATCTTTCAGGCTATGTTGCCAGGGAGGCCTCCCCTGACCCCTAGTTAAAGTCAGTGTCCCTGATCACATGGACTTTTCCTTCAGTGCTCAGCCTGGGGCAAAGATGGGGAGGGGTGGGGGAAGAGGGAAAGATGCCCACATCAGGAGAAGCAGGATGTGAGGCCTCAGTGGCAGGAAGGGTCAGGAATGGGCTGCCACTAAACACGGAGAAGACCAGATCCAAGGAGACATGAGCCTGTATAAGTCACACACAGTGTGCCACGGGCAGGGCCTGGACTCCATCCCCTGGTTTTAAGGACAGCAAGTTTTCCCTGCTACTGCTTGTCCTCTTCTCATCTTCTTCCCCTGCATTCACCAGAGGGTCTGGAGAGAAAGCTAGGAAAGTGAGGCCCTGAGAAGGTGACATGTTTGTTCCCAAGCACGCAGGGGGGCCGACCTTGGGCAGAAACACAAGCCCCCTAGCCCCGTGAGCCACTAGCCCTTTCCCCTGCATGGGGCCCTCATTCTGTAGCATTCTTCCCAGCAGCCGAGGGATAGAAAGCCTCGCCCCCTGAAGGTCTGCCCGCTGCCCCTCTGCTGCTGTGGCTCTTCCCTCCCCCGCATTCCACTCTTCACTCATGGTTCCTTCTGGGCCAATGGCCCCGGTCTCCTGTGGGCCTGGGAGACACCTTGTGAGCAGAAGGCAGTGGGGCATGAGGCCGAGGGTTGCTGGGGCTGGCAGGGCTGAGGCTGGGAGGGACCCGTGGCATCGGCGGAGGTGGTGGGCAATGGTGACAATGAGTGACTCCAAGAGGCGGTCGGAGATGCCCCAACTCTGCTCTGGGGACTTTCACCTTCAGAACAGCCTTGGACATGGAACCTGACACCGTCACCGTGGCTGAAGAGGAAAAAGACCTCAGGCCAAATGAAACCAGGGAGCAATTTCAAAAGAAACAAAAGCCCCCGTGCTTCTCTTTTACTCTCCTGTGCTCAGTGCCCATGGGGTTCTGAATTTTGGAGGCAATTGCCTGCTCTCACCTAATCCTAGAAAGTGTGTGGGGTCTTGGACCAGGGCAGGGTGATGATGGATGCAATGAGGAAGATCAACGTTGAGCAAACACAGTTTTTCCGGCCTCATGTCAGGACTTTGGTTTCTCCCTGACTTTGTAGGAAGACAGTCTGGTCTAACCGTGCGCCTGTTCTTTGTCTGTTTCCTTGTCCAGCCACAGGAGATAACTCTGGTTGGTGCTGGCTTTTGGCAGCAAGGCGTGAGGGTGGCTCAGTGAACAGGGCACAGGCCTGGGAGCTAAGCACTTGTTCTTTGCCCTGAAGAGCTGTGTGATCTTAGGACCTCACTTCTCTTCTCTGGTCTCCATGTGTGTGGGGCTGGGTTTGGATACCAGAGGACCTCGTGGTAGTTCAGCCTGGCAGATGGGGGTGGACCAGGCCCTCTCGGAGCCAATTCAGGGTTCCATGGAAGGTGAGGCCTCTGGCTGCCACCAGGCCCAGCATTTCTACTGTCTTCTCAGTTCCAGGCCAGCCCCCCACCCCTCCCACCTGCCTCATCCCCTACCTGGACACCGTCAGTGGGGCCTTGACCCCAATCTGTTTCTCACTCCCTGATGGGAATTTCCCCCAATGCGGAAGTGGCCTCCAGGAGTCTTGGCTCCTCCAGGCCTGAGGACACTTCACTTAGCAGATCGGGTGGTGCTGATCCTCGCCTCTTTCTTACTGACCCCCAGGCCAGGGATAGAGAGTAGATGGCAATGTCAGATTTGAGGAAGAATGTTGTTTGTTCTTCTCTCCCAGTCCTGGATGTGCCTGCTGGCGGAGAGAGTGGCATGGGAGAGTGGGCTTGGAGGGAAGCTTCTCTGCTTATCTTGCTGGGCATGTGGCAGGGATGAGCACCAGGGGAGAGAAGACAGGCTGCCTGTTCTGGCGTAGGTTGTAGTTCACCCTGAGCCTGCTCTCTGGGCCTCAGTCTCCCTGTCTGTAAAACGAGGGGGTTGGGCTATGTAAATATTCTCAAATTATTGTCCCTGGGGCCCTGATCAGAGCCACCTGGCTGCTTGTCAAAATGCAGAGGACCATGTATCTTCCACAAATCTTCAGAATCCAGCCCTGGGTAAGGGCCTGGGGGTCTGCATTTTAATAAATCCCACTGGATGCTACTGATGCACATGCAGTTTGGCTGTGGATGGACCGGATGACCCCCACGGGCCCTCTCACAATAGAGCTCTCCCAGCCCGTCTCTCGGAAGCCCACCCTAGTGCTTTGGTGTGTGGTGAAGTGTTAGGGTCCCACGCAAATGTTTTATGTCATACAACACCTTACAGGAGGACCTAGGGAGGGCGGAGAAGAGGCAACTCAGCAGGAAGAGTCACTATCTTCAGGAGACATCACTGGAGAAGGACTGGGCATGTCCTGTGTGACATTGGGGGCAGATCTAGGACCGCTGGTGAATAAACGGAAGGGAGGACTTTCGAACCCTTAGAGCTCTACAGGTTGCCTTTTGAGGTGATGAGCACCCTGTCAGTGGGGGCGTGTGGCAGATGTTGTATATGCTCTTGGGGAAAATGTGTGGAAGCAGGAGGGAAGGGACATTTCTGAAGGTCCCTTCCAAGCCAGGGCTGCTAGGATCCCACAAAAACCAGGTGCCTTTGCCTGCCTAGGATTTAAAGCAGTGCACACCCATGTGCACCTTTGGTCATATGCGAATGCACATTTGTGTGCAAACCATCAGACACAGGCCAGCACACCTGAGGATGCTGGCCTGTGTGAACACATGAGCATGTTCCCATGTGTAAGTGCATACAGACACACAAGCAAGAGTATGCATAGATACATGTGCCACTTCACACTCTACACACATCTGCTTCAGGCTCTTTCCTCTGGCTGTTTGTTCCCCCCTCACCAGATCCCAGGGCTCCCTGTGCAGCCGTCAGTCTGGTCCCAGGAGCTGAAGCCTTGTTTAATCTCCATTAGCGCTCTTATTTCCGGCACCAAATTAAAAGTGTGACCAAAAGTTAATTATTCTAATTCAATTTGGCCCTAATGCAGTGCATGTGGTGAGGGGGAGGCCCTGGTGGAGGTTAGGCCGGGGTTAGGGGGGAGGAGCCCGGCAGGATTTAATGCATCTTAATGACTCTTACAGGAAAGTGCCCCGAAGCCTTTTTTCTCTGTGTGCTTGCAGTCCTAGTCCCCCACATTTCTTGGAAACCTGAGTTCATTTGTGAGCTGGGCTTTGGGAATATTCGAAGAGGAGGTGAGAGGCAGAAGGAGGCCAGAGCAGAGGTGGAGAGACCTGTGTGTGTGTGTGTGTGTGTTTGTGTGTCCACATGCATGTACATGTGTATACTGATGGAGATGCGCTCGTCAAAAAGCCTCTGGAGAGGCAACCAGAGCCTCTCTCACAAGAATATGCTGCTGAAATCCCTGAGGAGCCTTCATCCTTGGATAAAGCTGAGAGAGATTATTACTGTCCTTGCTGGATGCATCTCAAAACGCTCTTCAGGTCGGTCTCCTGCCCTTACCCTCCGCCCCACTCAGACTTCTGCCTTCACTGTCTACTTGGTCCTGCTCAGGAATGTAGATTTTGGGGATTCAAATCCAGCTTTCCTTAGCAATGCAGGGTAGCTCCAGGTCTTCCCCAAACCCCACTCACTGAGTCTCGTCCCCAAATTTGAGCATAGTTTCCTTGATGGGTGCTAGGGCCAGGAGGATCTAGGTGGGATTTTGAAGGAGAATTTGGATTCTTGTCCTTGAGGTTTTTAGTCTCACAGGAGGGTCAAGGCCCCAGGCCACTGAGTGAACCTAGACTGATGGAGGAGGCAGCATCCTAGTTGGGAAGGACAGATCATAAAATCACAGAATCTAAGGTTTTGAAGATCTCCTCAAGATATGTAGCTGGTGTTCGAATGGCTAGTCAATGCTTGAGGAGCTTCTACAGCATTTTCACCTCTGTTCATCCCCCTTCCCCTCCCCTAGTGACAGAAGCTCACTAGTTCCAAGATACTCATCCTGCTTCTCACCAGCTCTGTCAACAGCTTCCTTCCTGTGTGCTGAGCTGTAATCTGCATCCCTGAGCTTCCTTGCCATTGGTCCTGGAAATGCTCTCTGGGGTCATACAGGACAACTCTACTCCATGACAGTTCATAAAGTATTTGAGGACAATGCAATGTTCTTTGCTGAATCTCTTCTTCTCCAGGGAACAATTCCTTCCACTCTTCTCACTTGATGGGATTTCAAGTCCATCTGTGTTAGCCAGGAGAGGCTAACTGCTGTAACAAACCATCCCCCAAGCACAGTGGCTTAACATAAGAGAAGTTTATTTCTCACTCATGTAATTGTCCTGTGCGGGTATTCAGCTGGTGGTCTTCCATGCAGTGATTCCACCTCCTGGTTTCCTTCCATCTTGGGGCTCTGCCCTCCTGTTGGACCTTAGAATTCTCTCCATTTGGCAATGGGAAAGAGAGAGTGCAGAGGTTTCCTGGGAGGTTTTTGTGGGTCATGTCTGGAAGTGATGTATATCACTCTCACCCATACTCCATTGGCTGGAACTCAGCCACATGGCTTCCCCTAACTGCAAGAAAGGCTGGGAAATATAGTCTAGGGGTGTGCCCAAGAGGAAAAGGGAAATGGTCTGGTGAACTAGCCAGTCTCTGCCATCCTGTCCTTCAGGTTACCCTTCTCCAAACATGCTCCAGCTTGTCTGTGTCCCTCTTAAGAGTGATGCTTGGACATATGAAAAATAGACTATGAGTGGCCTGACTGTCAGAAATGAGAGCTCACCATTTCCTGAGTATCTAGTTTGTTCCTAGCAAGGATATACTGGAGCTGGCTCATACCAGACTGCACATCTCTTCCCAGCTCCTCGTTCAGTGATGTCACATTGGCAGCTTGAAATAGCCCGTGACAGGAGTATTTAAACCAAGGAAACTGTCAAATGTGACAAACCACTAGCTGGCTGCCCAGCACACAGCATATTGGCTTTACCCACCACACTGCTCCATCCTCACAAAACCCCTATAAGGTAGGCGTTGTTGTTTCCATTTTCTAGTTTGTGAGGTCAAGGGGCTTGCCTGAGCCCCTCGGATCATGAATGAAAACTTATGGAGCTGGGATTCAAACTCAGCTCTGTCTGCTCCAAAGCCTGTGCCTCAGCCAGTGCAGGGGAGGGGCCAGGACACTGACTGCCGTGCTTTGGAAGCATCCGTTTCTTAATTGTTCAGATGGTTATTAGGATCAGAAGAGCTGAGCCCCAGTCTCTGTGGCTGGTCTCAGTGAGATACTGCATGTCTTCCTGTGGCCCGGCAGCTCCTCATGCTGGGACCAGGTCCCCATCTCCTGGGGTCGCCAGTGCTCAGGAAAGTGTCGGGCATACAGTAGGGGTTAAGTAGATATCTGTTTAACAGTGGGTCCTGCCCTGGGGGAGCCTCCAGCCCATGAGGGAAAATAGACCTTTCCCGACAGAGCCCCAGTCTGATAGGGGTGGTAGGGGAACCCTAGTTTAAAAAGGGATAAAGGACCTCCACCTCACAGCAGCCCAATATGAAGGCAAGAGGAGGCTTGGCTTCTCAGGCATGGGACCTCACTGTTAACTTGGGGAGCTTGTCATCAGATGGGAAGGATTTAGATCCAACCCCCTCACCACTGTGTATTGGTGGCTATTGGGGAAGTTGGGCTGGGAATTGGGGGAGAGAAAGTTCTTAATATGTATGGGATGTTGATGGTATCCTCCACCCCAATAGCCAAGAGCTACTTGAGTCTGCACATCCCATCCCAACACAATGTTTTCCCCTCCAAGAGCCCAGGGATATCGAGGCATGTCAGAGAAAGTAAACGATTCACAGAAGAGAAGCCTGATGCCTCTCTTCTGCCCCCACAGGTTAGGTTGAACCTTCATTTTTCTAGACTCGTGAAAGCATGCCCCAGATGCAGGACAGGGAGAGGGTAGAAAGCAGGGGTCAGGGATGCCTGGCCAAAGAGGGGTCTGTGCCTCCAGACGCTGTCTGCTGGCATTCCTGTGCTCCCAACATTTGGAGGTGCTGGGGTCCAATTATTAAGAGCAATCATTAAGAGGAAAATAAAAGAAATTGAGTTTTGTTCTCAATTCAACTTAGGAAAAAATACCAGGGATGGCATGTTTTCCTGTTTGTTGCTCATCGACTCACCCAGGCATTCATCTAAGCATTCGGGTTCAGCCACATCACTCAAGTGAAGCAAAAAGGCACAAGGAGTGAGTTAGCAGCCTGTGCAGCTGATAGATGAACCAGGAAGTCGAGTGAGTGGCACATGGCAAGAGGCACCTCTGGGATGAACGAGAGGCCGCTTGAACTTCATCTTTCATTAGATGACCCCAACACAGTTCTGTTTACTGGACTATAGGTTTCTAGATCCCAACCAAAGAGATAGAATTTGTCAGTTTTCCTGTGTCATTGAAAGTTGGGCTGGATTTATATTTTCTGATAATCTTTTCTTCTCTTTGGACAATTTCTCTTCCTTCCCGTCTATCTCGTCTTCATTCTCCAGGACTTAAAAGGGTGGTGAGGAGTGGATAGGAGTTCCCAGCAAGGGATTCAGCATAAGTAAAATCATGAAGAAGGAGAAGGCAAGGGAATGGACTATCCTAGCTGGGGGAGGGTTCGGTGGGAGAATTCTGAAGCAATTGTGAACGACCTTGAATGTCAGACTGCAAGTTCCTTGTAGTCAGAGCCCATATCTGGTTCGTTGTTGCATCACCAATGTCTAGCACATGGTAGGTATTCAATAAATATTTGCTGAGCTAAAGAATGATATTATCCCATGGGCAATGCAGAACCACTGAAGGTGGTAGAGGACGTGATCCAGGGATTTATTAAGTACCCCCGAGAGCGGGGAAAAGGAACTGGATTATGGGGCCATTGCCCTTGAGAGCAGCTTGCTTTCTAGTTGGGAGATAACCCACCCATGCATGCAATGTCGGGAGAGGGAGTCTAAGGCAACTTATATGAGAAATAGCACGGCACAGACTTACTAAAGGAAGGAGCAGAGGGTTGTGGGGTTAATTAGTGAAGATTCTTGGAGAAAGCCGGGCTTTGATTTGGATTGGAGAAGGGGAGGTCATTCCTGGTAGGGAGAACAGTGAGAGCAAAGGCAGGGAGCAATAGATGTTTGTTGGGAGGGGAAAGTGAGGAGACTGGTCCATCACATTTAATAACATCCTAGAACCGGATAGGTCATTTTTTTCAGATTGGCAAACTGAGGCTCAGAAAGGGTAAATGAGGAGTTTCCTTGTTCTTGTGCATGGCCACCTCTCCTTCCTCCAGCATTGCAGCTGTGAAGAAAACACTTTGTTCAGCAGCCCGGGCTGGAGGCCGGGCTCAACCGCGTGCAGGTTTCCCAGGCTACTGCAGACTTGAAACAATTCTGTCTGCAGGTTGCTCAACATGATCCCCTGCTGACTGGAGTATCTTCAAGTACAAACTGTTTCAGACCGAAGGAAGTTTGTTCCTTTTTGTAGTAAAATGAATCTTTCAAAGGTTTCCTAAACCACTTTTCATGAACCAGTGAATATTCAAAGGAGGGCTAAATTTGAAGCCTGTACAAAAGCTTTTCCCTGAACCACATGTGCCACACTCTGTACACATTTCTACTTTTACAGGCTTTAACATCTACCTCTCTGAATTTTCATGAGTTTCTATTTTACAAGGGTAATTATTTTATACCACTGGCACCAGCATACAATAAAATGCTTAGTATAAGAATTGTTTTTTGCTTGTTTGTTGGCATTGAATACTTATGTATATACCTGTTTTGAATAGCTATGATAAATGGCAGTTTTCCCACTGTCATTAAGAAAGTTTAAGTTTTTAGTGTACGTGTTCCTGCAACTCTTGTCACATAACTTTATATCATACATTTGCAAGGGAATTAAAGGAAAGTTGCAAACCTAAAAAAAAAAAAAAAAAGAAAGAAAGGGTAAATGAGTAAGCAAAAGATCAGACGGCAAATGCTAAGATGACCGGAACCTTCTGGCTCCTAGTATAAGGCTCTTTCCTCTACACTGTACCACTAGCTGCCCTTTCAGGTAGAGCATAAAGTAGAAATTTAAGAAACTTTGCTGCAATATGTCAAAGTGAAAGAAAAATTTCTGAGCAATTGCATCATTCTAAAAGGCTTTCATTTTAAAAATGTGTCCATTTGGAGACACTAGAAAGATCCTGGGCACCCTGGAGAAGAGGGTGTGATGGGGAGGATGGTGTGTGTGTGTGTGTGTGTGTGTGTGTGTGTGTGAGAGAGAGAGAGAGAGAGAGAGAGAGAGAGAGAGAGAGAGAGAGAG
>JAKSZT010054055.1:18386311-18462570 GCA_026826555.1 Tolypeutes matacus
TGCAGGAGTGCTGGCCCGTGCAGGAGTGCTGGCCCGTGCAGGAGTGCCGGCTTGTGCAGAGAGCTGGTGTAGCAAGATGACGCAATATAAAGAGACACAGAGGAGAGACAATAAGAGACACAGCAGATCCAGGTTGCTGAGGTGGCACAAGAGATTGAGCACCTCTCTCCCACTCCGGAAGGTCCCAGGATCGGTTCCCGGTGTCCCCCAAAGAGAAGACAAGCAGACACAGAAGAACACACAGAGAGCAGACAGAGAATGCAAAACAAGGGCGGGGGGGAAATCTTTAAAAACAAAACAAAAAAAAACACTCTATCTCTCTCTCCTCCCCACCCCCAGACATGGAATGACTTAAAGCATAGTTCCAAAGTTATGTGTCTCGTTACACATTTCATTACATAAGCAATGAGAGGGAATTTTTACATCTTGGTTAAGAGCAGCCCTCCCCTAGCAACACTACCTACTAGGTGTGTGATTTGGGGCTAGTTCCACAATCTCCCTGGATGTCAGTTTCCTCGACTGTAAAAATGTCAATACTCATCTTACTGGGTGGAGAGTAAATGAGTTATTTAGGTGAAGTGATTAGCACCGTTTTTGGCATGTAGGAAATACTCAATACATCTTAGCAATTATTCTCCTTACTATTACTGCGATGTGCTATATCCCATCACTCTCCTGCCTGAAATTCTTCATCTCACTTTCTGCATTGCCCATACCTGCAGTCCAGACCACTTATCGTGGCGCACGGTGTTCTCTCTGACACGATCCCTACCCCCACCTATATCTTGTTTCCAACATCCAGTCCTTAAAAAAACAAAACAAAACAAAACAAAACAAAAACCTCATGAAAACTCTAAAAGTACCCAGCTGCCAACAAGTCTCTGAACTTATGATGCTAATTCACCCTTAAATGTCTGTACCCATGAGTAACTTTGCCAGGAATGTCTGTCATCATTTCGTTTTCTAAATCTTGTCCATAGCTCCCCCATCTGTGATGACTTTTGTAATGCTTCAATCAGGACAACTGCTTTCCTTGGGGTGATTATGCACCCCGGACATATGGCCATCTGATGGAGTACCATGGTGCTGACAATATTTGTTTACTAATCTACTTTCTCTGCTGTGAGCTACCT
Source organism: Tolypeutes matacus (assembly GCA_026826555.1). Classification (NCBI taxonomy): domain Eukaryota; kingdom Metazoa; phylum Chordata; class Mammalia; order Cingulata; family Chlamyphoridae; genus Tolypeutes; species Tolypeutes matacus. Next base: position 18,387,445 of record JAKSZT010054055.1, read on the forward strand.
GAGGATAGAAAGAATTTCATTTTCCTTTCTATCCCTGGTGTCCAGCACAGTGCCTGCCACAGAGTTGATGCAGAATAAAATGTGTTGAACTTCATAGGAAACACTGAAAATGAATGTTGGCCATATCAAGGGCATGGGACAAGGTGGATGGTGTTGGTTGTGGGTGTTTGCAGGAATAAGTCAAGAAGGTTTCCTGAAGAGGTGAGTCTTAAGCTGATTCCAGGTCTCCTTCATGGGGGCTGGGGCCCTTGGGGGCCTGGTACCAGGAACCTCAGTCCCTACATAGAAAGAAAGGAATGGAGTATATCCTTACCTAATCTCCATACCCCATCTATGTCCCACCACTACCCCTTTGCTCATGCCTAAAACCTGTGAGTCACCTGGATTGCTCCTTCCCTTTTACTCACCCGTACAATCAATCACAAAGCCATAGATTTTCACTTCTCAAATATCCCTCCAATCTGTCCACTTCTCTTTATCTTCACTTCCACCAATCCAGCCCAAGCTACCATTGCCCTTTGCCTGGATTCTTGCAATAACTTCCTAACTGTCATGTCTGCGTTTATTCTAGGGTCCTGTATCAGTTAGAATTAGGCTAGAGTGTGAGTAACAGAGACTCAAAATTATAAATATAAGTCTGTAGGTGAGCAGTTCAGGACAGGCATGGCTGCTCTGCTCCATGGCATTGTGAGGCACCAAGGCACTTTTTAATTTAATGCTCTGCCATTTTTACCTTGCTGACTCATGAACCAAGATGGCTGCTGCAGCTTCAGCTGTTATGTCTGCAGTCCAGCCAGCTGGAAGGAGGAAGGGGTAGAATAAATGCATGTGCCCTCTCTTTAAGGACACTTCTGGAGAGTGTACTCACCACTTCCACTCACATCCCATTGAACAAAACTTAGTTGTTTGACCACACCTAGAAGCAACAGGTACTTGGGCTGGAGTCATGTGCCCATTGAAAACCAGAGGCACTGGGGAAGAAGGGAGAGTGGTGGTACTGGTGGGACAATTAGTGGTTTCTGTTATTGCTGGTTTTGGTTACAAAACTCTACAATAAATTCATCATCATTTTACTCACCTGCTGTAAACCCTTCAAAGGCTTTCAATTTATCTCAGGACAAAGTTCAAAATCTTAACATGGCCTCCTAGATTCTTTATGACCATATCCTACTTCTTTTGCTTCAAATCGCCCCTGCTTTCCCCTCCCCCTTATGCTCTAACCATCTTCTCTCTCCCCTTTGGGCCTTTGCAAATACTATTCCTGCTTTATAGCAGATGCTTTATTTGCCCCATGTCATATCTTTTTGGCAGTGCCCCCCCTCCAATTTCATCAGAGCTATCATAGATGCTTCCATGCATCCTATTATTGTCCCATCTCAAACATGGGTTTTTTCCAAAGCTGTAAAAACCACTCAGCCTATGTTCATTATGGAAGGATAGGGTAGTTACATCTACCATTAGAAGACAAGAGTCAGTGAACAATTGCCCCCATCCTCTTCATTTTAGAGAAATGATTTTAAGGTTTGCTCTACATAATTTTTCAGAGTCCCCAGAGGACTGAGCTCTGGTTGTCCTCAGTGTAACTAGCTCAACCAGGTGCCCTTCATGGGTTTTTCCTCCTTCCTTTCTCATTCCCCTACATCTTTACTTTGATTTCCTAGGATCATCTCCCAAGTAACTACCTTCACCCATGACCTTATCTCAAGTTAATCTGTTAAGGGAACCCCAACTAAGACAGTGATACTAGAAGTGGCCCTAGAAAGCAAATCCTCTGCATGGGATTCTGGAACTGGATCACTTTGCAGTCATATGGTAATAAGGATTCCAGGTGATAAGTCGGGGTGTGATAACCTCTGATCTCTTACCTGGTGGATTGGGTGAAATTAACTTTGAGAACAGACAATACAGAAAACCAGGCCCAGGATTTAACAATAAGGAAGGTAGAATTGCAAAAGAGACTGAATGTGCAACCTCTATAGGTTTTCTAGACTCAAGTCAGGTGCCTGTTAGAGAAGGACTAGGTCCCTGATATAAGAGATGGGGACATTCAGGTGGATGCACCTAGACCATTCGACTCTCAGATTCTCCTTAGTCCTCTTGGCTGGAAATTGAACTCCCACCTCTCCTTGTTAGAGTAGTTTAGCCTCTCCTTGCCTGAAGACCATGAAAAACCTCTCCTCAGATGATTGTTTTGCAAGATGATTCTTGTCCAACCTCAAGATCTGCTGCCACCTCTCCTTCAAATAAAAAACTAGGTCAGGGGAAGCAGCTGTGGCTCAATCAGTAGGGCTCCCGTTTGCCATATGGGAGGCCCCGGGTTCGGTTCCCGGGGCCTCCTGGTGAAGGCAAGCCCGCCCGCACGGCGTGGTTAGCTGACCCAGCGAGCACAAGCAGCAAGGGGGGTATAAATGAATAAATAAATAAAATCTTAAAAAAAAAAAAACAAAAAACAAAAAACTAGGTCAAGTCTTAACATAGCTCAAGTGAGGGAGAAGCGTCCCTGCTACGGGAAGAAATACCTTATTCACTGGAAGAATTATAAGAGGACCAGGATAATATATAGCAGCAGGACCTGGGAGATATGTATGGGAGTGGAATTTGAGGGTATTGAACTGGTGTGGGGTGGAATAGAAGGCTGGAAACAAGAGATTTATTAACATGGGAGCACTGTCCCATGACTTAAGATTTAATGTTCTGGCAAGGACTCCTGGAGTCAGCCCAATATAAGGCAGGGATGGCTTGTTGAAGATGTCAGAACTGCCTTTGCAGAACATTTAGGAATGGGTCAGAAGGCTCAGAGAAGTGGATACATTAGAATAGATTTATTACATAAAACCAGGAAGTAGGAGATGCAGCCATGGAACTGAGTTCCCTTGTGTCAATGGGAATGATGGGATACTGGAATAGCAGAGGTCTAGGAGGGGGACATTTAGCCATCACAGGCAAGGTGGACATAAATAGCACAATGGGAAGTGAGGCCAGGGTGGCAACTAGGGTCCCTTGACCCACAGGGAATTGTGGTGTTTGGTAACACATCACGGTGTTTATAGGGACCAGGTAGATAGGCAGCCATCTAGGACATTGCATGACTTGTATGACCAGAAACAACCAAGAACTGATTATCCAGTGGCTGGTGTCAGCCATTGCAAGATCTTAGACCAGAGCCCATTGACTGAAGGGAAGACCAAGTCCTCTTAAGGAAGAACCTGCAATGCCATCTCAAGTATATACAATAAATATTCCCTCACTTCTTCCCCAAAGGGACCCATGGCCATTTACCAAAAAAAGGGGGAATATCCAGACCTTTTGAGGGTTATTAGATATAAGGTCTGAATTATCACTTATGGTAGAGGACCTGTAACTTCACCATGGCTTCCCAGTTAGACTGTGGTATGTGAAGGCCAGGTGATAAATGGAGTCCTGACCTACATGCACTTTATATGGGCTCTTCCTGCAGTCATTTCTCTGGTCCCTGTGTGCGTTACTGGGGCGGATATACTTAGAAGTTGGCAGAACCCTTACATTGGTGCTCTTACCTGTGGAATAAAGAGTTTTTATGGTAGCAAGAGCCAAACTGAATCTCTTGGAAATGGCTTTCTCTCCAGCAAAGACAGAAAGTCAAAAGCTATCCTGGTGGAATTGCAGAACTTAGTGCCACCCTCAAACATCTAAAAGAAGCAGGGTGGCAGTCTCCATCATTCCTATTCAATTCACCTCTTTGGCCTTTATCCTCATTGGATTTTCTGTTTGCAGTACATCTGCTAGTATAACCATCTGAGGGTTACAGTGTGCCTGATTTGTTGGCATTGGCTGTCAGGTAACATCATCTCAGATGAAGAGACTCATTTCATGACAAAGGAGGACATTAATGGTCATTTCACCAAGGGGTTGCTGCTTTCTGATAGGTGCAGGGAGGACCCTATCTAGAATCAAGGGGGTTCACTGGATCATCTTTTGATGTTTCCATGCTGTGATGGTAGGCTAATGTGTCAACTTGGCTAGGTAATGATGCCCAGTTGTTTAGTCAAGCAAGCACTGGGGTAACTGTAAAGCAAGGGCATCTCATGGACTTTAATAATCAGTGAGTTGATTGTATATATGGCTGATTACATCTACAATCAATTGAGGAGATTGCTGTCAGCAATGAGTGACATCTCATCCAATCAGTTAAAGCCCTTAAAAGGAGAAGTGATTTCAGCATTCAGGAAGAGAATTCCCATCTCTGCTTCAGTCAACCAGCCTTTCCTGGGGAACTCATTGAGGACCTTCATCAGAGTCTCTGGCTTGCAGCCTGCCTTATGGAATTTGGACTCATGCATCCCCATGGTAGTGTGAGACAATTTTATAAACTCTCATACTATTTACAGATATCTCCTGCTGATTCTGTTTCCCTAGAGAACCCTGACTAATACACATGCTTACACTAATGGTGAGCAGGCAACTGCAGCAATCATAGCCGGATGAAGGCAAGGCAGCCAAAGGCTTACACCTCTCAGGGATAAAGTTCTGGGTCATGCCACCAAGCAAGCAACTCAAACCAGCTGAAGTTCTGGCAGAGGGTGAAGGAAATCTAGAGCAAGTGGTAAAGGATATAGAGTATGAATATAATTATAGCTTTGGAGCCTGCTGCAGCACAGAGTACTGTACCTTGACCCACTAACTTTCCTATATGAAGAAATTTTTAAAGATTGAAGCTAGCCACACCTTGAAAAGTCAGTGACAAAGTGAAGGTTAATGTGGGTCACAAACAGATCTTGGCACTACAAGGGGTGGACTGTAGCAGACACTTTCTGTGCGCCACGCCACATACCCTTAGTTCATTTGATTTCAGCACAACCGTGGTGGACAGTTCCAGGCATGCTGCCAGTGTCTAATCTCAAACATTACAGTGTTGTCTCTCTGCTTTTCTGAATCAGGGCTTTTTCTGAAGTAAGAGTAAGCTGCTCAGCCTGCACAAGTGCAGGATGGAAGTGCAGGGGAAATTAATACCTCTGGAAAAACCCTCAAACAATGGGAACAAGAGTCAGAGGCTAATGTACCTAATGTACCAGGCTCCTTCCTTCAGAGGGATAGTTCTGAGACATATTCTATGTAGTTCTTCAGAGGGTTCTGGATTTTTTATAAAAGTTCGCTAAAAAATCTACCCTTTATTGGCTTTTTCTACTCCTGTATTTTTCTCACTCTCTGCACGTCCTTGCTCTGGTTTCCCGGGATGATCCCAGCTGAATCACCTGCACCCAAGACCTTCAGGTTCTGGTTTGAGGGGACCCCAAACTAAGATACTTGCTTTTTCCTTTGAGCTTGTGAAATTCCTATTCAGACTTTCATCTGAGATGTTATTTCCTCCCCAAAGTCTTCCCTGATCACCCAAGTTCCCTGAACCTGGTAGAGTGCCTGGTCTATAAGAGGCTCTCAGTAAATATTTGTTGAACAAACGGCTCCCCCAGTGGGATCTTCCCAGCAAGAGAGGAGCCACTGAGAGTGATTGTGAGTCTTACCACCCTCCAGCATGAAGCTGCAGTACCTGAATACATCAGTGCCAGATCTCTGTGTGGGGACGGAAGTCCATTATCTGGTCGTATCAGACTCTAATACACCTCAGCGAGGGGTCTTGGTAACTAGGCTGGATAAGTGCAGCAGAGAACATCATCTCCCCCTCCTTGTTCTTTCCCCCCAGCCACATTAAGTGAGTAATGAGAATGGCTAGAAATTGAATTTTATGAAAAAGTAATCTGCAGCTTAGAGAACAAGTGGGGAGGAAGGGAGAGGGATTTGATGAGATGGAGGAGATGCTTTCAAGGGCCATCAGAGGGAATGAAGGAACATGGGAGCTGACAAGGTGAGTCAGGTAGGAGAGTCATTCAATTAGGAAGGCTGAGGTGGTGTCAGTATTTTGCTTCCTTTCTTCTGTTCTTTTCTCTTTTCTCCATCCCTTTCATCTCATTTGTGGGTATTTCATCTTCATGTTCACTGAGTGGAGGGGAAGGGGACTAAGATAGAGATGGCAGCAGGGGGGGAGCAGAAGATGTTCAGACCTGGAATAAATTACTCTGCCTGAAATTCAGAGCATACTGGTGTCTGGAATGAACACAAAGGGAAGACACGGACCTGAAGGAGGTGAAGGGATGGATGAAGACACGGAGTGCAAGCATGGACACGACCCACCTCCTCACATTTTGACCTCCTAGATGGCCTCTCTGCTAGTCATGGGCCAACTATGATGGGTGCGCTGCACAGTTGGGCAAGTTGTGGTCAAGAAGTAAGCAGGCAAGGTAAGTTACTTACCTTCAGGGGGAAGGCAATGTTTGTCAGTGCATCCTAGGTGTACAGACCCTCACTACTGTGCATGTGACTGTGTTCATTGCATCCTGACAGCAAATTTGCAAGGTTCTTGTTTACAAGATGAGTCAAGCGAGGGCCGTAGAGGTTAGGTGGATTCCCAGGAACTCACAGCTGGAGAGATTATCCAGTCATGGCAAACTGAGAGCTACCCAGATAAGCCACCAGAATTGTGCCAGAGCCTGTGCTGACCAATGTCCATGCTTGTGTTTAGAAGATGATTAGTTTAAGGATGTGACTGTGAGCAGGGCTCACAGTCAGCCTTCCTCACATGCCTACACATATCTCACCTGCCTTCCCAATGGTCCCCCTTGTTTATGTGTTTCTCAAAAGCCTCCTATCCCCCTCCCTGGGCTTCAAACCTCTCCTTCACACACCCACATGCCTCCCTCCACTGCCATTTGCAAACAGCTAAGTGGAGCTCAGCTTGAGCTTGATGCTTGGTGATGATGAGTTTCCCAGCAGGGGAAGGGTTTGCTTTCCAGAGACAAAGACCAAAGCAGCAACATTAAATCTTCCTGCTCTCCACACTCAGAGCTGCAATGAGACCCAGACAGACAGCTCCAAGGAAGTAGCAATGGGGTAGAGCCAGAGCAAACAGAAACCCCGGGGAGTTAAATGCCAGCAATGGTGATGCCCAAGCAGGGCTGATGGGATAATGGAAGGGGCTATGTGCATGATCATTAACAAGTGATGAAATAACAGGACCACAAGGGGAAGAGGCTGCAGTGAGGGATGGGTTCCAAGCCCCTCCCTTGGATGAGAAGCTGGGGAGCTGTATTCCAGCTCTGGCTCTGTCACCCCAATAATGAATGATTCTATACCTCAGAATCTTCATTCAACTTTTTTTTTTTTTAATTGGGGGTGGGGCTTGGATTATTTATTTATATATTTATTTTGAAGCACTGGGGCCGGGGATTGAATCTGGGACTCTGCATGTGGGAAGCCAGTGCTCAGCTCAACCACTGAGCCACGTCGGCAACCCTGAGCTGGCCTTCTCGCTTTCTTTGCTTGTTGTCTGTTTTTCTGTTGCTTGCTTGTTTTATTTATTTTTTTTTAGGAGGCACTGGGAACCGAACCCTGGACCTGCCATGTGGGAAGCAGGTGCTGAACTGTGGAAGCCACATCTGCTCCCCTGGATTATTTTTAACTCCAGCTAAATTGGGTTTAACTAGTCAGCTAACCACGGGCTACTCTAGGAAAGGGACTATATTTTACGACAGTTCTTACACACAGAAGGGATGCAGTGACTTATCCACTCAACAACTGTTCCTTGAACATCTGCTGTGGAATTGATCCTGGGTTTAGGTCCTGGAAAATACAGTGGTGAAAAAAACTGGCCTGAATCTCAAGATCTCAGGGAATATATGTTATCACGGCCTCTAATGTTTATTCTCCAACTTGGAGTGTCTAATATGGGCTAAGTCCAGTGGACACAAAGATGTGTTCCAAAAGCGTGGTCCTGACCCTGGGGAGCTCACAGCCTAGACGAGGAGCAGGCCCACGCCCTCCAGGACACAGCGTGATAGCTGTTAGATGTCGGCTCTAAGGAAGCACAGAAGAGGGACCCCGGCATTTTCTGGCACAAAAATACCAATGGGGTGGAGCCATCCAGACAACTACAGTTTCTTGGGGTCCTAACAAACAAAAGGCTGTCTGGTGCCCAGTGGCCCAGTCTCACGGGGTAGTCTCTGTGTGGGCAGGTGAGCCGGGTCCACTGGTTGCAGGAGCCTGGGATGCAGCAGGCGCAGGGGCAGGGCTGGCTGCTGCAGACAATTTACAGCCAGCTCTCTGCCTCCTAATTGCACCATCAGCACTTGGTGTCACGGGACCAGGGTGAGGATGGATGGGCCACTGTTGTGGGCCTAATGGCTGCAATAAAGTGTGGTATTTACAGTGTTAAATAGCCGGGTCCTCCCACACTGGGGGGCTACCCTCCAGCTCCATATTGGGGCTAGGAACCCAGCCATATCTGGGCTGGGTTTTGTGGGTGGCCTGGGGAGGGGCTCCCCATGAGCCCACTCTGTCCCCTGCATCTCCTCTCCATGCCAGGCAGCGGGACTCTGTGCTGGAAACATGGGCCAGGGGTTTGTCCTTCTCTCCTCCTCTCCATGTCTCTCTGAGCTGACTGCAGCTCCTGAAGGTCAGGAGCTATGCCTTTACCAACAGACCCGGGCACCCCAAGGCAGCACTGGGGGACTCCCACGGGGCAGGGCTTTAACTGTCATCTGATTGCGAGCACCCCCAAGATAAGGCTATATCTCCTTCATCGGATTTGGGGCTTCCTGAAGACAGGACATACCCCTCTTCCCCGAGACTGTGATTTTTCTAAGAGTGTGTGTTCTATCTCTCCACCAGAGACGCTGGGGCGAGGACTTCATTCTTTGGTTCTTTACCTCATTAAGCCTCAGCTTCCTCATCTATAAAATGGGCTCTCAACACCCTCCTGCAGGATTTTTTGTAAGGATTCAAACTTGCTCTTCAAAGCATGGCCTGCAGAGCAGTAGCAAAGGCCTCACTTGGGAGCTTGTTGGAAATGCAGGCTCTCAGGCCTTGCTTCAGATCTAGTGAGCCAGGCTTTGATTTTATCAAAGTCCCAGTGACTCTTAGACACACTAACCTTTGAGCGGCACTGATCTACAGAGCACCTAAGGTATAGTAGCTCCATGAGTGGATGGAGGTGGGGTACCAGTTCCAGACACCAGTACACAGTAGATGCTTAATAAATGAATGCATGAAAGGATCCTTGCATTTGCACTCTCCAAATCATCCACTTCACTGTTCACTGGACTTCAGCTTCTGCCTGTCTCTGTTTCTCTCCAAATACTTTTTCTCCCTCTCATTCCAGGAAAGTCGGCTGGAGAGAGGGACAGTTAAGATCCTAGCATCAGCAAAACTTCCTATGTCACGTGGGAAGGTGACTAGCAGGGAAAGGACAATGGGCAAGGATTGTGTTGCTCTCGTGAAAGGGTCCTCAAGCTCCTGGACACAAGCCTCTATCCATCCTGGGAGAAGCCCAGGCCAAGTACCCATCTCACTCCTGTGTGGACTTGCTGTGCAGCTCAGGGTAAGTGATTTGCCCTCTCTGGAGAAAGGGAGACTAGCCCCTTATGAGATGTGTGGGCTCAAAGGCTCTGACAGTTGGAGTAGACTAGGTGCCTCCTGTCCACACACTCAATTCAAGGCCCGCTCTGCAGAGCCTCTGACAACACGGGGGAACTCCAGGCCCTGCTTGAGTACTTCCAGTGCTGAGGAACTCACTACCTCACAGGCAGTCTCTCCATTTATGGACAGCTCTCGAGGTTAGCAAGTACTTTCCTCTGTGTGGACTACATCAGCCTCCCTGAACTTCAATTCAGTTTGATTTATCAAGGCCTAACTGTGCAGAGCACTGGACTGGACATTGAGAAGGTAAGGCATGATCCCTGCTCTCAGGGAATTTTCAGGGGAGATAGAGCCAAGTACACAACCTTCAAACACAGGGTAGAAGGTGTTTATGAGCTTGATAGAGGAGTCCATTGTCTGGGAACATAGAGGAAGGAGACCTTTTTTCTTGCAGTGGTGCAGGATATTGGGGAAGCTTCATGGAGGAGGGTATTTGAATTGGGCTTTGAAGACTGCAAGGATTTCAGCAGGTGTGTTGATTGTCCTTTTTGGATGTCTCTCAAATTCAGCTCTCCTTGTCATGCTCCCTGCCCCTGTCTTGATTCTGGCCCCAGCCCTTCTCACCTGGACTAGTCCAGTGGCCTCCTAACATATGCTCACCATCCTGTCTCTTGTCTCACACCCTCCAGGACATCCTCTGCCCACCTGTCAGAGTGAGTGCTTGCTCCAAGCTGTCACTAGTCCCCCTGCGACCTCCTTGGCACAGCCTACAAGACCCTGAGGCTCTACATCTCACCACTCCCCACCTATCCTCTACAATCCAGCAATCAAAAACTGGTTATTGCTCCTCAAAAGTTCATCCTCTTTATGACTGAGCTATTGCACATGCCATTCCCTTTGCTTGAAACATGCTTCCCCCAACCTCCTTATCTGCCCTCTAAACTTCTATTTATCCTTCAGGACCCAGCCCTGTGCTGCAGGCGCCCTTTGTAACTCTCATTACCAGAGCATCCATTACACCGTATTTTAATTACTTTTTGGTGAGACTGTCTTCTCCTGTTATATCAGGCAGGGGCTTATTAATATCACCTTATTCAGTGTTTTGTTAGTAGTCTAAGAGCTGGCACTTAGTACATGTTGAAGGAACAAATGACTAAATTAATAGACGGCACAGAGAGACACGGCCTGGGCAAAGGCATGGAGGAGGAACAACGTGGTGAGCTGCTCACTGTGGCTGGGCTGGGAGGTGAGAAGGAGGTTGGGTACAGCCTGAGCATCCTGGTTCCTGATCTGGTCCTTTGGGCAAGGGCCTTCAAGCCCTGGCCCTGGATTGGGATGGGCAGAAATTGTTGGGAGCCTGGGTCTGCCCAGAATTTCCCAGCCTCCTTGGGCCTGCCCTTCCTCATTGAGATTCCTCCCCAGAGGCAAGGAGGTGGGGAGATGACTTAGGGGCGGTCGCTCTCAGATGCATCCTTATCCAGCACGGGGCACCCCCGCCTGTCGCCCGTATATCAGGGGCCGCGGTGTCTGGTTGCTCACTGGAAAGGGAAGTAGGGGAGATAATTGTGTCTCTTCGGGAAGAAATATGGACAAAGGCAGTAGCATCTTTCAGCTTTGGGAGAAGAGATGTCTACTCCGCATCCTCCCCCAGAGTGGGGTGGGTAGATGAGAGCATTTAACTCTTTCTCCTTAAATGTATTCTGCAAAAGAAATTCCCAAAGGTTAGTAATGCCCAAGGTGTTTGGAGTAGTTCAAAGAAAGAGCTTGGTTGGGGGAGTGTTCTTGGGGATGGGAGGCAGAGAGGAGGAGGGGGAATCATAGGAGTTCAAGGGCACAATAGGCAAGGGCAGTGGGCAGTGTCAGTTTAGAAAGTGGCCGCTGTAGCCACTTTAGATTTTGCAGTCTGTCCTGATGTCTAGCTTTCTGGATGCTCCTGTTTCACCCAGGCCTGAGTGTCTCCAGGTAGTACCTTCTCTTTTCACTGATGAGAAATGTGAGCCCTGGTCCAAGGCCAAAGGCTGGCTCAGCAGGTGAAGGAGGGGCTCTCATTCTGGACCAGGCAGCCATCCCTCTCCATCATTCGATTAACTTGATTTCCAAATGAGCTTAATCACGCCATCCTCCTTCACGGCCCCAATATGCAATTTCCACTAATTAATGATTGCAAATTGCTACCTAACGAACCACTTGATGATTCTGCTATTATTAATGGCTGGGAGTGGACCTAGTTTGGAGTGTGGGGGAGAAGGGTCATTAGCCTGGTGTTGAGGGAACTGGTGCTGGGGACGGGGCCAGCAGCCCATAGGGAGGGCAGAGTGCCGGCATGGGAAACCCCAGGTCCTATCTGTCCCTCACCACCTTGGGTAGTAGGAAGGCTTGAGGCTAAATGAACATCCCCAATGGCCCCAGCATCCTGGGTGCCAGAGTTGGGGACTGAAGTAAGTAGGTGGTGGTTGAAGCTAAAAAGAAGGAAAATTGGGAGATTGCAGAGGCAGCAGTGAAGTTATCCAGCAAGATGGCTGGTGAGGCGTGGGAATGGGGCAAAGAAGGCTGGGCCACCCGCAGATGCTAAGAACAGACCCCAGGTGCTCAGATTTGGCCGTCATTTCATGAAAAATGACAAAGTTGCTGGGCTCCAAGGCAGACTCTATATTAAATGCTTAATTGTGCACATGACTATAGGGCCAGGGGAGACTGACAGAATGGAGAAGCTTATTCTGCCTGGGGGAAGCTTGAAAGTCTCATGGATAAAGCACTATTTGAGTAGGAACTTCTGAGGATGGGAGAGACTTAACTGCTAGCAAGTAAGGGAAGGACATTTCATGAGCAAATGCTAGGAGGTGGGAATCTTTGGAGTATGTTTTGGGAGCAGTCCGATGTGACATGCACCCTTGGGGTAACTGGCAAGGAGTGAGGTGTGAGAAGGTAAGTTTGGAGAAGTGGGCAGCAGCCAGCCTGGGGACGGCCTTGACAGATTGGAGGTATAGCTTGGGGTGGTGGTGAAGAGTATAGATTTGAATCCCAATTCTGCCATTTATGGACCATATTCTTGGGCACGTTGCTTAACTTCTTTGAGCCTCAGTTTTCTCATCTTTAAAATGGGATAACAATAGTATCCACTTTATAATAAAGGCTGTTGTGAGGATCAAATGAATTAGTATATATAAAGTATTTAGAATGGCACCTGGCATGTTTAAGGTGCTCCACTGATGTTAGCCATTATTATTATAATTATTCTGTAGGAAATAGAGCCCCACTGCAAGATTGTGTGAAAGGGAAATCCATGGTCAGAGGACTAGAGACAAAAATGCCCAGAGGGGCATCCATCAATGGAGATGTGTATGGGAGTATTTTGGGTTTTCACAATGACTGGTGGCCACTTCCAGCATTTCATGGGGGGGGGGGGCAGGGATGCTAACTATCACGCAGTGTGTGGACATGCCAGACAATGAAGACCCATTTCCCGCATTAGGCCACTGGGCCCCCGGTGGGAAACTCTGCTTGAATGACTAGTTCTGGTTCTGAGTGAAGCTGGCTTGCTTGGTAAGAATAGAGGTCAACTTCAGCCCTTGGTCCCTGTGACTAAGGTGATGAAGGGAGGACTGCTGGACTGGCTGTCTAGCATCACAAACCTGCCCATGTCTCATTCATTCATTCATTCATTCATTCATTTGTGCCAGATACTGTCAATTGCTGGGGATAAAATGGTGAATGGGTCAGCATCTCATCGTGCTTAGAGTCTAGTGGGAGAGATAGACAAATATACGGACATTATAACACAGGGCTATGAGGGGGAAAGTACAGGGTGCTGTGCAAAAGTTTACATGGGTGCCTAACCCAGTCCTGGGCTCTGTGTTCAGATCTCTGGGCTCTAAGGGACAGAGACACTCACTCAGCTTTCCTCAGCAAATGGAACTTGGTAAGGCTACAATAAGAGGGTAGGCAGGAATCTCATGGAAACACAGGATTCAGGCATCACAGTCACTGGATCTGGGAAAACGAATTTGGGGTTCACAGTGGCTATTGGATCTGGTTTTCCTGTCCCTCCTGCAGCAGCGAGCATTGCTGGAGAACCCCTCAGCTGAGATATTGTGGCCCTGGCTCAGCTGTGCCCCACGTGGTGGCTTCTCTCTGGGTCTCTCCACTTCTCCTGCTGTTTGCCACCTTCTTCCCCCCTATCGTAACATCTTGATGCCTCATAGTTTCCTGGTCCACTGTGATCCCTGGTAGCCTCATGGCTTCAGTTTAGGCTTCCTTACCTCCCTTGTGTATTTTCTAGTTCAAATTCTTCAAAGAGAGAATCCGACTAGCGAAGTCCAGTCCTTTCCCAGCTCACACACCTCGGAGGTGCCCACACCTGGTCTACTCAGCTGTGACCTGGTCGGAGCTTGGCGATACCCTCATTGACCCATCCAAGATATTTGACCTTGTGTATCAGATCCACACATTCAGTCCCAAAGCTGTCCCTGCTTAACAGGATGTGACAAAAATCACAACAGTGAGTTCTCTTTCCAAGAATGAGGAGAACCCAAGTTCTCACCATGACAGGAAGTGAGTTCATACAACTAATTTAAGAGCTTCCCATCCCCATGAAAACTTCTTTTTTTCCTACAGCTTATCTAATTCCTGCTGTTTCTGAGGGTGGGACTGTATTCTGGCCATACTCAGCCTTGATTAAATGGGTGCAAAGGCCTGAAGAAATGGGACACACTATGATTTTCCAAGGACCTGTTTGGGGCTATCTCTTTTCCTGGAATGTGATGTGGTAGAAAATATAGCCTTTGGGCTCAAGTATCAGTGAGTTTGAAAATGATGACCACACATCATTTTCCAGTATGACCTTGACAAGTCAAGTCACCTTCTTTTGTCTAAGTTTCTCCATCTGTAATATGGGCATAATGGTAGTGAAATCATAGCTTACTGTGGCACACAGTGTTGTTCACAAATGACTGTCCCCTTCTCTGCTTTAAGGGTATCAATCCTCAGCAGTTTGATGTGGAGGAGATGGTGGTGGTGTTGACTGTAGCTAAAGACCTTGGATGATACAACCCCACCAGGCTCACAGCCATGACTTTTGGAATAATTAATTTGGGAGGAAGAGGTCAAGGAGGCTGGAAGAAGGTGAGTCCATCCTTCAGAATTTCCTCCCATCCTTCCCTCCTGTTCTTTTGTGTTTCTCACTCAGCTCAACCAAGTGCCTGTCACCAGTTCTTCCCAATTGCCCTCGAATATGGCACTTCTGCTCAGCTCTGCAGGCTGCATGTCTCTGCTTCTACCAGCTCCTTCTGCAAGGGAGGCTTTTCATCATTCCTCTTGGGCCTGGAACCAACCACACTCCTAATTTCCCTCAAACTCACTCTCTTCATTTCTGTTTGTGTTTTCTCTACTTCTCTCTTACCTTTGTCTCCATTTCTGTTAGGACTCATAGCCAAGATGTCCCCACTGAGCCTATTCTCACTTTCACTAAAGTCTGAAGGACATGGGTAGACATCTGGTGGAACTTCCTAGCATCACATGTAAATGAGACAGTTTGTTTGACATCCTTCCAAAAAAGATCATTGAGGGAGACAGATGCTGATGTGTCCTCTCAGGGGAGCTTGTGGGGCATGAAAGCAGGCAGAGTGTGATCTAGGGCTCTGCTTGGTGGAGTTGAATGCAGTATTGTTCTCTGATTGTTAATTCTCCTCCATTACCGTTGGATATCTTAAAAATCTTAAAACATTTTTGACACCAAACAACTCTCAGGGAAAAAATAATCAATTGGACAACAAGCCATTTTCATCTGTCCTCATTTCCTCCAGCCTTTGTTAATACACACACTTGTTTTTGCTCAGTTTTAACCGTTGCCCAAAGATGTTTTCTGCTTTTTGCTCTTAACAGTATTTTACATGAATATTTCTATTGTATCCACTTAGTCTACAGAACTGCCATTTTTAATAACTACAGCACATTCATCTGACCACTGTTTGCTTACTGCTATTGTTGGGCATTTGGGTGGTGGCCAAATTTTCAATCTTGCAAACAGTGTTGCCACGAACGTCTTTGTCAAATGACTTTTTTTCTTTCCCTTTGGATTCTTTCCCAGGGGTTTATTCCCAAAAGAAGAATTACAAGGTCAAAGGGCATGAACAGCTTTGTAGCTCATATTCCACGTTGTCAGGTTGCTTTGTGCAAGGTGGAAGTGAGTAGTAGCCCTACCAGCAGCGTGCACAGAATTGGAAGGGGGAGGTGGGATGGGCTTGCCTGTTTCTCGGGACCAGGACCTGGCACCAACTTGCTGTGTGACCTTAGGCAAGTTGGTCCCCTCTCTGAACCTCGACTTTCTTGTCTTGGGCAAGATGGTCTTTAAAGGTCTCTTCAGCTCTGCTCTGTGATAGTAGACAAATTGGTTTTCCCTTGGTCACTTGACTGAGGACTGGTTTGATGGGTGGACCCTGGGGTCTCAGACTCATTGGGACTTGAGTTCCTTTCCTCATCAGCAAAGACACTGCTAGGATGATTTGCTGTTTGTGTTTTGGATGTATTCTGTTGTGAGTGTCTGTGTGGGGTGGGGCTGGGGCTGGGGAGCGCGGCGTGGAGATCCCAGGGCTGCGGTCGCCAGGTGTCCATCTAGTCAGTTGTAGTAGTTGTTGACTCTCGGCATCTATCCCTGCTGTGCTGGTCGTTAAGTGTTTTGGATATCTTCTCTAGGCATACGGGAAATGTTTAGGTGTCAGAACTGGGTTTGAATCCAACCTTGCCACCTGTCTGCTCTGTGGGATTTGAGTGGATGACATAATATCCTAGATCCTCTGTGTCCTTATCTATAAAATGGGAGTAAAATGCCCACCTTACAGGGTTGCTCCAGAGAGTTAAATGAAATAATGCATGCAAAGTACTTATTGCAGTGCCTGGCATGCTGGAGCACTCAGCATTAATGACATTTTCTAAGGACCCTGTACTCTCCCTGGTCTGGTGTGATGCTTCTCTCTTGGGCGATGTGTCCAGAACTCAGGTTACTATTGTTTCCTCTCCTCTGAGGAGGATAAATTGGGCAGGGTCCTCTAAGGTGCCTGGGAAGGGCCTCATCTTCTTCATGGTTAGCCCAACCTTGGTCTTTCCTGACTTCTGTCCACCATGGGCCAGAGTAAGGGCTGACCCTGCTCACCTTCCTGCTGACCTCCCTTTCCTATGTACTTGCCAGCTGCCTGGCAGAACCTCTTCCCTCTGGAGAAGCAGGGGAGTCAGAGGCTAGCAGGCCCAGCCCCAGCAAGGAGGCGGCTTGTGCTGGATCTCCTCCCACTTTGGCTCTGTGTTCCATCCAGACTTGTCCTGGAGCCTTCCTCACAAACTCAGGGCCTTCAGAATTGGAATCCCTTGGAACTCTCTGCAGCCTGGCTGGAGAGTCCCAAGTCATCCTCAGCACCAAGCCCCTGCCACCTGTGACTGGCTCCTCCCCCCGCCTTGGCCAAGGGCCTGCAGCTAGGCTCTCCCAGGACCAGCTGCTTAGGCTTTCCATCCATTCATCACTGTCTGAGGATTTTCCCAGAATGCTTGCTTTGCCAGCACCACTCTCCCTCCCTTGCTCTGCCATAGGATTTCCTGCCTGGAGAAAGAAAATGGTCAGAGAGCCTTGGAGGCTTGTCTGCCCCCTGGGAGAACAAGCCAGGACCCCAGGTCAAAATGCTTACAGGCCAACAGGTTTGAAAGTGTGGTAGCCTTACATGGGTAGAAAACTGTGGAAGGGATGGAGGGAAGATGGGTGGTGGGGAGCAGGGGAACTTCTGGATCTGGGGCCCAGTGACGACTTTACTGACCTCTTTGGGAAGTTGCAAACTGCATGGTCAGGCCCTCTCCAGTGCTGTCAAGTGCCCAACCAGCAGGAAGATTTTACACACACACACAGGGAATATGCTAAGTCCATGGTTGGATAGCAAGGGGTACATGAAAGGCAATGTGCCTGCTTTCTTTGTACTTACAGTCACATCCTCATTTTCTTTCCATGTGTTCACTGTCAAGCCTTCTTTTATTTGTCTCCTGCTCAAGCCTTTCATGAAACAAGCCCTGCACTGGGGACAAGAAGATACAAAAGAGACAGTATTCTGCTACTTCCCTCAGGGAGTTTACTAGACCAGGGGTTGGCAAACCATGGCCTATGGACAAATCTGGCCTGCTACCACTTTTTGTAAATAAAGTTTTATTGGAACACAACCATGACCATTTGTTTCTTCATTGTCTATGGCTGCTTCTCCTGCTGCAATGGCAGAGTTGAGCAGTTGCAGCAGAGACTTTATGACCTGCAGATCATAATATATTTCCTCTGTGGCCCTTTGATCTAGATAGAATGGATGGTGTGTCAGTTTGGCATTGTTTATGAATTCCAAAAATAGATATTAGATTGTGTTTGTAAACTGGTCTGTTCCTCTGAACATATTAGATTGTATTAGATTCAGAGGTTTCACTTTTACTTGATTAAATTATGATTAAGGTTTTGATTCAGCCACATCAGTAAGATGTCAAGTCCCCACCCTCTTGGTGGGCAGGGACTCACAGAGAAAATGACATGGTAGAGGAGAGAGTTTGATGCTGGAGCCCCGGAAAGTAAATACACAGGAGAAGAACACAAAGGAATACAGATGGCTCCATAGACACGGGCAGAGGCTCTGGGAAGAGAGAGAGCCTGATAGTCTACAGCTGATCTTGTAGAGAGACCTGAGGAGCTGAGCCTGGGAAGAGATGAGCCTTATACCAGCCTGTAGCTGAGACCAGAAGAAGCTGGGACCATGGAGCCTGAAGAGGAAGGCTGAACCTTCACAGAGACTGGCAGTGATCTTGCTCCAACATGTGGCAACAGACTTTGGTGAGGAAAGTACTTTACTCTTTATGGCCTTGTGACTGTAAGCTTCTACCCCAAATAAATACCCTTTATAAAAACCAACTAATTTCTGGTATTTTGCATCAGCACCCCTTTGGCTGACTAATACATATGGGGAGCACCTTGGGGCCGGTGACTATTCTGGGACTTCCTATAGACTGGCTGTGAGGGGAGTGATCTTACTACCACATGGCCGCAGGAGGACCAGGGCTGGGGCTAGCTTTCTGAGTGCAGACACCCAAATCCCACACCTTGCTTGGGTATGGGATGGTGGCTCCAGCCAGACAAGGGCAGTGGTCCCCCAGGAAGCTTCCCTGGCTTTCCATTGGAGCCTGGGTCCCAAGAGCCTTTTCCATTTCTTTGCACACACTTCTTTATAAGTGGCCTGAACTTTGTGGAGAATCTGTCTTCTCTACTCTCCTTGTAGGATTTATAGCAGATGTGAGCACTGTGGAAAGGGCCCAGGCTTCCAAGTCACTAAATCATTGTGTCTTTTTTTATTTCAGTTTGTCCATCTGTAACATGGGGACTAAACGATTCCTGGGTCCTTGGCTCTCTCAGAGAAAAATGGAGACCTGCATTCTGCAGTCAGGGTGGCTGCTACTGCAGTTCTTTTGTGGGGGAAGAGGGGAAAGAGGGCCTCTTCACCTCTCGACCCATAGCCTTTCCTACAACGAGGCAGTAGACTCCCATCTTGAAAAATGTCTTCCCAGGTTGTGGAAACAATGTGATTAGCAGCCTCTTTGTTCAGGGTGTTAATTAACTTGTTTTTCCTGAGTACACCTTCTTCCAGGTACAGCCTGTCATCTCTGGGGTGCTGGCAGGGGGAAGGCAATTAGATCCTCTTTACTGTGCAATTAATTATGGCTTGAAACAGTTCCAGGAGACTGGAAAGATTCCTCGACAGCACCAGTCCTAGGAAGAAGCCTGGCTTAGAAGCAGGTGTGGAGTTGAGTCTAGTTTGGGGGACTAGAGAAAAGGCTGTGGAGCCCAGTTTAGGGGACTGCAGAATGCAGAGTTAGGCACCTTACTCCCCTGTTCAAGAATATTCAGCAGCTCCTTAGTACCTATCAAGCCAAGACCAAACTCCTTACTTGAACATTCAAGGTCATCTATTATCTGGCCTAAACCCATCTTTCCAGAGTTATCTCCCCTCTTAGATTTATACATAGTCCATGACCACATGAAACCCATGACTCATGCTACCTGAGGGCACTTTCCATGCCTTTTTTACACTGTTTCCCTCAACTGGGATTCATTCCTCTTCATTCTCTGCCTGCTGGAAAACTCCCTGTCCATCAACTTGATCATGACAATCATCATTACAAATGATGATCTTAGAAAGAGTAAGGGCTTTGGACTCACGTTATCTAACCTCCCAGAGCCTCAGTTTTCTCCTCAGTATCTGCCCCACCGATAATGTTTGTCAAGTGTCCAGCTTGAATGAGTTACCTTTGCACCAACTCGATGCTCCAGCTGTGGTCCCCAGCGTTAGCCTCAATGGCAATGACCACACCTCTCTTGGGTACTGGGCTTTCCTGTTTGCAAACTGGTTTCTATCCTCTGTCCACTGCTTTCTTCACTTCAGCCCACTGAAGGAGGTATCGGGACTCTGGACTCTGAGGCTCAGAGAGAAACTGAGGCAATGGCTCTCAGGGAGGGCAGTACCGCCCCCTGGAGGACACTTTTGGCCATGACCATTATTTGTGGGCACTCCTGGCATTTAGTGGGCAGGAGCAGTGATGTTACATTCCTGCTGGAGACAGCCCTAAGCAAGGAGTGTCCTGTCAGACACTCAGGTGGGTGGAAAACCTGCATATAAACTCTGAGGCTAGAACCCAATTCCCCTGTCACTTATGCGTCTGTTACTTTGGGGCATCATTTAATAGACCTAACATTTTTCCAGAATATAGCTGCCAAGTAAGTTGAGGGAAGATTTAACTTGGCTTTGATGAGCTGTTCCCTAAGAATTGTTTACCCCAGCCCAGGTCGCAACTCTGCTTATGCTGTCTCAGGCCCTCAAAGTACTGCCGGGCCCGTCAGCATTTGCAGGCAGTGTGGTCGACGCCCAGGTTGCCAGCCTCTGACTCCTTGTGTCTTCTTGCATCTTCGCGCATTGAAATACATATTATTTTACTATAATTTTGATTCCCTTTGACTTTTCCTTATATTTCAATTAAGGCATTTTAAAATTACGTATGGAAGTAGGTGATATTCTCTATGAATTTCGTTTCACTTCATTTCAAGGGGTATGAGAAAATGTTATAAAAAGGGAGGGCGATGAGCCTAAGACCAGCCCAGCCTGGAAAAACACCTGGTGGGGCCTCTTGGGCTTGTGGGGCCAGGGGCCAGGTGGCAGTTCTGGGGGCTGCTGGGAGCCCTGCTGTTGTGTTTAGGTCTCCCCTGGCCACTCCCCTGCACCCCGGACCCACACTGTTGTGTGTCTGGGTGTGGACATCCCTGAGTGGGCCTGGAGGGGACCAGGCTGCTTGCGTTCCTGAGTGGCAGGAGTGTGTCTCTGCATGGCATGAGTGCCTGTGAAGGCACGTGCCCGCTTGCTGCCCGTGATACACTTGTGTCTGGGGCTCTGCGTCCCTGGCTGTTGGCAGCTGTCAGTCGCCTCTGCCTGCAGCTTTCAATCTTTCAAACAAGAGGGAAACATTTATTCAGCTTAAGGAGAGGCCTTCCTGGTCCTTGAGATGTGACAGCCTCTCCAGCTAAGGAGAGACTTCCACTCTGCCCAGCTCTGCCCTCCCCCAGGCCACCAGGCCCAGGTCCCTGGTCCCATCACTTCCTTCCACAGCCCTCTCTCCTCCCCCATAAGCCCTTTAGCCGTAGAAGGGACCACCAGAGCTCTCCACCTAAACCGAGGCCAAACCAGGAGAAGCTGCCCCTGCCCCTACCACACCTTGACTTTGGGCAGCTCTTTTCCCTTAGATGGGCCTCAGTTTCCCCATCTGGACAAACTTAGGTGTTCCTCCTGCCCTCACATTTCTCTAGTCTATGATATTCTCTTTCACCCTCAAGTCTTCCTACATCCTTCACCCCTCTCCTGGGCTTGCAGGTCTGGCTCCCTGCAGTGTGTGGAGTGAATTAATTAGAGACCTGATAAAGGACTTCCTGAGGCATATTGCTTTCCCCCACCCCAGGCCTGCCCCTACCCTGCCAGTCCTCCTCCCAGGCTGTGTTTTTGTTTGCTGTAGAAAGTGGTTCCTAATAGGAAGCTAATGTCCCAGAACGGTGGTGCCTGCCTTTGGGAACACCGGGCTCTTGTTACCCTATGGCTAATTAGCTGGTGGCTATGGCAGCAAGCAGCGTGGCTCTTGGGTGATGGCTTTGGGGACGCATGAGGGGCCAGCAGCCTCACTGCTTATCAGTCTTCAATCTCCAAACAGTGAGGTGTATGTAGGGAGAGCAGGAGCTGGGGCCATGCTGGGGATATCAGTGTATGTATGTGCATGTGTTTAGGGATAGGATAAGAGAGATTTACCCAATCTCCCATGGATGTAGACTGCTTCTGAGTTCCTTCTTGGGCCTGGGATGGATCAGTGTCCTGCGCAGTGGCCCACTGATCTGGGGTTGGGAACCAGTAGATCTCCTGCTCCGGGGCCCAGGGCTTCCCGCCCTGGCTTGCCAGTTGGGGCAGGTTCTCTTAGTCTGTGACACAGCAGCCTTGTCCTGCTCGGCTGTTCTTCCTACCTGTGCCTTCCTCTCTGAAGGAAGGAGAGGCCTGCTTGGCTGTTTGCAGGCTGTGGGGTCTGGGCTGGTGGCTTGGGGTGATGTAGAAAATTTGAGGTGGCTGAGCCAGTGACTGATGACTAAAAGCTGGTGCTATAGACTCTTTGAGCTGATGCCCTGACCCTCCTTTGGAGACAGCTCCATGGATTTCAACCTAAAATAGCCTCTCCCTGTTTGATTCTCAGAGGCAGCAGGTGAGAGATCCAGGGGGATGGCCCCTTTTGCTTTCTGAAGCCCAGAGGCTGGGAGAGTCTTTTATCCAGCCGTTGGGCCCAACATATCGGAGACATGCTTCCACTAAAAAAATTATTCATTGTTTATCTGAAATTAAAACCTCACCAGGCAGCCTATGTTTTTATTTCCTAAATCTGGCAAATATGGATTTGGAAGGCAACCTTGCTCTTTGAAAATGGACTTGCTAGGGCAATGTGCTTCATCCTGAGCTTCCCCGGTACATGCCTGAGCATCCTCACATGTAAAATGGGCATGATGACAAGGCGGGAGGGTGGGGGAGACCAGGGTTTCCAGACTTGGGATGGACAGCCTCCCACCCTTCCCGTTCTTGCCCTCCCCACCCCCTCTTCTGACCTCCTTTTCTCCTGCTGTGGTTCATATGTTGCGAGCAGTCAGAGCTGAAGGGGACCTCAGCGTTCACATGCTCCCCTGGTCCCTGAGCCTGGCTGGTCTCCACCCCTGGAAGGAACGACTCCCCAGGCCAGGGCTCAGGCACCTGTGTGGTCTACCGGCTCTGAGTTGACTCCTAGCTCAGCTAGGATAGAGAAGGGCAGGCCCCATCCCATCTCCCAACTGCACAGGGTAGGACATGAAAGCAAGTGCACACTGTGAATGACGCAGAGCCAGCTCTAACACCCAGCTCTCCCACTTCCAAACCGAAGTTACAGGACCTTGTAACTTGCTGGTCCCTTATCAGTAAGGTCTCTTTGGCCCTCAGTCCTCAGAACACTTCCTTCCTTTCACCGAACTGCACATAACCACAGGAGAATGTGTGGCTGTATCTTGTGCATGCCTTGGTTTCCGAAACGGGCAGGGTCTGGAGACTGTCACCAGCACACAAGTCACTTGTCCATGGATGTCCATCCTAGTGCAGGGTGGACACGGGGAGAGGTGCCATGCAGAACAGAGCACTGGAGGGCCTGGTTATTTTAACAGGGGCTCAGGCCTTCCAGGCTCTTCTGCTGGCATTATGACCAGATGGAGCCATGCATGACATGGAAAGATGAGGAGTCGGGGTCTGTGAGGCCAAGGCTGTGCAACAGGCTCAAACCCTTCATCTCACCACTGCCCTGCCTCTCCCCAGTCTGATTGGCTTTGTATACCTGGCACCCACCACCAGGATCTGGTTCATACCATTACCATCCTCCTTGCTGCTAGGCCACTCCTCTTCTTAAAGGCCTGGAGGTAACAGTGTGGTAAAGCATATCAAAACTTGACCATGACTCCCTAGTGCCTAGTGGGTGCATTGCACATAGTAGGTGTTCAGTAAGTAACTGCTGAATGGATGGATGAAAAGGCACTGGAGGCAAAGTCAGGAGATGGGGATTCTTCTGGTTTGATCACTAACTGATTGTGTGCTTTGGAACAAATCACTTAACCTCTTTGGGCCACAATTGTCTACTCCCTGAAGCTGTTAACCCAGATTAAATGAGACAACACAGGTGACTTTGTTATTCCCTTATCACTATGCTCTCCTTAGCTCTAAATCCTCAGGAGACTTTCTTCCTTTCACCTAACTGCATGTAACCATGGGAGCACTTGTGGCTGTGTCCTGTGCATGCCTTATCTTCCACAAAGGGAAGGACAGGATCCAGTCACAATGACACCTAGTCCGCTGAAGTCCCTGACCTGCTCCTGCAACCCTGCTCTCTCGCCAAGCTCCTGGACCATCCGTCCGTGGCTGTTCATCTCCCTGCTCACCCGAAGTTCAACACGCTGGAATCCAAACTTGGCATGTTCTTCCCTAAACCTGATCTCCATCCCTCTGTGTTGTCTCCTCAAGGAATGGTCCCATCCTCCACCCCATTGCATGGTCAGGAAGCCAGAAACCAAATGTTCTGTTCAGTCTCCACCACCAATTCCTGTCGATTTTGCTTCCTCAGCTCCTCTCTACCTGCTGCCTTATTCTCTGCCCAGGCTGCCATTCTCCATCACCCAGACCCTGGCAGCAGCCTCCTGCCCCCAGCACCAGGCCCTCTAGTCTCACTCCTGAAATGCACATCTGATCTATCACTTCCTCATTTAAAAATTCTTCACTGTCTCTCTGTGTTCCCTTCAGCTTGTTATGTGCAATCTGGCATGTTCTGGCCCCTGCCCTCTTCTTTTGGCTTTCAACACCCCCACCCACTTCTGACACTTGACTCCAGGCACCCTGAACGGATGGCCTGTGGTTCCCTAGACTCTGCACCGTTGCTCTCTGCTCTGCAGCTGGCTAGCCTCTATTGACACTGGTTTCAGGAAGCTTTCTCCAACTGCCTGAGGTCCTCTGTCCCCAAGGCCTGATTAGGTGCGCCTTCTGTGTGACCCCAAAACACGGCCTACTCTCCATGACCTTAGCACTTATCACAGTGTGTTGTCATGTCCCATGCATATCCCCCACAAACTGCAGGGGCCTTGGTGGATTGTGTCCTCCGTGTCCAGGACTGCACCCAACACAAGGTAGGTGGGAGACAGCAGAGCACAGAGTTAAAAATCTGGACTTCAATTCTGAGCTGTCCAAAGCGGTAGCCACTTGCCACCCTGGCCATGACATGTTAGCTGTCTAGCCTCCAGCAAGTTGCTTAGCTGCCCTGTGCCTCAGTTTCCACATCTGTAAAATGATGATAGTATTAGAATCCTCCTCACGGGGTTGTTATAAATATTAAATGAGTTAACATGTGCTTTGCAGATAGTAAGTCCAATATAAATATGAACCGTCATTCTGATTAGTTAGTCAATTAGTATTTGTTGAATAATGATTTGAACTCCTGAATCCTAACCGCCTTACCCCCACCCCATCCCTGCAGCTACGACTTATCTGTCATTTGACATTTAGTCTGCAAATATTTATTGAGAATCTATAATGCGCCAAGCACTGTGATCGACACTGCAAGCAAAGAGGAACATTTAATTGATCAATTAATTAATTCAGTCAATATTTGTTGAGTATATCTTTTGTGCCTGGTCCTGGCTAGGCTCTGGGAGACAAAAAGTCCAGGGAACCCGGGACCATGGAGGAGACAGACCTTAGCAAGGTCACACAGCATGGGCAGTGTGTGCAGGGCGGTGGGACACAGAGGAGGGGCACAGGAGAGGAAGAGGGTGCCAGGAAATGCCTTCCGGAGGGGGCGACTGATGCGTGAATAGGGTCTGGCCAGGCAGCGGGAAGCCACGCCAGAGAGAGGAGAGACATTTCCTCCTTCATCCATCAGATGCCAAACAGAGAGAAGCAGGGTCACAAAACTTAACCTGAAACGCACAGCCACATCAATATCAGTCGCGGTGGCTGTTTGTTCCTAAGTGGACGGGCCAGCTGGTTGATTGAATTTTTCACTCATCATTAGGGTGTTGAACGGAATCTAGAAACCACAGCCCTCCAGCCAGAAGCCCCATCATCCTAAGCGTGAGCTTGGGCACCCAGAAAGCAGCACCCCTCCATCCTCCCCAAACCCTAAAGTGAGCCTCCTCCACCGTTTAGTGCACAGCTGGTAAGTTAAAAGCAGTTTAGCGATAATTCCACCTCCGCACTGAATACTTCCAAAGACTGTTAATGAATTTAAATGCTGGGGATTTTCTCTGATGCCTCATTGCATATGCTCCTCGCATTAAGATGCTAATGAGGGATCTGCTGGACCGAGGCGCTGGAGCCAGACCAGGGACTGTGGCTTGGATGGGGTCGCTGGCTGGTCAGGGATTTTCTAATTCTTTATCAGTGCCTGATCAATGAACTGGCCAAACAGGTTAACTGGCCTCAGCCTCTGTGGGAATTGGAGAGTCAGTCAGCAGGGACTGGGTCCCTCTGGCTCACAGTGTCCTCTTCAAACCAGAAGGCTACTTATTGGGCACCGGCCTTAATAAGCAAACAGGGAAATGGCTGTAAGACTTGATGGCCTGGGACCCCATCAGACAGGCTGTGCCTCACCCAGGGACTGAGATGGCTTGTGCATGAGGTTCACACCAAAAGTCCATGTTCTTGGGAGGCTCCAGCCTTGAAGGGAAGCCCGGATTTTCACCCGTACCATCAGCTCGGCTAGGGGTGGGGGGTTGGAGGGTGGAGGGTGGGCTGGAAGAGTGCAGGTGCAAGACAAGGTGTTTACCCTGGCACTGGGTGGCAGAGGTACCTGGGGGCTGGGGAATGGCGAAGGTGATGCTTGGGGTTGTCCTTGGAGACAGCAGGAGAGGCAGTTTGCCTAGAATACAAATGGGGATGAAAGGATGAGCCTTTGATCCCCTTGACCTCTCTCCCTTTCAACAGAAGCCAAAAGGAAAAGAAAGAGAGGGAAGAAGGGGGTTGACTAAAACTGTAGAATAGCAGGGAAGTTAAGACCTCCAACATCTGGTGCCAGAAAGCTTGGGCTCCAATCCTGCCTCTACCACTTACAAGCTGTGTGATCTTGGGCAAGTAAGTTCCTTAGCTTCTCTGTGTCTCATTTTCTCCATCTGTGAAATGGGGATATTCTTAGTGCCTGCCTCATTTATGAAGAGCTAATGAGCTACTATCTGTTCAGTATCTGGCACCCCTTTACCGCTCAATATCTTTTAATTATTTCTATTAGTGGCCGATGCAGTGGAGGCCCTCCCTGGCTGATTTTCTGGTTCTGTTCTTTTTTTTTTTTTTTAAAGATTTTTTATTTATTTATTCATTTATCCCCCCCTTGCTGCCTGTGCTCGCTGGGCCAGCCAACCACGCCGTGCGGGCGGGCCCGCCTTCACCAGGAGGCCCCGGGAACCGAACCCGGGGCCTCCCATACGGCAAACGGGAGCCCCACTGATTGAGCCACAGCCGCTTCCCTGGTTCTGTTCTTAGAGAAGAGGCTGGATGAAGAGGGATGATGAGAAGCAGGGTCCCTGCCAGGAGGTGCCAGGGAATGGACTCTGAGCCTCGAATCCTCCTTCCTGCCTGTCCCCGCCCCTCCCCCATAGCTATGCAACTCTCCATTGGAGGGGAGCAGGGAGAGGCTACCAGCCCCCTAGCAACTGCTTCCATCAGCTCCCTGCAAATCCACTGATGATTTTGTAAATTTGCTTAAGGATTAAATGAATAAACTGCTCGTCCTTGGCTCCCACAGCTGTACAAACCTGAGTCCTGCACTCTGGGAATTGCTTTCTGAGGCAGCAGCTGCAGGAAGCAAAGCTGGCTCAAAACTTGCCTCCTCCTCAGGGAAGCCTTCCTTCTGCATTCTGTCAGTCCCTCTTGGCTGCATGTGCCCTGCTCTTCTGAGAGCAAGTGTGAAGGAGAGGGCACGGACCCTCTCACTGGCAGCTGTGTGAGTGTGGGAAAGTCTCTCTGTGTTCGGTCTTTCTCCCTCAGACCGCGGCTCCCTAACCTCAGGGCTGTGTCTCCCCAACAGACTGGGTATTCCCCTGGGACATTGTCTCCTGCCATAGGGGAGCAGCCACAACATGTAGGTTTAGGGCCCAGATGCCCCATCACCCACATTCTTCTGACCTGGGAGGAATATCGGGGGCAGAGGAAGGACTGGCAGGGCTTCTCTCATGGGCCCCCTACACCACCCTGTTCTAGACACCCCTCTATATGACAACAATCCCAGGTCCATTCTGAAGGTGGGAAGGATCTGTGGTTGGGTGGGGGTTTCTATCCATGCCACCCTTCCCCAACTCCCTGGGGCTGGCTGGTCCCAGAGAGAACACAGGGTGATGAGACTGGGCAGAATGGGGGGTGGGAGGGGCCTTTGGGGTCCGCAGGAGCCTCCCCCAGAGTCACAAGCCAGCGCCGCCCCCTTCCCCAGAGTGGGATGTGGAGCAGCCTCTCTTATGGCCCCTGCAGTCCACTCCCCAGTGCCCCCGGGATCTGGGTTCTCCCAAGGCCCTCAGCCTCCCCCTTTGGCTCGCCCCACTCCAGCACTGTCCCAGCCTGCCCGAAGCTCTGTGAACCCCATCTGGACTGGAAGGAGCCCATGGTCGGTGGTGGAGAAGGAGGAGGTCCTCCTCTCTGCCCCGGCCCTTGGCTAGGGCTCTCCCAGGACCGGTCCATCTCTGCTGTCTCTGTCTCTGTTCGTTCTGCCTCTTGCCACCAGAAGAACTTCCTGCAGAGTAACTGGAGCTGGAGGAATGGCTGGATCCATCCAGCAGCTGTGCTTAGAGCCTTTGATTCCGGGTGGGCGGGGTTAACTCACTGCCATCCCGTGTGCTGGCTGGGCCGGGGGAGGGGCCGCCCAGAAGTCCTGGGCCTTCCGCTCTCTCCCCTCCCCCGGCCAGTGACTCTGCCAGGAGAGCAGCAAATGAGATGGGGCCGTCTGGAGGCTCTGGAAGGACCAGGGCAAAGAGAAGGCAGTTCTCCAAGCCGCTCCATCAGCCACCAAGTCTCCCCTGCCCAACTTCACCCTTGTACACCGGGGGCACGCCAGCCAGGGCACCCCGGCCACTCCCAGAGAATTCTGGCACCTTGAACTCCAGGAGACTGCACAGGTAGCAGTTCTAACTTTCTCACAGAAAGCATGCTTACATAACTCCAGTGACTGGTTGCTCACCACCTCTCCACACAGCCCAGTCATGCAGGGTAGTTCTGTGAATTAGAAAGTTCTTTCTTAAATCACACTGAAATCTGTCTCCTGATAACATCCACACTCTGGCCTAGTTGTGGCCTTTGGTGACATGCAGAATAAGACAAAGCTCTCTGCTCTGTGACTGCCCTTCAAGCGTTTTAAGGCAGAGCTGTTTCCTCCCTTCACTCTCTCTTCTCTCTGCTTTCCAGATGTTTCTCTTTGCTGGTTGCCCTCCTTCAGACACTCCCATGGGCTTTGGAGTCAAAAGATCTGGGTCCCTGTTCTGTCCCCAGCAGCTTTGTGCTCTTGGGCATAGCCTATCCCCTCTCTGAGGCTCAGCTTTCAGATCTGTAAAATGGGGGCAGAGTGAAGGAGGCTGGGTATGAAGAGCAGGCCTTCAAGACACACTGAAAGTATCCCTCTCCCCGCTCCTCATCCTCAATAGACACAGAACACAACCAGAGGGCCCACCTTACCCATATCCTCCTTTGCCTCAACCATGCTTCCCCTTCATCTCGCCTCTACCATCCATGGGCAAAGGAGCCAAGCCTGTACCATGGCCTGAAAATGGCCCCTGGGGTTAAGAGAAGTGTGCCCTGAGGCATGACTCCCTCCAGCTGCTGCAGTGGGGTGTCCATTTTCTCTGGCTGAGGCACCTTGGCTAGAGCTCTCTGAGGATTGCTGGCATCCTCCTCCCCCACCCTCAGCTCCTTCTCCTGCCCTGGGGAGCCCCTGGTCACCACCGCACCCTCCTGCCCCCCCCCCCCAGCCAGGGCGGCACAGGGCACGCGCCGCAGCACTAAATTTCAAGGCTTCCTGTTTTGAGGAGGAGGTTTTAATTATCCTGGAGACATGCCTGAATTACAGACCCCATGGGCCATGGCACACACTGTTTATGTTCTGCCTTAAGTAATTGTATCTTTGGTGAATTATGCTGTCTTGTGGAAAAATACAAGTTTGGCAGTGGAAGTAAAGATGCTAAGAAGGTCTCGACTGCTTCCCAGCTTGTGTGTCCACCTGCTACATGCAGGGGTCAGCACCAGCTCCTTTCACTGTGCTCATGGAGTACCTCCGCCTTTCCAGAGGCACTTCCCACACATCTTACTCCTTCTGCTCGGCCATTCTGTAAAGTAGTCATCTGCTCATTTCATTGCTTGATTTGGCCAATGTCTTAGTTTGGGTTTACCATCTCTGTTCTTCCCTGCAAGGCAGACCCTGAGTGTAAGATTGCTTACTGATCACAAATTCCCCCCCATCCTGTATGCAAGCCTCTTTGCTGCAACTCCTACCCAGAGGTGGGCGTCTGTTTCCCCGCCTCTTTGAGTCTGGGCTGACCTTGGACCTTGGGCCTATAGAGTGCACAGAAGTGATGTGGTTTGCGTTCTGAGATCAAGGCCTTAAGAGGTGGAGCAGTTCATCCTTTGCAATCTTAGAGCACTGCCCTGGGGCTGCCAGGAGAGGAAGCTAGTGTGGCTCCTGCAGGATGAGAG
Organism: Tolypeutes matacus; assembly: GCA_026826555.1. NCBI lineage: Eukaryota > Metazoa > Chordata > Mammalia > Cingulata > Chlamyphoridae > Tolypeutes > Tolypeutes matacus. The sequence goes on from JAKSZT010054055.1 coordinate 18,417,690, forward strand.
GTCACAAGAAGGAGACCTGAGCCACCCCTGTCAACTGCCCACATTACCTACAAGGAATGGGTGAGCCCAGCCTCGACCTTCCAGCTCCTTGATCCTCCAGCTGCATGTAGCCACATGAGCAAAACCATAGAAGAGCCAACCACCCAACCACAAAATCAGGGGAAACAAGGTATTGTTTTTGCTGTAAGCCATTTGGGGGTGGTTTGTTATATAGCACTATACCCAAAACACACTGAGATGAGAATTGGGATGCAAGTTGTCTATTTGGGAAGTGATCCCTGGAAGTGCTTTGAGGGGATGGGGGAAAGAGGCAGGGAAGAAAAAAGCCAGACAGGGTATGTTAGTGAGCAGGAGATCGCAGGGGGGGGCGGGGGGGGGCGGGGGGGGCTGGGGCTCCATCTCCTGGGGGACACAGCCCCGAGAGACTGCGTCCAAGGTGCCATGGAAGGGCAAGGACTTGCAGAGTTTCCCCAGCAGCTCCGTTCCTCATCGGTGGAGGCTTGCCTCTGGACAGGTACATCCCTGGCACTGCTGGCCTGCCCTGACCGTGGACTGGCATACTCCTGGGGCAGAGAACCCCACAGGCAGAGGCGCAGGGAGCCGTGGGAGTGTCTGCAGGTGACCTCCAGGGCCAAGGGAATGGGTGGGGTGTGACTGTGTTGGCTTCAGCCCCTTCCAGGCTCTGGGAACACAGAGACGAACAGGACCAGTTGGTCTGCTCTCTTGCAGCCCAGAGGCGGCTGAGGGAGGCAAACTGGAACAGAAATTCTCCATGGGGCATTTTTTTTTTTTTTTTTAATTTTTTATTTATTTTTATTGTGGGTAAAAATCAAAATTCTCACAATACATACAAACATTTGCAAAATGATATATAAATATATATGTATATATGTGTATTTGCTTACAAAAATGTTATATATATATATACACATATATTTTAAGAGGTGCTTAGATTACCTAAAATATTACACAGAACCCACTGGGATTCCCATGTTGCCCACCTCCCACACCTCCCACCACATCCCACACAAACTTCTCCCACAAGTGTGGCCCACCACCCTCAACGGACTTACACATCCTTGGAGCCTTGCCACCAACCGTAGACCACAGTTCACACCGTAGACCACACTCTCTCCCATGGCATTTTTGATCATCACAGTTACTCTAAGGTATGTTACTTATGTTACTGGCAGTCAGTGGGCAAGAGCCAGAGATGTTAAACGTCTTGCAACAATGAAGAATATGGGACAGTCCTATGCAACGAAGAATCACCCTGCATCCCGCACGACTTTAATATCCTGGTCGACATTCAGGTAGGTGGAAAACCTGTTTATAAATATCTGAGCCTGGATCCTAACTCTGTTTCATACGTGAACATAAAGTATTTGTGTCACGGATTTAATATACACAGAATTTTCCAGGAGCACAACTACCGTGCAAATTGAAGGAAGATTGTACTTTGTTCTGTGGGAAACATTACGGAGAGTTATTCATAATTTTTGGAAATCACATTTCCAATGGTAACTTTCTTCCTGACATTAGAGTCCCGAATACAACCCCTGAGTGTCAGGCTGCATTTGTAGCTAAGGCTCCCATCCCAGGGGGCTGCACGGATAGGGATGAGCCTGACTCCTTCATTATGTCTTCTAGCATAGTTGAATCTGAGCATTTACATATTGGAATGCATATTTTATCATAGGTTATTTTCATTTTACTTTTTTTTTATATTACAGGTAGGACATTATGTTGATTTATTTTGAAATTATATGTCTATGTAGGTTATACCACCTATGAATTTCATTTCAGGATTGTAAAAGAGCCATTATGTACTATTTGTTATAAAAGGGGGGATCTGAAAGGCCTGAGAACCCCTGAATCAGCATATCAAGCCTACAGCACCACCATATAGATGTGAACAAAGGGCTTTAGGAACCCAGAGGAGGGGTGACTTACTTGCTTAGTGGGGTGGAAAGGGGACTGAAGCTGGAGAGCTCAAGGATCAGGGAAGACTTCAAGGGGAGGTGACATGAGTGGGTCTGAGGATGAAGCCATTGACCTCCTGCAATCCCCAAGATGGTTCTGGAGAGTGGACAGGATAGGAACTCAGCGGGCTCTAAGTAAATGTTGGTTGCATGAATGAATATTTATGCTATTTTACCAACGAGCAAACCAAATCTCAGAGAGGCGAAATGACCCACCAAGGACACACAGGCATTGTCATGGGCTTATCACATATTCACTTAGGAAACATTATTAGACCACCTACCATGTATTGAACTTATTACAGGCCCTGCCCTATAATAACAAATATTTACTGAGCATTTACGGAGCGTCAGCATTGTTGATAGAAGAGGGACCAAGACAGACCTTTTCGTTGTGGAGGAGACAAAAAATAAACACGTAAACCAGGGCTTCTCAGTCTTGGCAATGTTGACATTTTGGGCCAGATGGTTCTTCCTGTGGGGGTTGCCCTGCACGTTTTGGGATGTTTAGCAGCATCCCTGGCTTCTACTCACTTGACGCTAGTCATACCCTTGCCCAGTGTGACAACCAAAAAATGTCCCCAGATATTGACAAATGTTTCTGGGGGGCACAATTACCATTGGTTGAGAACCACTGATATAAACAAGCAAATAAATAAGATGCTATTGGGTACTGATAAGTGCTGTGAAGAAGACAAAGTAGGGAAGCATGGAGGACAGTGACTAGGAGGGAGCGCTGCCTAGGCCGGGGTGGTCCGGGAAGGCCTCTCTGAGGAGGTGGCGTTTGAGATGACACCTGGATGATGGGAAGGGACTGCCTCCAATGACCTGAGGAAAGAGTTTCCTCCTCCACCACCACCAGCACCGCCACCACCACCACCAGCACTGCCACCGTCATCGTTGTCATCAATTCTGCCTAACCAACCCCTCCACATACATGCCAGGCACTGCTCTCAACAAACCTGCGAGGTAGGTCTGACTATTTTCTCTATTGTACAGTTGGGGAAACAGACACAGAAGGAACAGCCAGAGCAAAGTTTCAGAGCTTGGCATGTTTTAGGGGCCAAATGAAGGTCAGTGTGGCCAGAGCATCTTCAGCGTGGGAGAGGGTGGTTGGAGACGTGTTGGGGAGCAGAGGCCTATGCAAAGTGGACGATGTGGTGGGCTGCACTCCTGCCCCCACTGGGTAGGCTATGGGGGCCGCTGAGAGTTCTCAGCTAAGTCTTTCTCTGGGAATTGCAATCAGTTGAAGGGAGCTGCTTGCTCCAATTGGGGTCACACCCAGTGCCTGGGGGAAGACAGTCCATAGCCATGGCTGGCTAGTAAAGGGATATAAAGCTTTGACCTCCTTGCCTGGAACAACTTGGAAGAGCCATCCCTTCTCCAGAGCTCCCATGGGATAGGTGGAAGCCTCTGCTGCAACCACATCATGATTCAGCCTTTACCCTCCGCCCATCCTGCTTCCTTCCCCTTTTCCACAGGCATTGATCCAGAGGGTACCTCCCAGGAAACTTCCTGCACAGCAGGTTTTCCATCAGGGCAACCTGATCTGTGACACCAAGCTAAGGTATGTGGATTTTATTCTGGTTGCAATGGGAAGTCACTGGAGAGTTTACAGGGGCACAATGTGATCCGACTTACGTTCTGCAAAGCTTGCTCTGGCTGCTGTGGGGAGAGCAAGGAGTCGTGCTGGTGGGAAGACTAGCAGGAGACAGTTGTAACAGAGCAGGTTAGATGTTAGTGCAGGACCTTAGCTGTGGAAATGGTGATAAATGGTCAGTTTAGTGATAAGTTTAGAAGGTGGTGCCACTGCCCGAGATAAGAAAGGCTTGTAGAGAGAGGGAGAAGTGGATTTTCAGGGGAACTCAAGGGTACTTTTAAGGACTTAAGTTTCAGATGCCTCAGATACATGAGTGAAGATGTTGAAGAGGCAGTTGGACAGACAAGTCTGCAGGTCAGAGGAGTGATCCGAGCTGGAGATGCAGATGTGAAGGTGGTCAGCACATAGATGTTATTAAAGCACCATGACAAGAGGATATCCCCTGGTGAGCGAGGTTTCATATAGAGGGCAAGAGGGCAAGAGGGCTGGGGCACCCAGGATTTAGGACCCAAGCAGAGGAGAAGCCTAAGAAGGAGATGGAGGAGTAGTTCTAAAGGAGGAGAAAAGCTAGATGAATGTGTTGTCAAGGAAACAAGAGAAGCAGTAGCCCCCAAAAGGAGGGAGTGGTCAACCATGATCTGTGCTCTTGAGAAGTGAGACCAAGGTGAGAACAGAGAAGAAGTGATTGACTTATATTAAGTGTGGGATCTTGAGAAAACTCTTTCTGTGAGCAGGTGACAATGAAAACTGATTTGAATTTAGGAAAAAATGGGAGGTGAAAAGGTGGAGAAAATGAGTATGCATGACTCTTTGGAGGAGTTTTTCAATGAAGGCCAGTGAAAGAAATGGGGCAACAGCAGGAGGAGGATGTGGGGTCCATGAAGGTTTTTTTTTTTAAGATATGCAATATTAAGGCATGCTTGCGTGCTAAAGGAATGTTCCAACAGGGTGAAAAATGATGATTGTGCAGGAGGGTAATGGGACAATGACAGGAGCAAAGTCCTTGGGTTGGCAAGAGGGGCTACAGAGAGCATGATGGGGGAGGTTGGCTGTAAGTGGGAGTAGGAGCAGAGACTGTCCTTGCACTAGTCCAGGGGGGAGGACAGAGTTCACAGGTTGACATATAGGTAAGACAGAGGAATTGGTGGTGGAAAGATGAGGAAGATTTTTTTTCTCATTCTATTTTTTTTCTATGAAATATGAGGCAAGATTATCAGCTAAAAGTAGAGGATTGAGAGATGTGTGTTAAAGATTTAAGGAGAGAAGGTAGGAGGGAAAGAAGGACAATGGCGTTAAGATGCCTTGCAGTGGACTGGTTGGAGTGCTGACCCATGGAATCTGGCAAAGGGGGGAAGGATCTAGGGTGATGGATGCTGAGAGGGTGGAAGGGGGTTTAGTGGGGTTGATGCCTTGCCAGGGTGGGGATCTGAGCAGGTGACATAGGAGAAGAGGAGGTGATGGTCCGTAGCTCAGAAATCTTTGCAGTGGAGACTTCAAGGGAGGTGCAGTTATGATGATAAGGTGTAGATAATGAACATATTATGGGATGGAGGAAAAGATTGGTGGAGTTAAGGAGACCAAAGAATGGAGAGACCAATGTATTGCCTGGGCCCTCTTTGTGGATGCTGACTAATGGCAGGAGTGTTGATGGAGAAGACGGAGAGGTGGGTATCAGCTCAGCAGTGAAGGAAGTCTGTGAGTGATTGCCCCTGATGAGGGGCTTTGCATCACCTCTTGGCTCTCAGCCTGCCTTCTTACTCCCCACTGCCCTCCCTGCCCCATACTGAGGGCTCCAAGGCCTGAGGTTGGGGATTACTGTCCTTTTTGGCAATTCTTGGAGTCCTGGGGCTCGTTTTTCTTTGGTTTTGAGATGGCAGAGCCATGGGGGGTTTGCTTGGGAGCACGTTCCAGGGGCCCAGAGCCAGACTTGCCAGGGGACCTTCCCCTAGGCTCAAACCCATCCCTGGTGTCTCTTAAGCCTCAGGACTGGAGCCACTTTGACTGAATTCCCCTCCTGCGTGGACAGAGGCTTTTGCAGGTGAATTTTCTTGGCTATGACAGAGGTGGGGGCAGGAGGTCCCAGCCTCACACCTCTCAGGTAGATTGCTCCTCCCTGACCTCAGTCAAGCCCTGGCCTCATCTCATGGCTGGAGGAAGAAAGCCTGACTCATGCTGGGGACACAGCTGAGGGAGGGCAGGTGAGGGTAGGGGGTGGGCAGAGTCCTGGCCTGGGTTTGATCTCTGTTCTACGGCAAGCCCATCGACACCACCCAACCGTGGCCTGGGCAGGAATCGTGTCACCAGTGTTTATTGTTTAATCTCCCACTATTGCTCCGGGAGGCAGCTCTCAGGTGAGGAAACTGAGGCCCAGTGGGGTGAAGTGAATTTTCAGAGGCTACAAAGGTAATAAGTGAGAGAGGTGTGTTTGAAAATAGGATCTTCCTATGACTTTAAACTTGGTGCTATTACCAGACCACACCATCTATGGCATAATCTGAATTAATTAAAAATAAACCTGTAATTATCTTGTTAATAGAGCAACTATATTACATTGTAATTTTTGTGTTAAAGTATTAAATTGTTAAGTGTTAAGATGTAATGTATACCATGATTTTTGTGAGCCGATTTTGGCAAATTCTTCGTTGTTTTAACACACTGGGAAGCTGACACAATGGAAGTGGCCTCTGAGGGACCTGCAGTCACAGGCTCTTTCCTCGGTCAGACCACAGGGCTGGAGAAAGAAACAGTCAGTATTTATTTCCTGGTGTTCTCTTCAATTATTTTTTCTTGCAAAGAACTGCCCTTCACCTGAGACTGAAAGTCCACAGGCTATCAAAGAACTTGTAAAATTAGAGCAGAGGGAAATTGGACGAGAGGACAGAAGCCCTGACTCTGCGGTTTCTCTGTGGGCCTTGAGCAAGGGTCAGAGGTCAGCCTGGTGGGTAAGCTCCTCAGTCAGCAGAAGACAAGGGCTCACTAAGGGTGGGGGGAGGGTGTACATGTGCATGTGTGTGTGTGTGAGGGGAGGGTGTGACCAGATGGAAATGAGATGGAAATGGAAAGAAATAGGAGCGCCTGTGTACAGTCCATCAGCACCTGGAGATCCCTGGGGGCTGCCTGGAGAAAGTGTCATTCCTGCCCCAAGTTGATTCAGAATCTGGCATGAAGACCTTGTAGCCACTCCTTTATTCTCCTCTTGGGAGCCATGCCCTACCTGTCTCTCTCCTTGCCTCCCTGTGGAGGCTCTGCTACCCCAGGAAGAATCCAGCTAACATGGTTCCTGCCTTACTTCCATCTTCTATCTCCAGAGAAACATATAACCTAGTGGAAAGTAGCTGTGTTTGAAGGCCAGAACCCTAGGCTGGCAGACCTGGAGGGACCTAAGTTACCATCCACCACAGTCCCTCTCCCTGCATTTTGCAGAAGAGGAATCTGAGGCCTAGAGTGGATCAGTGACTCTCACTCTATCTGTCAGGTGTGCCATCTTCTTAGCTTCTTTGGGGAGCTGGTGGGAAAAGTATGAGCTGGGTTGAATGGAGGTTGGGAAGCTGAGGGTGTTTGATTTTTCCTCTCTTGGATTCCCAGGTCTCCATTAGCCAAGCTTGTGCAAAGCTGTTTGTACCCACTCCCACCCCCAAATATGTTTCTGGCATCCCATTGTGCTGTGGAAAAATCTGAAGTAGTGCAGTGAAATTGGAAATGACCTCAGAGGGCCTCTGCCCCCTCCTCCACTCCCTGCTGTCCCCACTTCCCTTCCCTACTTTGTTTTCAGAGAAGAAAACTGGTGCTAGAGAGAGGCAGTGGACAAGAACCCAGGCCCAAAGAGTTCTAGTCTGCACCCAGCACTTTCCCTACAGAGGTTTCAGTGGTCCCGAATGAGTTCTGCTAGCACCCTGGCCCAGCCACCTCCAGCCTCTTCCTCCCTTGTCCCCATCCACCTGACTTGTCCTCCCATCTACTTACAAAACTCTTCTGTCTTTGAACAAAAAATCTTCTCCTGTCTTACTCAGGGTGGCTGCCTAGGGACAATGAAAAGATACACTCTGCACAGCACTTTACAGTTTACGTGGTGTCCTGCACATATTCTCACTTAGCTTCTCCTAATAATGCCATGCAGCAGGTACTGTCATTGTCCCCACCTAATAAACCAGAAATGGAGGGGCCATGTAAGTTAGCTGCATGGGGAGTGCAGAGTTACGACTTCCCCTCAGAGAATTTTTTGGAGTTGGAGGAGGGTTAGGGTGCTGGCTCTGGAGTTCTACTGCCTTGTTTGTGTCGAGGCACAAGCAGATTCTGCCGTGTGACCCTGGCCCAGTCGCTTACTTTCCCGGAGACTTATCTGTAGAGGGGAGACAGTAATTGTTTCCTGGGGTCGGATGAGTTGATTCATTGCAAGAGCAGCAGAGGGCCTGGAAAGAGAAAGCATGTAATAATATTAACCTTCATCATGATTGTTGTTTCAGGACCCCTTGGCCTGCCCCACTGCAAAGTGTGGCTTTGGGTGGCACTTTCTATTTGCTGCATGACAATTTATTGTTCTGTGCATTTGTTCTTCTATTTCCTGTCTCCTCTCCAAGTCCTGTTTTGTACAGATGCCAGAGGTATAGTGGCAAGTACCAGGTGCCTCCTTATACTTCTGGTCAGACTAGGTTCTACCCCCACCTGTGCCACCTTGGGAAAATCCCTCTCTCTGGGTCTCAGTTTCTTCATCTGTGAAATGGGGGGTGCTCTTAGAGTGCTGTTCTGGAGATGAAATGAGAATGCATACACAAGGTCACTAAACAATAATAACAGCACTTACGGCATGATTATTGTCTGGCAAGGGAGCGATTTGCCTGGAAGGAAAGGAGTGGTCCTGGGGAAGGGCTCCTGGAGGCAGCCTGAACTCTCAGGCCCCACGCAGGCTCAGACCCCACTGGCCACTACACGGGGCTCCCATTGAGAAAGTGCTGGGCCCCCAGTAGGCCCTGGCTAGGCTGAGAAAGCAACCGTGGGGGTGGGCCCCACCCCTACCCCACACCAGCAGGGCTGCTGGGGAACCTAGTACAGCAGAGTCCTATGTCACAGTAGTGCTAACTGGGTGTTAAGTAACGTTTGCTTCTAAGCACTTATGTTTCTAAGAAGGAGGAGGGATGCCGGCACCACGCAAGCACTTCATCATGTTTAAACCTTCTCTGCCTTCCCTCCTCCTTCCTTCCTCTCTCCTCTTTCACCCAAGACTCTGCAGTTGTGAAAACTGTGGCTCAGCCCAGGCCCGTGTTGGGGCTTGGGACTGAGCGTGGGGGAGGTGGGGAAAAGGTTCAGGAAGCCAAGTGCTCCTGTGATCACTTTAGCCCCAGCATTATCTCCCAGTGCTCTTAGGTTTCAACTCCCCAGAGAAACTCCTCTCTTGAAAGGCAGACTGGATAAGGCCCTGGCCTTGGAATCAGTGGGGCACAGTGGCTATTGGGAGGCAGACCAAGGGCTACTCCACTGACAAGCTGGGTGACCCTGGGTAATTTACTTTTTTGCTCCAACCTAGTTTCCCAATCTGTATAGTGGGGGATATTGGTGCTGGTGGTGTCGCTGGGTTATTGAGAGGATGATGTGGGATAATGCACACTGGCCACTATGCACAGCATCGTCCTCTCTCAATGAATGTTCATCATCGTTTTTTCAGGTTCCACCATTACCAGCTGTGTGGCTTTGGCCAATAGATTCACTTTCTCAAGACTTGACTTTCTCATTTGTGAAATGGGACTCTTAACCCCTGCTGGCCTAGCTCAGGATGTTATTGAGAAGATTAAATGAGATAACAGGTGTATGAGGCAATGCCTGTAAATAGCAGAACCCCATCTTGACCGAGTTTAATGAAGGAGTAGGAAATTTCATCTGCTCACACAATTCAATCATAGGAAGACCCTTTTGTTTCAGTGCATAACCAGGTCTCTTAACCTGTCACTTTGTGCATATAACTTCATCTTTGCCAGTGAAAAAGCCCCTCTTGTCCAAGGCTGGAGCTGTGCCCCCAGCTGGAGCTGTGGCCTCCTGACTGGGGAGGAAAGAGGCTTTCCCCTAGTCCCATGGAGAAAAATCATGGGAAAGAGCTCCGATTGGGCCAGCACGGTCACATGACCACCCGGGAGGCAGGAGGGTGATAAACCAAGATTGGCATCCTCATCAGAGCTGCATGTGAGAAGTGCTCCCTAAGGATAAGGGAGCGGTTACTAGATGAAGGGGGCCAGAGTATTGGGCAGATGAGCGGAACAGATGTCTACTCCAGACACGAAAACACTCCATCCGTCCATCCGTCCATCCGTCCAAGACACATTAGTTCAGCACTTACTATGTCAGGCATTAAGTGGCCACCAAGAAAATAAAGACGAATAAAATATTGTCGTTGCCCAGAAGCACCCCAGGGTCTAGCAAGGGAGTTCAGTAAATTGAAATCTGCTGTTCAGACACAGGCTCAGCATTGCTATTCTTACTGTCATTCTACAACACACAGTGTTTGTGGGAACCTCTAAGAGCCAGGGAGATGGGAAAGGAGGAAGTAGAGTTCAGAATAGGAAATCATGAAGGCCAAGAATGAGACTGGTCATTTCACAGTTTGTAACAAGCTATTTGGCATACAGTTTCTCATGTCACTATCACCTTTCAAAGTAGGGGTTAGAATCTGCATTTTAGAGTGAGGAAGGTGAGGCCTGGAAAAGTGAAGTGACTGCCCTAAAGTCACATGGCTAGAAAGTGGCAATGGCAGGATTTGAACCCAGGTCTGACCCACCTGGATCCCATGCTTTTTGCACAGTACAAAAGAGTGGCAGGAGATGGTCAGCCAATCTTTGCCTTAGAACCAAGTCTTTTATCCCTCTTTAGAACAAACCAGATCTTGCTTAGGTAGAGGTTGGGGCTGGGTGGCTGGGAGAATCAAGCGTGGAATGAATAAGTGAACAGTGGAGAAAATAACTCTGGGGGAATGATTGAAAGGAAAAGACCTTTGCAGGGATGTGTGTAGGGGGATCCTATGCCCGAGTCCCCATCTCCCTCCCCACCTCCTTCCCTCCTCCTCTTCAACCCAACTCCAAGTGGCAGATTTATTAGTTTTAATTAACAGCCCAAATGCTGGGAAAACATCCAAATTCCAGTTCTCGGCATCACTGGGTTTCCACGGGAAGGGAAGTGAGGGAGATGGTGCCAGGAATAGTAAGAGCGGGGGTGGGACAGCAGGAGAGACCACTCTCCCTGCCTGACTGCCTGTCAGGGTCTGGCCTGGGACCCCCCTTACTTCCCCACCCCTTCCTATCTCTTGCCCCAGCTCTAGCTTAGGGGAAGGGGGAGGCCAGCCCAGTGCAGGGTTATGGAAGTCAGGAGCACTTGGCTCTGGTCTCAGCTCTGCTGCTGTGTGACCTCAAGCTAAGCCGCTTGACTTCTCTGGGATCATTGCAAAATTCACCTGTAAAATGAAGAGGTTGATTTGAAGTCCTCTAACGGTCCTGGTAGCTCTCACTTGTGATTCTAAGTTTCTTTCAGATCTTGCCACTGCCTTGCCTTCCTGACTCCTCTTCCCCAATGGAAGCTTCCCAGGATACCTCCACCAGACTCTGCTCCTCTCCTAGGCCATTCTTCCAGCTTGGAATCCCCACCCCCAGCCCAGGTCGGGCACCTGTGCTTGGAATCATGAGCATCCTCTGCCTGAGGTCTGCCAGTCCTGGGCCTGGCCTGGGCTCTGCCAGCCCTTACTGGGTGGGCCATCTCAGGCACGTTTGCATGTGCCCCTGTTTCCTGGTTGCAAACTGGGGATCACGACACTTGCTTCCTGGGTGCGTGGGGCGGGGGAGGGAGTTGGGGGAAGAGATTTTGTGAGGGAATGCCAGTGCAACGTCTGGTGCATCCATCAGCTTGGGACCTACCCATGCCCATCCAAGCCTGGGAACTGCCACGGGGGACCTTTCCCTTTGGGAGGGGCCGCTGTGATTAGGGGTGACCAGCAGCAGTAGGTGTAGGAAATACCAGCCTCTAGGTGGAGACAATTTGAAGGGAGCTCTTTAGATTCCAATTCTACTCCCACCCCCACCTTGGTAAAAGCCCCTTATCCTTGTTCAGCTCTCCTCCTGCTGTGCTGAGCTCATGCAAAATTACTCAACTAAAATCATTCATCAGGAAAGGCAACACACGCAATCAGAGTTTGCTGCTGAGAAGCTGTGGCCTTGACTTAGGCTGGGCAGTGGGAGCCCAGCAGGGCTGAGAGCAGGCGTGTTTCAGTGTTTTCCGAAGGCCGAATGCAGGCCAGAGAGCACAGGCCCTGCTGGGCTCCTCTCTTCCAGCAGGTGCTCAGCAGTGAGCTCCAGGAGCTGCACGGCTGGGCGGTCAGGTCTCGGTTCAGTGCCAGGCCTTGCTGGGTGTCCTCAGCCAGGGCCCCAGGCCTCTCTGAGCCCCAACTCTGCCAGGCTGGAGTCACTGATGTGAGCAAAGGAGTTTGGAGCTTACAGCCATCATTGATGCTGGGCTGGAGAAGCATATTCCCTCCTGCGGCCTGGAAGGCTCTGGGGAAGGAAGATAGGGAAATGAGGGAAATGAGGCTAGAAGGTGGGAGAGCAGGAAGGGGGAGAAGGAGGCGGGGGAGGAGATCCAGGAATATTGTCCTTGGGAGCTCAAACATCGGAGTGATGTGACTGGCTTGTAGGGTATTTACTCCAAATGCCTGTTTCTCTCTCCCTGCTCCTACCTTCACTCTGAATGCAATGGAGAACCCAGAGGGTCCCACGGACATAAATGTGTTCACCCCGCTCTCCTTCCACCCACCCACCCATCCAACTTTTACAGAGCTTACATTCCACAGCGGCTTCTGCACAAGGGATTCGGAAGTGAATATGCTCAAAGTCTTCAAAATCAACCTCCTCCCTTATGAAACCTGCTCCTCCTTATCAGAAGTTTAGCTCTACCTTCTACCTCATTCCCTCACCTGGAAACCTCAGCCTGTTACCTGATTCTTCCTACCCCCTTGCACCCACCCCAAAGCACATTCTTCCTTTCACTTCCTCTCATCTTCCATCACCACTCACTTCTTTGATAATCTACCACCTCCTTCACTCATCAGCACCATGTTACCTCCCAGCAAGGGCAGAAGGGAGCGAGACCTTGGGAAGAGGTTGGCTTCCTTCCTGGATTCCATGCCAGGACTGGGCATGGAATCAAAATAAAGAGGTCTGGATGCAGACAGACCAGTTTCTAAGCCTGCCTATGCCACTTCCTAGCCCTGTGACTTTGGGGCAAGTTGCTTAAACTCTGAGCCTCAGTTTCCTTGTTTGGAAACTGGAGGCATTGCTACTTCTTCCAAATGTGTAGGGAGGCTGATCAAACTAGCCAATGAATGTCAAGCACCTCTATGGTGCTTGGCACATAGTAGGTGCTCAGGAAAGTCTGATTCTAGCATCCCACCCTGCCCCTCCCTCTTTCTCCTTTTCCTCTGCCACCGTCATGTACTTCCCAACCCCTGGGCTGCAGAACCTGAGAAGCTGGGTGTGGCCACCCAGGAGCAGCACAGGTAGGTGTCCTGAAGTCACATGGAGAAGTGGAAGCAGGAAGACTCCCCCCCCGCCCCCACAAAGGGAATGGGGAGTGGGAAATTAGCCTGGAGAAGAGAGTAGCTCACCAGTGCTCTCCACAGAGATTCCCAGGCAAAAAACCTCCAAACTCTGTCTTCAAAGGCAGGAGAAAGAGGCTGCTCCAGATGCAGCAGCGGAGGTGTGATGCCAGCCTGGGAAGGTGTGCCTGGGGTCCTCTGAGCCCCACCCCTTACTTACTGCACCCACAGATTCCCCAGCAGACATTTCTCCCAGTGGGTTTAGGATTCCAGAACGTTGAGGCTGAATGGATGCACTCCTTTACTTTACAGATGAGGAAACCGAGCCCCCGAGAGGGGGAGTGGGACCAGAGCCATGGCTTCCTTCCAGTGCGGTGCTCTCTAACTCTCTTGAATTCCCAGATGTCTCGACTCAGAGACAGGATAGAAAAAGGGGCCCTCCATAAGAGTCAGATGTGGCTTCATGGTTTACTGAAGGGGGCGAGGGGCTGGCATTGGAAGGGGCATGTTTGTGGCTTCTGGCATGCTGGCAATATCTTCTTTCCTGGGACCAGGAAGATGGTTTCCTAGGCATTCATTCCCTTGATATAACTCATTAAGCTCTATATTTATAGGTTATTCACTTTTTGGAATTTGTGTTGTATTTCACAATAAGAAAGGTTTAAAAACCCCATAAATCTCCCCAAAATCAATTACACACTGCACCCCACCCCCCCAAAAAAAAAAAAAGAAAAGAAAACTAAAGAGGCCTAAGGTGTGAAGAGGGCCCTGTCTAAATTCTAGTCCTGGCAGTAGGTCTGTGCCTCAGTTACTCGTTCTCTAAATAGGTGCTGCCGTCCTCACCTCTCACCCATTCTGTCCAGGGAACTGAGCGGGACTAGGGAGGGCCCTGCGCTCAGCCACAGGAGGATGGTGGGCACCGTGGCTCCTGGCGTGGGGTTGGGGTGAGGATGGTGTGAGGACGTGGCTGTGTACGAAGGCCTTGGCCTCATCTTCAAGGCCATGTCCGCCCCGTGAACCCATGGCATCTTTGCTCTTTCGGGTCAGTTGTTGGTGGAGTGTGAAAGCTGGTCCCCTTGGGGTCCCACTTTCCCTTTCTGTAAAATGGGAGGGGAAAAGTCCTATCCTTCGGAAGTGTTCCCAGAAACGCCAAGATTCTGTTCTCCAAGGGGAAGTGCTGCCCAAAGGCCCAGAGAGGTTATCTGACCTTCCCAAGGTCACGTGATGTTCAGTGTAGGTCTGAATTGAAGACCCCTGATCCCAGGACTTCCCAGGGAGGCCCACCCATCCCTCCCTGCCACCTTCCCTCCCTCCCTGCCTGCCTCCCTCCATGCCCCTGTCCTGGACCCCTGGGGCATAAAGCCAGCTCTGCCTGGAAGCCCACATTCCTTTCTGTAGTCCCTGGTGGTACAGGGCTGGGCCTGAGCACTTGTAACTTTTAAGTTTCCTGAGATTTAAGGCCAGGCGGGCTGGTGGCCTCCACCTCCCCAGGCTGTGGGCAGGAGGAGGGTTATGATTCATCTCTCCTCCCCCTGTACTTAATAAGAACATGGCTATAAATGTAACTGGGCCGTTTACGAGCTCTGCCGGCTGCCTCGCCTGCCTCGTGGTGTCAGCCTCAGGGTGGGCTCCCAGCCCTCACAGAGTCTGCCTGGCCCAGCCTGTTCTGTTTCTCCCTCAGGGAGAATGGGGGTTCTCCCCGAAGGCCCCCACCCCCACCCTGCTGCTCTGGCTGGGAAGCCTCTTGGAGTAAGGGGTGGGAGAGAGGGGCAGTCTCGTTTGGATGCATCCTCTTTATTAATTCATCCAGCTTTTGCTAAGCACCTGCTCTGTGTCGGGCATGGCGCTAGATGCTGGGGATGTATTGATGGATAATTTCCAGGCCCAGCTGGTAAGGGGCTGGCAGACTCTTGCAGGGATCTGTGAGAGAGCAGATTGTCACTATTCCCGGTGCTGAGTGACCTGAGAGCGGTGAGCGTGGGGTCATGGGAGCAGAGGAGGGTCCTCACCTGCTTGGGGCTGGGGGGTGGGAAGGATTTCCTGAAGGAGGTCAGGGTGTGAGCAGCAGGGTCCAGTTTAGGTGGGTTGGGGGTTCTCCCAGTCAGAGCGAGCAGGTCTAGAGAATAAAAAGAGAGAAGACAAGGGGGAAGGTGTTTGGAGAGCAGCAGGCCTGCAGGGGTGGCTGGAGAGGCCACCTGGGCAGGGCAGGGGTCCTGGGTCACACAAGGGAGTGTGGCCATGATCCTGTGGGCAATGGGGTGGGGATGGCCACACCAGGGTCTTAGGTCACTCTGGCAGATACATGGTCACCTCTTGCTCAAAATCAGGTGATGGCACCTTCTTGTCAAAGTCTTCAAAGGCAACCACCATGCCTAAAATAAACCCTACATCCTCACCGTGGTCTATGAGGCGCTGCTAACTCGCTGACTCCCTCACCCCCCTTTGTCAGACTGTTCTCCCTGTGGCTGCTTATTCCTGCCTCACAGCCTTTGCCCTGGCTGCTCTTTGACAGGGACGCTCTTCCTCCAGAATCTTCTGCACTTCGCCCCTTCCTTCATTCAGGTCTCTGCTCAGGGACCACCTTCTCAAGGAGGGCCCGACCGTCCATGTTCAACCCCTAACTCTGCTTTATTCCCCTCCAAAGCAATCTCCACATGAGATGTTACAGGTTATGCTCTTGTTAAGCCATAGTCTGTTTTCCTCACCTAGGATGTAAGACCCACAGATGCAGGAATGCTTTCTGGCTTGTCCTCTGATCCCAGCACTGAAAACAATGCCCGAGTGAGGAGAAGCTCTCCACCATCTATACATTAGATGGATGGATGGATGGATGGAAGGCAGGTGGATTGAAGGTGGTCAGAACAAGCCAGGACCAGGAGGCCTCCCAGGGAACCACTGATGGAATCTCTTTGAATGTGTGGCCAGGGCTCAGGAAGCTGTCCCTTCTTGATGGATTTGGCAGTGCCCATCTGTAACAAGAATCCTCCCCCTTACACGTGCATAGACACCCCCACACGCATACGCACCACGCATGCACATACCTCACACACATGCATGCAACACATGTCCACATGCCCATGCATGTGTACACACACTCCAGACATGCACACATGCTCACATGCACATCCATGCACATGCACACATTTATAGTTCACAAACTACTTTATCATTTTTTTTTTTTTTTTTTTTTTTTACCGGGATGTACCGGGGATCGAACCCCGGTCTCTCCATATGGTAGACGGACGCCGAACCTCTTGAGCCACATCCGTTTCCCGACTTTATCATTTTTAACCTCATTAGATCTTCATCACTGCTCTCAATTTTGAGAGATATAAAATAAAGACAATACTCTTCATAAGGCTGCCTTGACGATTACATGAGTTAATATATGTAAACTGCTTAGATCAATGCCTGGAAGATGGTAAAGCACTCAAATGTTAGCTTTGGCTATTTTTAAAGTTCAGAGAGGTGAATCTGCTCATTCAAGGTCACACAGCTAAGAGGCGTGGGAATGGGAGCATCTCAAAGAGTCTCTGGACTCTTCCATCAGTGAACTTTTTACTTCACTTTGTTGCTTCTTCCCACAGATGCCCGCCCCTGCCCCCCTCATCCCCTGCAGGCAATTAAGTGAGGGGCTAAGCCAGTCTCAAGCTCCGATGACATCTCTGAGAACTCCTCACTCCACACACACATGCACAAGAAGTTGCAAGCAGGCTCGGTCCCAGGTCCATGTATCTCAAAGGGCTTCCCTAGTCCTCTAGCTGTGGGTTCTCAAAGCCTGTCCTAAAGGTGGGCTTCTGCAGTACACAGCAACTGGGTGACTCCATCAAGGAGGGGGAGGGACACAGTGAGTTAACCCACCCATTCACTGCTTTGGGCCAGGCCCACCACCCCTGGGAGCCTGCTGCCCAGCAAGCGCACCTACGTGGGAGGCGCTCCATTGTCCTCCACTGGCCTCTCTGCACCCCTCCGAGCTCTTCCCCTCACACATGCTCCCTTTGCCCCTCCCTGTCACCATATCTTTTTGCTTGTGACCTTCTTCTAATGAACTCACAGTTTCCCATCTGGGGAAAAACTCACTCCATACTGCTGGTATCTGGCTGCCCGTTGGCCTCTCCATTTCACAGAGGGGCAGGCTGCCGTCTAGACAGGACCACTTGCTGAGGCCACATGGTGAACCAGGCTGGACAGACATGCAGACATGTCTGGCAGGGAAAGCAGCGGGCTCCCTACCTAGCTCGGCCCATGTCTGGCTGTGCCTTGGCAGGTTTCCGACCTCTCTGAGCCTCAATTTCTTCACCCATAAAATAGGAAGACTAACACCTACCACCCTGGCTTACTTTGTTTTCTGAGGTTAGAATGAGAGAACTGGCATAAAACACCTGCACAATGCCTGGCACTAGAAGATGCTCTATACAGGTTAGTTACACTCCTCCTTACCTTGCCCTCAAAAATAGAGGAGGAATTGCGTGGGAGGTGGGTTGGAAAACCAAACCAAACAGAAAGCCTAGCAAGAGACCTGGACTCCAGGAGCTGCTCAATCAATGCAACTGCAGAAACAAACCCATACTATCATTGTTACCCAATTTCGCAGGGAAAAAAAGAATCAAAGGATAGCTACAAATGAAAAGCAAACAGAGCAAAACCAATACTCATTTATCTAGAACTAGTTTGCTGTTAGAGGAGGGGCCAGTCTCTCCACTTGAGGATCTGTCGATTCCCAGTTAAGAGGAAGATAACAAGCAAGGAACACACTTTCTTCCTCAGCCCAGGAGGATGTGGGAGAAGAAAAGGAGGAGGGAGTTCAGCCAGGGAAGCAGGAGGGGTGCCCCTAGCCAGCCAGGATAATAAAGATGTCAGGCTTTTACCTGGTGAACACCTGACCAGAGGAAACTTGCTCAGTTTGCAAGGATATTTTGGGTTCTTCCCAAAAGATGGGAAGGATCCAGAGTAGCAGAGCCATTTACTAGCTATGGGGTAGACCCCAGGCAGGGCTGCCATGATCTGTTGGGAGAGTTGTATATTGCACAAAAGCTCCCAGCCAAGAGGGCACTCTACAAAGCATGTGTCCTGGCACAGGACTGTGACTTTGTTCACCCAGAGGAAGGGGTGCTTTTTTCTAGTTTGCACAGAGGCATCATAAGGGTTAACGGTGCCCTTGTCCCTGGCCTGAGAAACTGCCTACACTGGAGCAGGTTTGGTTGGACTCAGGGTAGTGGGAAGAGTGGGAGGAGCATCTTCAAATTGTCCCAGGGGCCTGGACATTTTAGGACCCTGATACACTGCATTGGCATTGTCTCTCTTACAAGAACCACGAGCCCCTTGAGGATAAGATGATGTCCTCATATTTTTGGAACAGTCCATGCTTAACCCAGTGCTGGGCACATGGCACTTGGCGACTGTTGAAAGACAGATGAATGAATCTAGGATGGAGGAGAGAGCAGGAGGAGGGAGAGAAGAGGAGGAGTGAAGGAAGAAGTGTTGAGAAGGAAGGAAGAAGGGAGGGAAGTGGGAAGGGAAGAAGGGGACAGGGCAACGATGAGATGCAAAAGATGAGTCAGAAGGAGATCTAGTAGGAAGGTAGGGGCTGGGATGGAGAGACGGCGAGTGAGGCTGAGAAGATATCCAGGTGACGATCCTTAACATCCCACTCTGGACCAGGTAACAACCTCTTACTGCTCTCCACACCTCAGTACTGCTGGCCCCAATCCCTGCTCCACACAGCAGCCAGGTGCTGTTCCTGAAGCACAGGCCTCATTTCCCTGCTTGAAGCCACAGTGGGTCCCCATTGCCCTCGGGGTAAAGCACAACTTCCTCAGCCTGGGCCAGTGCAGTCTGGTGCCTCCTGACCTCAGTTTCATTCCAGGTGCTCTAGTGGACGGCTCTTCCTCCTCTAAGTTTGAGCCCCAACCAGTGTTCCCCTCCAGAGTTTTGTCCTGCCTCTTCTCTTTGCCTGGAGTTGCTTCTCATCCACCCCTTTGCTTGGCTAATCCTCAGTCTTTCTTTAGTCCCATCCTGGACATCTGTTCCTCCTGGAAGTGTTCCTAGACCTCTACCCCACCAAGGAGAACAGAGGTCCTGTGGGATCCCCTGGCCTGCTATACCAGCCTCCCTTACAGCATTTTTAGAGCATGTTGAGATGGTCTGTTAATTCTTGAAAACTCTTCCAGAGCAGGGCCTGGATCTTATCTTCCATTATTTCTCCAGCACATGCACTGTGGTAGGTACTCAGCAAATGTTTGTTGAATGAATGGGTGCCATCAGGTGTCCTTCTACAATTTTAACATTGGAAAGAGGTGGGTTTCACAATATCAGGGCGAGTGTCCATTGTACACATGCATAGATATACCCACACACCCCAGAATTTGTCATTCTCTGCCCTGAGACTAATGACTTGGAGTCTACTCGGGCAGTGGGGAGAAGATATCCATGCCCCTTCCCCACCACAAGCTACCCATCACCATTTAATGCAGCCTTGTGTAGGGGGTGGGGGACCCCAGACTGAGCCAGAAGCCTTGGGCATGAGTCCTAGCTCTCCCGCCAGCTCCGGCTGTGGCCTGGGATAAGGCACTGCCTCTTTCTGGACCTCAGTTTCCCACCTGTCCAATAGGATGTGTGAATCCGCCCTGCCTATGCCTCAGAGGGCCTGAGATGACAGGTCTGAAAGCTGAGTGAAAAGTTTCAGCCTCGGGTGCGTGGGCTGACCCAGGGGGCCAGGCTCTGAGTGGAACTCTCCAGGGGTTAGCAGAGTCGCTTGCACCCACACTCAAAACGCTCAGCCAGACCCAGGAGAGATGGAGGAATGTTATGAGATGGCCCCCCCTTTTCTCTCACTCCCCTCTTAATTGCAGGGTGGGCAGCTGCCATCTTCCCCCCCTCTTTCACCCGCATTTTGTTCAAACCCCTAATTTGTCAGTCAAGGAAGCAACAAAGCATTAGCAATGGGTGGAACGTGACAGGCAAAAAAAAAAAAGAAAAAAAAAAAGTGGCATTCATTTGGCCCTGGACTTGAGTTATTTCCCTGGTGGTGGGTTTGTGGGGATGGGCCTTTCCCCTCTCACCTTTTGATTTCTGAACCCAAGAGTGTGCTTCCGGATGGAGGCATGCAGTTGGTGTGCAGGGGGCCCTTTGCTTTCTTCTGATAGTTGCCATTAATAAAACATTACATTAAATCAAAGCTCGGAGGGGATAATTGGAACTATTTATCACTCTATAGCCAGAGTGAGGGCTGACTCGACCAGGCATTGGGGGGTGAGTAGAGAACCCATGAGGGGTTGGGGGAGGGATAGAGGGATTGGTGCCCTGGGGAGAGACAGGGTGGTCTAGTTTGAGACCTCTGACCCTCCCACCCTAGCCCCAGGGTTAGGAGGAAAATCCACCTTCCCTCTGGCCTAAACAGAGGCCAAGAGGCCAGGCTCTGCAGCCGGGCAGGAGAGGTTGGAATCCTGGCCCCACCACTTGTGAGCTGGATAACTTGCCTAACCTTTCTGACGCTCAGTTTGCTCATCTGTAAAGGGGAGATGGTGCTGATATCTGCCTCCAGGACTTTTGTAAGGATTGCAAGCAGGAATGCATTTGAGTGCTCAGCATGTTACTAGCGTACAGGACAGGCTCAGGAAACAGTCACTGCTATTATTATTAGTTTGGCTGGTGGAGGAGAACATGGGGCCTGGATTTCTGTACCACCCCACTCCCAGGGTAAAGGGTCGGAATTGCATAGTGGAAAAGGCATGGGCTTCATTCTTAGGTAGACCACCTGGACTTTGAACCCTGGTCACTCAGCTGCTTTCCTTTCCATAAGACCGTGGACAAATCACACAGCTCCTATGACCCGGTTTCCTATTTGTAAAATGGGGATATTCGTGGCCATCTCCCAGAGCTATTCTAAGGTTGAAATGTGAGAGCAGATATAAAGCTTCTAGCACAGTGCTTGCCACGTTGTGGGACTCAATATGTAATAGGGATCTTCCTTTCTTTTTTAAAGGAGAATTGCCTCTATTGTTAAATAAAACGTAGAATCTGTCAAGGGTGAAAAGGGCAGGACTGGGGAAGAGAGATCAGTTGGTCTCAAGTGGTGAAGCTGACTTAGGCTCAGCTGGATCCAGGGGCTCAAATGAGACCACTATGGCAAATGGCATATTTGGCTCCAAATCTTCCCCCTCTCCATACCTACACCCTGTTCAATGGGTTTTTGTAGTTCCTTTCATTAAAAGAGCAGAGTACATTTCAGTTCCCCTCGACTGTGGCAGAAATGCTAGTGCCAGTTCTGAGTCCGGGCCTTGCTTGGCATGTTTTTGGTTTCTCTCTTGCCCCTCTGCCTTTCTTATGAGAACAAGAAGAATGATGAGAGACATGTGGCTCAGAGCCACTCCAGTCACCACACCTGAAGTAGAGTGACCAGCTGAGCCTGACCTGGAGCAGCCAAACCCCAGCCTACTTGCACATCCATGAGAAGAAAAGCTTCTTGTTGTGTGCTGCTGATGTGTTGTGGTAGGTTATTACAAGAAAAGCTAACAGACAAACCAAGATCATTCTCACCATGTCTCAGACTTGATTCTCAAGGAGGCACTGCCCTTATGGTGACAAGTTGGCCATCAACATGTCCAGCTTACCTTCTAACAGCTAAGACTGCCCAGCAGGATCCCCAGTAGGTCCTACAGAAGTCCAGCACTTGACTCTGATTGCTTAGATGTGGTCAAATGCCACCCCAACCAATCACTATGGTCAGGGTCTGGACTGCTTTGATTGATCAAGCCCAGGTCGTGTGCTTACCCATGGAGCTGGGGCATGGTGTCACCCTAGAGCACCCCATCAGTCCACGTGGACTGAGAGTTGTGGAGAGGTCATTCCCCAAAGGAAAATCGGGGTGCCCTTACCAGAAGGAAGAGTGGATGACAGGCAGGCAAGAGCAACAGAGGTTCATGGCAGAAAGGGAGTGAGTCCTTCATTATGTATTCAGGAAGAAGAATTTATGGGCTTTGATGACCGAATAGATAAGCCGAAACATGATCCCAAAATGGCTTACCAGTGGAGGAGCAGGGGACTCCCTTAAGCAGGGAAGACAGATGTGACCAGAGGAGAGGGAAGACTTCAGGTCACAGAAATTCCCCTGGCTTATTCATAAAGGATATAAATAAGCTGTTTTGGTGAGATGCTATGTAATTTTAGGGTCCAGAAAAATTCTAACAGAAACAGAGTATTTCATGTTCAACAGACCTCCCAGGGTACATGTGTTTAGGATCAGTGAGGATTATTCCAGAAAGCCTGTCCCCAGTAGGAGGGGATGGAGGAGGGTGCACTTCAATGGAGAAATTTACACCTGAGAAGGGACACTTAGGTTCCTCTCTCAATCATCAAAGCTCCAGGGGTTAGGCCAGGATGCCCAGGATCAGTCCTGAGGCCTGGAGAGAAGTCCCTGTGGGCCTGGGGGTCAATTAGAGTGCTCAGGGGCTCAGATGGGGTCTGGCGTACTTCTCTCACCAAAGCTCAAGCTGGGGTCCAAAGCCAGTCTGAGTTTTGTCTCTGAGATGAGAGCGCCAAACATGCCTACCGTTTTGTTTCAAATGTAGATGGACCAGATTTGCTCTTCTGAGCTCCCAGGGGAGAAGGAAATCATCAAAAAAGCTAGGAGCCTTTCCTTTCAGGCCAAGAATTCTGATTGGGGACCACCCCTCTCCCCACATATCAGGAAGACTGCACCCAGAATTCTCTGAGATTAAAAAAAAAAGCCAAGAATAATAGAAAGATTTTCATGTTTATCTAGAGCAAGAACACGAAGAGTTTAGAGCTAACAGTGTAATATAAATTAAAGAGAATCATGCTCCTCGGCTCTAGTTTTGCCTGAGTTCAGTTGCCCCTTTGGAATGGTCTCAGACTTAGGTGGAAAAATAAGGCTTAACAGGGAGCTGGAGCTGGAGCTGGAGAAGGCTCCTGAGGGGAGAACCCAGATGCCCCCTATAAACAAAGCCTTCCAGGCACCCAGGAACTTCCCCCTGAGTACCTATTGTTGTCAACCTCTGAGCAGCATGAAGAAGCGGTAATTGGGCACTTCTCAGGGCCAGGTATTTTCCAGGGCTCATCTCACTTGATCTTCAAACGTCCTTCTGAGGAAGGGTTACGATTCTCACTTTTCAGAGTCCTGTTGTCCATACAGGAGCACACAGCCAAGGGATTGCACGGCCAGGTGTGTCTCTCTCTACCTCATTACACTCCAGACCCAAACCACTGAGAGCCTGAGTGAGGAGAACCAAGAGTGATCTTTGAGCATGGAAATGCTGCAGGACATTTCCCACTTCATCTTCCAAAGGATTCCACAAGGGAGCTGCTATTATCCCCTCTCAAAGTTGAAGAAACTGATGTTTTAGAGGAGTTAAATCTCTTGCCCATAGTTCCATGGTAAGTCGGGATTTGAACCCAGGCCTCTTGTCTGCAGATCCTGCCTTTTGGACCACAGACCCAGAAATCACCATGTACAGGATGCCCCAGCAGATGGGAGCCTCCCTCCTCCACACATATTCTACTCTGTCATTGTCCTATTAAAAAATGGCACCTGGCACATAGTAGCACTCAATAAATGTTTCCTGAATGGAACCAAATGTCTTGCCTCAGGAGTAGCCTATGACCCCTTGAATTAGGCACCAAACAGTCCTCACAGGGACCCACATGTAGGAGGCCATAGAATAATGGAATGAAGACCTCAAGGTAGGCAGGGGCTGCAGAGGAAGTGGCCCCTCATCCTTTCTCCCCTGAATTTCATCTTGAAGAGCCCTGAAGAGCCCTTGGGGGCTCTTTGACTTTGACCCATCCCACTGTTGTTAACAGAATTATCACTCCGAGAAAAACATACAGCCCCTGCTCCTCTCCCCCTCACCCCTGCTCCTCTTCCCCTCACCCCCTGCTCCTCTCCCTCTCACCCCCTGCTCCTCTCCCCCTCACCCCCTGCTCCTCTCCCCATCACCCACCAGGCTCCAGGCACTCCTGCCTTCTTACTCCTCCTTCAGAAAGGCTTCTTCCCTTCCAGGCCTTTGCTTTTGCTGTGCCCTCTGCCTGGATCTCCTCTTCCAGATACAGGACCAGGTCCCTCTGAGCTGAGGTCCCAGCTCAAAGCCTATCTTCTCCCACAGCCTCCCCTGATCATGTAATCGAAATTAGCCACCCTCACCCTCTACGTTTTATCACTTTCTTGTGCTCATAACACTATCGCTACCAGACATCATCTTGTTCATTGACTTATTCCCCGTCTTTCCCTATTAGAATATAATCATCCTGTGGGCAAGGACCTTGTCTGTTGGGTTCGCTGCTGTATCCCTGGTACCTTGAAGAGGGCTTGGCCTTTAGCTGTAAGTGCTCAATAAATAGTTGAAAGTATAAATGAAGGAAGGAACACAACTTGGGGCAACAGGAAGTGGGGCGGGGACAGGACAAGTTCTTTTCAAGAGGGTCTCTTTCATTCCTTGGTGGTCTCTTGCACAGTTGTCAAGACTGGTCTCCTTCAGAGGTGCTCAGCAAAGGGACAAATGAGCTGGTGTGGACGCCTCCCGTGAGGAAGGGTCTGGAGCCCGGAAGCTGAGCCCAATTCTTACTTACCAGGGAGACCGAGGCAGAAGCTGTTTGCTCTGCAGGAAACTGCTCTAGGTGGCTGCCCTGGTCACAGCCTCCCAGGGCCTCTCCTTAGCTCCTGGCCAGGGCAGGGCAGGGCTGGGATGAGCTGGCTGATTTCCACTTTGTTATGTTATGATGACTTCCCCCCACCTGCCCTGGAAAGATTAGACCTTAATCAATAACATTTCTCTCTGATATTGTGCCATCATTAATTCTGCTTAGCTTTCCTCGGAGAAAATTTTGTGGAAACATTCTCTGTGTTTTTATTTAAAGCTAAATTAATTCGGCTGATTATTTCTGTCCAAGTAGATTTGTGCCCAGGAAACCAGGGCTTGCACTGAGAAGCGAGGTGGGTGCTCGTGCCCCTCCCCGAGGCCCTTGCCAGAGTCTCTTCCCACCTTTACTCTGCAGAGCTCAAGCCCAAGTTCTCCCTGGCAGGCAGAGGAAGGAGGAAAGGGTGCCTGGACCCTGATTTGGGGGCACCAGTCCTGCCTCACCTAAAGGGAGGGCCAGCTCAGGAGGATCCATTTCCATCGCCCACCTCACAGAGGCTTGTACAGCTGCAGTCTCCTGAGGGAAAGCACAAATATGATGCTGGGTTTGTTGACAAAAGTGGGAATCCAAGTACCAGTTCAGGGTCCTATAGTGTAATCCACTAGGATTCTATATATCCCTTCTGGAGATCTATATAAAAAAGGGGGTTCTGAACCCCCGGGGGGGTTCTGTGCAGAAAAAGTGGGCTCTCCGAAGCAATGAGGTTGTCAAACAGTGGTCAGGCCAACAGCAGGTCCCTGCACCACAAAGCAGGGGTCCGTGTAACAAAGCCGCGTAACGATGTTGAGTTCTCCGTAATGGGGCAGCTTTGTGTACAGCACGGCAGGTTTCTCTGTAACAAAGCAGGATTCTGTGAATTCAGGTTTCTATAAAGTCACCAAGGGCTTCAGCCCCATCAAGCATGGTTCTGATGAAAAAAGGCAGGATTCTGTGTAGCCAGGTGAGTTTCTGTATAACAAAGCAGGGTTGTGTGGAATAAAGATGGTCTCTGTATATCAAAATTGGAATCTGTTAAAACAGTGAAGAGTGCAGTGCTGTGAAGCTGAGTGCAGTTCTGTGAAGCTGAGTGGAGTTCTGTGAAGCTGAGTGGAGTTCTGCCTAAGAGAGAAGGTGTCTGAGTCTGTGAAGAGGGTTCTGTGGCAAACTCAGGGTTTTATGTAACATTGGAGCAGTTATGTGTCTGGGAATAAGAAAGCAGATGTCAACAAGGCAGAGAGATGTCTGTATAATAACAACATGGGATCTGGATAAAGGAGGGTTCTGAAAAAGCAGAGTTTTCCAAGGGCTCTAACAGAGGATGATTCTTAATGATGAAGTTGCCAAGTGGTGTGTTTGGTATAGCGAGCCAGGGTCCTGTATGACAAGCAAGGCACAGCAAGCCCTTGTATGTTCTGGCCCAGGTCATGCGTCTGCATCCTAGCTGCAAGGGAGGCTGGAAGCTGAATAGCTGGAATTTTTAGATTTTTGTGGTGGGATACTAATTCTGTTGCAAAAAGTGGGAGATTGCTCAAATGTGGGAAGGGGGTTTAGATGTTGGACAGTCTCTCTCTCTCCAGCTTCATCATTCTCTCTCTGGTTCATTTGACTCGTACAACCCTCAAGCAACTTTGGCTCTACCTGTCAGAGTTCTTGGTTGTTATCAACAGAAAAACAACTCTAGCTAATCTAAACAGGAAGGAGATTTATTAAAAAGACATTGGATAGCTCTTAGCATACGGGAGGGCCAGAGAAGCAGGGTTGGAGGCTACAGAGCCAGGGAGAGTACCCAGAGCCAGATGGTTTGATGAAGATACTTCTCAATGCCAGCGTGGCTGGGCACAGACGCTGCAGCTTGTACTGCTGCAATCCCCAATCTTGGACATTGCCTAGGGGTGCTGGAACCTCTGCCATGGCTGTGGCATGGAGACTGCCAAATGCATCCGTGTGGTCCCTTCGAAACTAGCTTCTCATCCTGAGTCAGCAAAGAGGACATATGTCTGACTAGAGGACCTGTATCATGTGCCTGCATTCTAGCTGCAAGGACAGCTGAGAGAGTCCTGGCCTTTTTAGGTCATGTTAGGAAGCTTGTCCTGCCACGAAAAATGGGGGACTCCTCAAATATAGGAAGAGGATTCTAATACTGGACAGCCAGAAAGAATGACAAATTTCCATTGCACCTGCTTTTAATCATGCCAAAATTTTCCCTTTGTTCATACTATTTTTTCTGCTTGGAACACCTTTCTCCCTCTCCATCCTATCTCCCACATGCCATTTCCCTGTACATCCTCCATGCCTCTAGACCTCAATTTAAATATCATGAACTCATGAGGCTTTCCCTGACCCTCCCTGCACTACCTCTCTACCACTCAGAGACAGCATTTTCTTCTTTTCCTTCACTGTGCTTATCACATTGTGTAATTGTATATTTATGAGTGTTCCCCAAATGTTTTGTTCACCCCTCTGCCTAGCACCAGTTTCAACTCCTTACAATGATGATCCCAAAGTTTATATCTCAGTGCCCGAATCTCCCTGGCATCCTTGATGTCATGCACCCCCCTCAACTCCACGTGTCCCAAACTGAGTTCCTTATCTTTCCCCCTAAATTAGGTTCCTTCCCCCAATTATGCCATATAACTAGCTCTATCACCATTCCTTTCATCTTCCAAACAAGACTTCTTGGAATCACCATAGAATCCTGTCTTCACCACCCACATCCAACTGGTCATTAAGTCCAGGCTCTTCTATTCTTTAAGGCATCCCATCAGTCCACCCTCAGGCAGATCCCTCCAGAATTACCAGGGCAGCTCATATGCACAAATCACTTCATCATGGGCAAAGACCTTTTATCTCCTCACAACTGAGCTGCAGTAGCAGGATAGCAGACTGTGGTGGCTCAGGCAAAGCAGTATTATTGTTTCTCTGTAACGTATTGCCGAAATTGGAATACAGGTTGGGTTGCTATAACACAGATCCAAAGTAACTTAAAAAAGTAGTTTAAACCAGATCTCGTGGTTATAGGCTGGTCATAAGCAATCCAACTTATTGTGCTCACACCTCGGTGTCGGGCTCCCTTCTGCCTAACTGTTTGACCTCTCCTTAGGCTGCTGTCCCCATTCGTATGGTCAGGAAGACTCCTTGCCATGCCCACTGGGTCTGTCATCCAGCCAGTGGGTGGGGGGAGAAAGGAAAAATGGAGCTGGAGGGCCAGCTTCTCCAAAAATGCATCCTAGAACAGGCACATGCCACTTCTCACACACCCTTGACCGAATCTAGCTGCAAGGGAGGCTGGGAAATGTAGTGGGTTCTGGAGGGCCATGGGCCCAGTTAAAATCTAGAGGTTCCAGGGGAGATAGCCAGCAGTCTCTGCCATGCAGATTTGAAAAATTAGAATCACTTAAACACTAAAAACAAGCATCTATCAAGCCCCTTTTAATCTTCATGACATCACAAGGCAGAAGTTGTCACCCCCTTTTAACAGACGAAGAAACTGAGGCGAGAAAGGATTTTAAATGACTTGCTCAAGATCACAAAAGTTAAAGCAATAAGATGGAGTTCAAAGCAATGGCATCTGATGGCAGAGCCCAAGATTTTTCCATCATGTCACACAGGATGTATGTTCCAAGGAAGCAGGGACATTGTCAGTTTTCTTTCCTGCTCTATCCCAGGCACTTAGAATGGTGTGGGGCAGATAGTAGGGAGCAAATTAATAGTTCTTGAATGAATGAATTTCTGTTGCTTTCCTTCTGTTGGAACTTCAACCCAAGAGGAAGACTTCCACTCTTTCTCTCTGGGTGGGGATGTGCCAATAGGGTCCCCCTCCTCCCCCTCCTTACCTATTCGCTCCCAGTGGAGCCACCTGCCCCTGAAACTTTGTTTTCCTTAACAGGTGTGTGTGTGTGGGGGGGAGGGTGTTGGCATTCCACAGTGAGGTCTGGTTTTTAAGAGTGAGGACTTAGCTAAGAAGAATTCTTGGGGCGGTCTCCTGGACCTCAGATGGTCTCTGCCTCTCACTCTATAGAGTACAGCCTGGAGTGAGGAGGTGGAGTGACCTGAGCTCTCTAATAAGTTTCCTCCTTTACATCACATGAATAGCTGACATTCATCAGTCCCTTACTATGTGCCTGGCTCTGCTCTAAACCCTTTACATATTCTAAGCATCTTTTAAAATATTAAAATAAAATAAAATAAATCCTAAAAAATAAACCCTTTACATAGAACTCACTCATTTCCCACAGCAATCCTGAGGTGGGTACCATTATCAGCCCCACTTGACAGATAAGGAAACTGAGGCACAGAGAGGTTAACCAAGGTCACACAGTAAGTGATGGAGCCAGGATAAAGCCCAAGCCAGCCCCTGGGACTGCTACATTCTAACCATGTAATGACACTCTATTAAATAGAGTGCTTTATAGTTTACAGCACCCTATCGTGGCTATGACTTATCTTGATTAGAAATAAAAGCCATTTTCCAGATCAGAAGATTGAGGCTAAGTCAGACCAAGTATCCTGCGCAGAGGCCCCGCTCGTTGGCGCAGCTGTCTGTGGCTGGTGCTGCTCTATGCTGGTGGAGGCCTAGGGAAGGGCTCTAGCACCAAGGCCCTTCTGGCCCTGGAGGCCTGTCTCTGGCAGGCCTGCCTCCCCCTTCCCCCCAGGGGGCCTCCCTCGCTTCCCTCGGGTAGCCTGGCCTCTTGCCGGCCCCCCTCCCTTCCAGCTGTTGCAGCTGTGTGTGTGTCTTGGGGGAGTGGTGGTGGATGGTGGGTGTTGAGTGGGGGGAAGAGCTGTTTATTTACAACGTGACAATTTTGATGTATTTGCTAGGGGAAAAAACCACCCCAGCATCACACAATTAAATTAAAAGACCGACGGTTGTGGGCGAAGCTCGTCTACAGCTGACTTAGAACCAAATGGATCGGAGAGAAACAACATAAATTGCTGTGGCTGCGGATCCTCAGCCAGGCAAGTCCTGCCTGCAGCTGGTAGATGCTGCCGTGGTGGGGTCCCAGCCTGGGGTGTGCCCTGCCTAAGCTGGGGTGGTGCAGGTCTGGGTGGGGGCGGCTCTATGTGTTCACTGGCTTTCGTGGTGTGGTAGGTTCCCTGGCCTCAGTGGCGCAGACAGCCTCCATGCCTCCATGAACTGCCTCTCCCTCCTCCCTGCTGTGCAGGCCAGATATCTGCACGCGATTCTGGACATCTCCTGCCTTCCTCTGCCAGTTAGTCCCCAGGTCCTGTGGGCTCTCATGCCTCTGCACCTCTCCGGTCCGTTACCTACTCTCTCTCCTCTGCTCATTGAGATCCTCATCCTTTGTCTCCTCTGCCTCCAGCTGCTCTCCCCGCTGCCAGCTTTGCTCAGTCAGCTCTAGTCTACACCCAACTATTATTTTCCTGCCTGGATTGATCCTCAATTTCTTAGCATGTCATTCAGAGCCCTTGTATTAATCAGTTTCTGCTACGATGATGCTCTCTAACAAACAACCCCCAAATCTCAATGGCCTACAATCAGAAACATTTATTTTTCTCACTCATGGGTCTTAAGGTGACTGGGTGGTTCTGTTTCAAGCTGTGCCACTTGCCTCTCATTTGGGGATCAGTGGCTACCCAAGTCATGCTCTTCCCATGGCAGATGGCAGAGGCACATGAGGCCAAGCTAAAGCACATTTAAAAAGTCCCTGTTTACATCAACCTCACTAACACTCCATTGGCCAAAGCAAGTCATGTACCAAGTCCACCTGGCAATTGGGCAGGAAAATATATCCACCTCCTCTAGTACAAAGCACTGCGAGTCACATGGCAAAAGGAGTAGTTACAATAATCTTATTACAGGGAGGATGTAAGGAATTGGGAACAATAATCCAGTTTGCCACAAATCTTTACCACAGCGATTCTCAAAGGTGTAGTCCCTGAACCATCAGTGGCATCATCACATGGTCCCACCCCAGACCTTCTTAATCCGAAACCCCAGGTGTGGTACTCAGCACTGTGAGTTTTAACAAGCCCTCCAGATGACACATGCCCAAGTTTGAGAACCACTGCTTGACCACCTTCTGCTTTTTTCCTGAGTCCCGCAAGCTCTGGCCACAGTGGAGCTATGTTCCTCCCCTGAGCCTTTCTTCCCCTGAACGCTCCCTGCTGGGATGCTCCTTCCTCCCCAGCATGGCACATTCCTGCTCATTTTTCAAGACTTGGGTCAGACGGCCCTTCCTCTGAGGAATCTCTCTGCCCCAGCATGTACCCCTGGCAGAATTAATCACTCCCTCCTACGCGCTCCCACAGGGCTCCTGCAGGCACATTTAATTATAG
The DNA here is from genome assembly GCA_026826555.1 of Tolypeutes matacus. Taxonomy (NCBI): domain Eukaryota; kingdom Metazoa; phylum Chordata; class Mammalia; order Cingulata; family Chlamyphoridae; genus Tolypeutes; species Tolypeutes matacus. The sequence goes on from JAKSZT010054055.1 coordinate 18,448,765, forward strand.
CAGGAATCAGGCTGCACGGCAGCCGGGTTTGGAGCAGGGAGTCCTCCAGGGTCAGGACTGTGTCTTATTGGCTGTTTCATCCCCAGCGCATCACCTATGCCTGGCGCGTGGCGAGCACTCAATAACTGTTGGCTCATCTGGTTGCTGTATTTTAAATGCTGCTGCTAGACCGAGGCTGCACTAATATTTCTGCCCCAAGAAACCAGGCTTCCCAGAACATGGGGATGGGAATGCTGCTGGAGGGGTCATAACGGGTGGGGTGGTCAGGGCAGCCCAGGCTGGGACCTGCTGGGCTTATGTGAGTCGGGGCAGGCCCGGGAGCCTTGGGTATGGATAGGAAACAGATGAGGGGAGCATCTGGCACCCAGCAGCTGGCCTTGCTTATGGAAAATCTGGCAAAGGCCCATCGAGGGACTCTGTGGGCTTTGATTGTTTATTAGATGTGGGAAAAGCTGACTGACCATCTGACTGGGAGATCTTGGGCAGGTCTGCTTCCCCCATCAGACTAGGAGGTCACCTGAGGCAGGGTTGTGTCTTCTCCACTCGGCTGGGGGTCCCCGTGCAGCATGAGCTGTCCCTGCCATAGGACTAGCTCTCCCTCCTCCCCCGTTGGGCTGTATCTTCCCCTGTCAAGCTCCTGGTGCAGGAATTACATCTCTTCTACTGGACTTAGGTGACCTTAGGGTGGCTTACGGGCTGCATCCTCCTTTTAATAATTAGATGCCCATTACCCCAAAGACAGAGGCAAACAGCCTCAATTCACTTTCCCTAGCTGAGATCCTGATAAGACTTCCATCCAGTTCTCTCCCTGCAGCCCCAACACCTCTCCAGAGAAGGAGCAGCCAACCCGAGGCTGAAGAGATTTCCATAGCTGTGTGGGTGTGGAGGGATGCAGGAGCTGCAGGATTGGGTGTCGGGGAGGAGAGCACATGCAGTAGGCCGAGGGGAGCCCTCCATGCTCCCATCTTTTCCTTCCGGGCCGACAGGTACATTTCAAGGGAAATTGAATCTGCACATTTCAGCTTCATTTGCACTTAACGCATCTGGCTGGCAGTGGGCAGGAGGCTTTTGATGTCTGTGTCTTGGTGCCCAAGTCTTTTTAAGCCTCTTTTCTTTGAAGCCAGGGAGACTTGTGTTACTGCCAAGGAGCAGAGCAGGCTTGCACGTTGTCCAGGGCATTCGACTTTGGAGGCTTGGGGGCTGCGGGCTGCACTTCTTCATCTGCCCAGCCTCCCAACACTCCTGCAGAGCCTGCTCTGCGAAAGCTTTTGTGAAAACATTTTTGATAGAAGGGGGTGGGGAGAAACCTGGTAGATTTCAGAATGGGACTCACCAAGCTCAGCCTTCCAAGAAGCAGGGAAGGGGGTCTGCGCCCTGCCCAGGCTTTCTAGAGGGCTTTAGCGTTTACATAATCACATTCTCTCCCTCCTCACTCACCCTGAAGTCATCCTTGTTTTCTTATTCTTAATACGGGCAATTGATGATTTCTCGATCTCGGGTAAAGTTTGAATAAAAGCGCCTTTAGAAAGCTGGGTGTTTTTTATTGATCTGGTATCATCATTATAACAGCATGCTTGCTTGGCAAACGCAGCCCGTGTGGTGGAGCCGGAGCCTCCTTTTGGAACAGATTGATGCAAGAGACACAGGAGAACACCTTGGCCCTTTCTTTCCAGGTCTGCTGCCTCTGGGCCCCCACCCCATCCCAGTCCCTATCCCTTTCCCTCTGCTTTTTAATCCTCTGGAGACAGAAGTCCAGCGTTCGGCACTGACCGCGGGAAGGTGGGCTGGTGCTGAGCTGACACCAGCAGGCGTGTCACTCCTCTGGTTTGAGCAAATTAGTAGCTGGATAGGAGGGGGCAACTGCAGGCCCCTCTCCCCGCTCAGCCTGCTGGGCCTGCGGACACTGGGATTTGGGCGGCTTTTCTGAGGGCTGGATGGTGTTCGGGCCTTCACCGGGATTTGGGGCCCCTCCCCACTCTCCCTGCGCCTACCCCAACTGGGCCGAACAAACAACTCCGTTGTGAGAGGGGGGCGCAACTCTCCGGGGCTCCAGCCCAGCTTGGTGCTCCAGGGTTTGGGGGAAAGGTAGGGTCTGAACCTGGGGAAAGGAGGTCGTGGGGGATTTGAGAACAGAAGAGAAGCAGCATGGCCTTGGGAAACAGGGCCTTTCTGTGTGGTTGAAGACCCAGCCAGGGGCCTGGAGGAGCCTGCATTCTGATGGAGGGGGCATAGCTCTTTATGGGGAGGAGGGGGCATTCTTGACTCTATCATAGTGCTGTGAGCAGGAACAACTGGAGACTTAGCCCCAAGAGCAGAGAGCAGAGTAATGGAATTTTCCCTCTTCGTTGTCTTACAGTGACTGACATGGGCAAGGCAAGCAGGAGAAGGAACTCCCTGGCTCATCTGGGGTCTGAACCACTGAAAGAGAATGAGCTGCAGGATGTCTTGGATTTGAACTATAAATTGACAGAGCCGGGGGGCGGATGTGGCTCAACTGGTTGGGCATCCGTCTCCCATATGGAGGGACCTGGGTTCGATCCCCGGGACCTCCTGGTAAAAAAAAAAAAAAATTAAAAAATAAATAAATAAATAAATTGACAGAGCCTCAGAGGTCATAACTAGGCTTCCTCTTTGGCCCAGGGGATGGGCAATGACTCCCCCAGGCCGTGCGGCATGGCAGTTTTCAAGCCGGGACTGGAACTTGGGTCCTGTGACTCTTAGCCTAGTGTGCTCTTTCCATTACGGGTTTGACTTGAGAAAGAACTCCCTGCCTCTGACGGTTGACATGATCAGAGAGGTGCCTCAGGGGAGGCCACGAGCTCTCCAGGTTGCTCACCAACCAAGGGCAGCCTGACAGTTCCAGCTGTGAGTCAGGGAGGTAGAGCCTTGACCTCTAGCTCCACCCCATGTACCCACTGGCCCTAAGCAAAGGTTTGCTGTGGCTGGGAAGGAAGGCCCATGGAAAGCAGGTCTCAGTTAATAACTGAGGTCACTGGAGGAGGGGAGCACTGGGCACCAGCCCCCTGCTTAAGAATAAACATAGAGTCATTATCCAGCAAATAATCATCATAATCCTGGAAGACGGCGCGGTTCCCCTCCGGTGCCTTCAATCACCAGCCCTGAATGGGAGCGGAAACTTGAAGCAGGCATCAAACCCACGCAGATGGGAAGCTGACAGCTCCGTCTCCCAGCCCTGCTCCCGCTGCTGCTCCCAGCGCAGCCTTTTTCCAGACTTTCCGAGGCACCTGGCTCGGTGAGGGGTAGGGCTTTGGTCCTAGCCAACGCTGGCCGAGTTGAGTGGGAAGAAGGAGGGAGCTGAAACGGAGAGGGGACGTGGACTTTGGGGCATGGGACTGCTGTGTGACCTGGGCAGCCTATTACTGTCTTCTAGCCTTGTTCTCTTCACTGGTCTGTGACGACGAAGACCATTCCCATCTCTCATTTAACAGAAGATGGCATGAGTGACGTGAAATGCCTGGCACGCACTAAGCTCTTTGTCATGATGATAAACCTATTATATCCCCAGAGCTACATCCTTTCCTACTTCGTGTCTTCTAATCCCCACACAGACCTGAGAACGAAATATCTACTAGACCAAGGGAACTTTCATTCACCCAACACCCAGCAATTGGTACTGGCTCAGAGCCTGGGGGAGGGAAGGAGCCCCCCAGGGAGGGTGGCCGGGTATGAGTGCCCTTGTCTCCGCCCCCAATGCTTCTCTCTGCACCTCAGTTTCTCCATCCGCCAAGTGAGGGAGGTTTGGCTATGACCGTTGCTATGATCATCCAGATATAGACTTTCTGGGTTCCTTCAGCCTTTTCTGGGGTTCCTGGGGTCTCTGACATGAAACTTGGTTCGTGTTAGGAAGGAGGGGACTGGGAAGTGGTGGGGTTTGACTGCCACTGACAGCCTCTTCTGTGGGTCCAGTCTGCTCGGTAATTACCAGGCAGCCATATCCCTCTCCCTACCAGGCCCTGTGGGCAGAGAGGCAGAGCTTGCCTGGCTGCTGGCACAGGAGACTGGGGACATTTCGCTCAAGGCTTCCCCTTAGGCAGTGAGATGTTGCAGAAAGCACACAGGCTTTGGGCCAGGCAGGCCTAGGTTCAAATCCTGACTCTGCTTCTTTTGGGCTGTATGGCCTCGAGCAAGCCCCGCTCCTCAACTGGCCGCCCCACGTAGTGGCCTGGACACTGGCCTTGGGTTTGCAGGAAAATGAAGCAGCTCCTTGAGAGTCAGGATGTCCCCTTCCTCTCCAGGACCCTTGCCTTTCCACCTTGTCTCTCTAATAAGGTGCCCCAGCCACCAGTAGATACCCAGGCACAGTGCCCTTTACAAGCAAGCCCTAAAGGTCAGCTTTGGAGAAAACATCATTTTGGGAATTTCTATTTCCTTGTAAACAATTATTCACAAACACTGAACTTCTGTGTGAATGAAGCACTAGCACAGAGCTGAGCCCAGTTCCAGGAACCAGGCTGAAATGAAAGCAGGTGCTGCAGATGCAGAGCTGAGTGAGGAGAAGGATTCCAGGGGCTGCTCCGTGTGGGTCTGGCTGGCTGCCAGAGCTATGAGCTTCCCTCCTCCTGCAGCTGCCTCATCCTCTCCCCATTCCTCCCCCATGCTGGCGGTGGGAGGGGGGAGGGTGGCCAGGTGGGGAGGAATGAGCACAGGCTTCGGAGCTAGGCTGCCCTGGTATGAATCCCAGCTCTGCCACTCATGAGCTGTGTGACCTTGGGAGATGCACTCAGTCTCTCTGAACTTCAGTGTCCTCATCTGCAAGGCAGCAACAAACATGGCTCTCTGAGCACATTGCAGCACAGATTAAAACAGGCAAAATATGTGAATTGTCCTAGCAGAGAGCCTGGTTCACAGTAAGTGCTTAATAAATACTCCTTTCTTTCTTCCTTTGAGATGTATTTATTGAACTTCAAATAAATGCAGTTTATTGTGTTTGATGCTGAGGACTCAACAGTGAATAAGATCTAATGCCTATATTTCAGGTTCTAGTGGAAGAACCGCCCCCGCCCCCTTCTTCTTCCCTCTTCCTCTCCTTCTGGGGCTTCTGGGAGGAAGGGAGGGAAGGCCATGTGGAATCTCAGGAGGGCTCAAGGTGCCTGTCAGTTAAAAAAAAGGATGCTCGCAGGCCTGGGGTTCCAAGCTGGCAGGCCCTGTGGACCCAATCCCCAGTATTTAACCTCTCAGTTGGGTGAGGACCCTTTCTCAGGCTTTGTCCCAAACCCTGTCTTTTATGAGCCCAGAGAAAATGGGTAAAATCCTGGGACCCATGGGGAACCAGAAGTGGCCCAAGCCTTGCTCCTAGCACTGAGTTTCATCCCCGTCCCTCCTGCCATCTGGGACCTTCACTTGATGCCCTCAAACTAAGTGGAGGTTAAAACAAAGAGGTAACAGAGAACAGGAGCAGGTCTGGCTCTGTAGGCAGCCTCAGGGTTGGGTGGGAGCTGAGATTCTGTTGTGGGCTCAGGACACTGCCCATTTCATTCTTCAGGAAGCGAGGGGAGAACGCTCTCACTTGCCGATCAGGTGAACCCAAGCAAGTCTCTCTTCTTGGACCTTCCATTTCTTCATCTGCAAAACGAAGGGAGGGTGATGTGCCTGGTGCCCACCTGCCGAGACCTTTGCCACCTCTTTTCCCAGTTTCAGCAGCTCCAGCTCTACCCAGGAGCTGTGGGCTCTCCTGACCCCTGAAGAAAGGGGCTGGGGATACTGGGGTGACTTGCAGGGTCCCTGAGGCCAGATAGCAGGAGGTGCAAGTCCCCTTCCCTATCTGCTCTTTTGACACTGAAGCTGAGGCATGCCTGTGTGGCTGTGTGCCTGCGTTTTCTTGAAACAAATAGATGAGCTTGCATGTGTTGGAATGAACGATGCCCACTGCCTGTCATCCTCTTGGGAGGCACAGCACTTATTCCAGCACCACCACCGGTCCCCATTGGGAATAGTCTTTGGAGTCCCTGGGAGACTCATGAGGAACTGACAAAGGTATTGCTTTAGTCACTAGGCTCAGACATTTCTTCAAATCACACGGATGGGAGGAGGGTCAGAGGGGCGTGCCGGCATGAGATGGGGAGGGGTAGCACGGCCTCCTCCGCCCTCCTGCTCTCTCCCATGGCCTCCACTCTGACCGGGCCACCTCCTGTGGCTTTCCCTGCCTCTGCTCTCACCCTCTGCCATCTTTCTCCTAGTCCTCCCCTGGAAGATACCCAAACCCACACCTGGAACCCAAGGCCATTCACAGCCTGCCCTTGCCTACCCCTCCAGCTTGCTCCCACTACCGCCCCTTTTCCATGCCACACTCCCGCTGCACCACGCTACCTGCCATTCTGCAAATGCGACTCAGCTTTTCACACTTGCCTTTGCGTATGCTATTCCCCTGCCTGGGATCCTTTCTCTCCCCTGCCAGTCCCTTATTCAAACTTGAACTCAGGCACCTTCCCTGCCCATACCCCCCAATCTGCTCTTACTTCTATCCCAGCACAGGTCACATGGAGTTACTATCTTCCATTTACGAGCTTTGTCAACCCTTCTAGACTGTGAGCTCTGCAAGGAAGGAATTATTACGTTTAAAAATCTTTTCATCCTTCCACAAGGATGGCTATTATTAAAAACAAAACAAAACTGAAAATTACAAATTTTGACGAGGATGCAGAGAAATAGGAACCCTTGCACATTGCTGGTGGGAATGTAAAATGGTGCATGCAGCTGCTGTGGAAAAGAGTTTGGTGGTACCTCGAAAGTTAAACATAGAATTACCATATGACCCCAAAGAACTGAAAGCAGGAACTTGGACAGATATTTGTATATCAACATTCATAGCAGCATTATGCACAATAGCCAAAAGGTGGAAGCAACCCAAGGGCCATCAACTGATGAATGGGTAAACCAGATGTGGTATAGCCACACAGTGGAATCTTATGTAGCCGTAAACAGAAGTGAAGTGCTGGTACATGTTACAACCTGGATGAACCTCAAAGACATCATGTTGAGTGAAATAAGCCAGATATAAAAGGACAAATATTGTATGATTTATCTTATAGGAAATACTTAGAATAAGCAAATTCATAGAGACAGAAAGAATAGTGGTTGCTAGAGGTGGGGAGGGGGCATGTGGAATTATTGCTAAATGAGTATGAGGTTTGGCTTGAGACGATGAAAATAGTCTGGAAATAGAGAGTGGTGAAAGTTACACAGTATTGTACTTAATGTCAAACAATTGTTCACTTAAAATGGTTGAAATTATTTTTATGTTATGTATATTTTATCACAACTGAAAAGAAATAACTTATTTTAAAAAAATCTTTGCAAAGCTTTTTGGGGCCTAAAAAAGGGAGAATGCAGCTTAGCACATGTAGGTGCTTGGTAAATAATGGCTGATGGATAAATGGAGGGTACAGGCTCTCTGGAACATGGTAGGATAAAGGGGAATTAATAATAATTGCCCACACATATTGAGTGTTTACTGTGTGCCAGGCATTGTAATAACAGTAGCTGACAAATAGTGAAAGTTTACACTTTACAAAAAGAATTATACTTATTCTTCACAATAGCCTGTAGAGGTAGGTACTTTTATAATCCTGGTTTTATACAGACAAGGAAACTGAGGCACAGGGTGATTCTGGAACTTGTGACAGAGCTTATTCAAAAACCGGGCTATCTGGCTCCAGGGCCCAAACTCTTAACCTGTCCCTGGATCTACCTTCTCTAACCAGGCACCCATTGCTAGACCCAAAAGTTCCCAAGGAATCATCCATCTGCCGCTGCTGCTTTGCATAGTGGGAAGGTTGGGGAGAGGCTTGCTGAGGCCTCCCCACTCCCACTGCTGGGCGGTCCCACTTGCCTGGCTTCCCCTCTCTCTGCCTCCTCCTCAGAAAGAGGGAAGGGGGCTCCCTCTGGCCAGACCCTGCCCATCCTCAGCCCTGTTTCCAGGCAACCTGTTTCCTGGGCAGTGCCCTCTGGTGCAGCTGTGTTGCCATGGTGACTGCAGCGGGTACAGGTGCATCTTCAGGATGGTGACTGAACCAGTTTCGGTTCCGAATTGACCCTCAGGCCCTCTCTGAGAGAGACTAAAGGGGTGCCCAGACAGGTCTCCTGACATGCAAGCCCACCGAGCACATGGCAGGGGAGGATATGGTTAGGCCTCTGGCAGCGGGTGGGCAGGGCAGAGAATGGGGGTGGGGGAGGGTAGAGGGCGGGCACAGGGCCCATGGCCAACTATTCTCTTTGAAATCCCAACAGCAGCCCCCTGGCTGCAGAGATTCTGGCACCCAAGAATTGGCATGTATCTTCCCCGGAGCAGGGAAGGGAAGGGGACTTCATATTCTTTGGGAGAAGGCTTATCTTTTCTAATTTTTTAATTTTAAAAATATATTAAATATACCCACTCCCAAGGTAGAAATCAACTCCAGTGGCTTTACATACAAATTCTACAAAAATACATTAAAATTGTCCCCATTCCACTAAGTCCTATCCCTCAGTGGTTAAAAACTGTTAACTGTTTATGAAATTTACTTACCAATTTCTTTCTAGTTGTACAGATAGATCTCTATGCGTTTATATATGCAAAAATATATTTTCTTAAATTGGAATTATGCTCTACAAATTGGCTTACATCTTGCTTTTTAAACTTCAGTATATATCCCAGAGCTCTTTCCATATTGATATATTGAAATACACTTTTCAGAGTGATATTTAATTATTGACACATCTGGCATTGCTGAGGATGGATTAAGAGCAGAGGAAGAGGAGACCGAACTTGGGCCAGTCCTGGGGGCTCCTTGGAGGAGGTGGTGACTGACCACCTGAGCAAAGCAAGGAGCTCATTATAAGCAAGGAAAAAAGTAATACTTGTTATAACAACAGTGTGCCAGGTATTATGCGCCCATGATCTCATTTACTTCTTACAACAATCCCATGAGGTAGAGCTGATCCCTCCCACTTTAATGACATGGAAGAGAAGGCCCCGGCTGACAGAGCCAGGATGTGGGGAGCTTCTAGGACTTCCCAGGCCTGGTGCACTCCAAGTCCCTGGGTTTCCCCCTACCCTGCACAGGCCAGCAGTGTGGCCACCGGCGGGTGGGGACATGGAGCAGCACCCTACCTTCTGCCCTCCCCTACCACAGCCAGGGCCAGGTGGAGTGCTGTGTTCCACAAAGCACTCTGGAATCCATAAAATGGTAATTTATTGAACAAGCCTTTGGAGAAGGGAAGTAATGAAAACCGCTATATAAATTACGAGGCCATTGGCATTATACAGCTGGAGCAAATGCTGTTAGTCCCCTGAAGGGGACAGACAGCCTGTCCCTGACTCCACCCTCCTCAGCCCAGATGGCTGATCCTGGAAGTCTGAGGGAGAACCTCAAGGAGGGAGAGGCCTGTCGTGGGTCTACGTAACAAACAGACCTAGGCCTAGGTTTATTTGGGAACCCCTGGGAGGTCACATGCCCTCCCTAAGCCTCAGTTTCCTCATCACACCTGCCACAGCCACTGGTGCTTTGTCAGTGGACAAGGCCCCTGTGGATGTTGGGGCTGTGCATCTATTAGTAGTATTATCACTACCATATTTCCTCAGCTTGAAGAACCATTTTATTTCTCTTTCTAGTGTTTAAAGGGATCTTGTTGCATCTTACCTGTTATGTCATGTATCTCCCTTTGTGCCCCTGAAAAGCTGCTAGCTTGAGTTTAACTTAAAATCAGTGTCATCTTTGAACTGAAGAACCCGTTTGTATTACTAATATTTATTGTCATCATTAGGACTGTTTCACAGGCCTGGACACCACTGCCTTTTCCTCACTTTAAAAAGGAGAAAAACTCCTGGGGGGAGGGAGAAGACAGGGAGACTCACAGAGAGTATGCTGTGGCCCCAAACATGCTGTCCGTGGTCCGGAGGGACCAAAAGTCTGGTTTTCCTGGAGCCAACGATTTTCCTGGGATGCAGGCCCTTCAGTGGTTAAAAACAGGAAAGTTCCAGGTAAACCTCATGATGAGCTGGTCACCCTGTTCGTTGTCCCTGGGCCCTAACTTGTTTCCTCCATCCAGTGGGGTTAGCAGCCACCAGGAAGATGTGATGGGCCTACCAAAGCCAAGGGGCTTCCCTGCCGTGGCAGGTGCTGAACCGAGTCACCAAATGGCCATGGACTCATTTTTCTCTTATGAGAGGCCCTCTGGCACAGAGCTCTTAACCTGAACACCTGAACATCAGGGGACTCCAAAGCTTTGGGGGTGGATTGCCAGTCTTATCTCGTGACTCGGTGGGGGTAGGGGGTGGGGGGTGGGGTGCCAGAGGAGTCCTAGGCCTGGTTGTCCTCTGCTAACGGTCCTCTAGGTGGAAATTGAGCTGGACCTTAAGTCCTAGTTTGGGCTTTTGCTGTGTGACCTTGGACTAATCACATGCTTTTCTGGGCCTCAGTTTTCTTAACTCTAAAATGAGTGGTTGAGTTACATAATGGCTTCCAAAACGATCTGCACATCTGAACCACTGAGGAAGGTTGTTAAAATACAGATTTCTGGGCCCCACTCCAGGCCTAGAATCTCTGGGAGAAGTCTCGGGAATCTCTGCACTGAAACAGCTTCCCAGGTGATTCCAATGCTGCTAATTTCTGAACTGCTATTTGGGCACCGCTGGCCTGGGTGGTTAGTAAGGAGGTTGATGGAAGAAGCCAGCCTGGGGTGGGGTGGGTGGGGGCATTGCAGAAGCACAGGGCGTGGTTTCAGAACAGCTGAGTTTTGTCTCTTTGCTAGATGACCTTGGGCAAATTACTTAATCTTTGAGTTTTGGTCTCTTCATCTCTAAAAAGGGGGATAATAATTCCCTGCAAGGACGGTTCAGAGGATTAAATTACATGATCGATGCAGAAGGTTCCTGCTTCCCTCTCCAACCGCATGTCTCACATGTCACCTGGTGCGGTCTTGGCTCACCCCGTCCCACAGCCCTCACTGAGCCTGGCCAACGTCTCGCTATACTAGGATGGGGGGACCAGATGGTGAGTGATGGGGCCAGGACAGGCAGGGGGAGTGGCTGACAGGGGAGTAGAAGGAAGGAACAGTGGAGTTGGAAGGGAGGGGCGGTGGAGGAGGGTGGAGGGTTCTCTAGGGGCTGAAATATAATTCCTTCTTTCCGGAATGTGCCTTTTAATCAACTTAATGGGCCTCTGGCTGAGCAGGGGCCTCAGAAAGTAGGAGAGGTGGAGATGGAAGCTGAGGTGGCCAATTCCTGGAGGTGGGCAGGGGCTGGCGGAGCTGGCTGCAGCTGGCCAAGGGGGCCTGAAGAGGGTCTGGCAGAAGCCTGGAAGCCGGACTGGTGGTTGGGACCTTTCCCATTTTTCCCCTAACCCTCAGCCCCAGCCCAGGACCTGGCTCCCCGTGGCTTTGGTAGGAGAGAGAGAAGAACGCTGGCTGGGAATTGGGAACACCTGACCCTTGACTTCTGGCTTCTGACCCCTGATCCCAGGCTTCACCTAAGGGCAGTGGGAATGCTGGTGCTGAGCCGGAGGGCAGGTGGAAGAGCCTCGTCTGTTAGGGTGGGTCGGGGACCAGGTACACAGCGCTGGTCCTTAGAGGCAGGTCTCTTTCAGATGCCATCGATCCATGGGGCTCCAGAAATCTCCTGGCAGGCAGCAGCATCAGTTCTCAGCCTCTAGGAACTGTGTCAGCTTCTGAAGCAGGGAAGCCTCCCGCCTTCTCTTTTCCCCGCCCTGGAACCACTCAGGAATGATAGCCCCTGGGAAGGTAGCCTGGCTTAAAGAGTCTCCCAATTCCAGTTCACCCTTCTAGTGGGGTGACTTCTTGCCAGTCTCTTCTCTCTGAGCCTCAATTTCCCACCCATAGAGCATCACCCTCCCAGCAGTAAGGGAGAGATGTGATAAGATGGGTGGAGGGCCCAGCCCCAGGCAGGTGCCTCAAACACTGAGGTGACATTTGATTCTACCCCTCAATGCTGTCTCCCGAGATGGTGAGGAATTCTCAGATCAGTTACAACAGAGGGTGAGGGAGCCAGGGCGATCAGGTGGGGGCAGGGGAGAAGAGGGGTTGGAGGCAGGGAAGCCTGGTGAGGGGGACTGAGGGATACACTTGTCCCTGTGGCTGGGCAACGTCCGGCTCCCAGGTCCTGCAAGGGGATGTCCCCAAGAGCCATTCTCACCTGTAGGAGCTTAGGAATGCAAGGGGAGGGTGATTTGCATCTGCTTTGCATATGATACTCTGCCTCAAAGTCTCTTCTCAGGCAGTCTTGGAGCAAGCTGAGATCTTATCCTGACTGCTGCTATTTTGTGGCTTAGCTTGGAGGCTCCTGGGCCAGCCCCTTTGGTGGTACAAAGGCCAAAGGCACCAGGAACCTGTCCCAAAGCCACACAGTGAAAGAGGGGCAGAATGAGAACAAAAACCTAGGGTTCTTCCTGGTCCTGTATGCATTTTCTATTGCATGATGGTGATGATGATGATGATAAAGAAATAGGAATAATAGTCAACCCTTACCAAGCATTTACTGTGCACAGGGTGCAGCTCTAAATCTAAGGTACTCCCAGTACCTTTTTCAATCAAAACACTAATCCCATGGGGTAAATGTTACTATTATTCTGATTTGACTCACAAGGGCACAGAGGAACAGGGATGCTTGGTGATTTGTCCCAGGCCACAGCACTAGACGTGCAGACCCACGCTTCAGGCCTGGGCAGTGTGGCCCCTGGAGCCCATGCGCTCACCCACCACATCCTACACCCTACAGATTCACAAAGGAGCAAAATGAGGGTCACTTTGGTCCCAGAGTCTGGTCCCAGCCCCGACACTCTCCAGCTGCCCTGCATGGTCCTCTAGGTGGGTATGGGAGCAGCAGGGTCCCTCCATCTGGGGCGCCTACCCAGAGATGATTAAGAGTTGATTGCCTTGAGAACATTCTTTGTCTCCTGGGTGTCAAGCCCAGAACAGCCAGGGAGACAATTGCTGCAGGAGTCACTTTTGTTAATCTCGCATTCATTAATTTATTTTATTTTCCATCCTCAGAATTAGAACGGGCCTCTTGAATTCAACATGCAAATGTATGCAAAGCAAGATGAACAGGCGTCTTTAAAACCTCTGCTCTTTCCCCCCCTCTTTGCATTAGTGGGATTGCAGCTCTCCTCGACCAGTGGGAGGGGAGGGGAGCAGGCAGATGTGAGGGCAGGAGTCCTTTGTCTCTCTCTGTCCACTGGCAGGAGTATGTTAGTGTCATTCTGTTTTACTTATGAGGCCCAAGAGGCTCAGATGCATGAAGTGCTGGGCTCACAGTCAGACCATAAGGGCCCAGGCTGGGAGCTGGGCCGCACTGCCTCTAACTCCATCTTCTGCACCCTGCTTTGCACACACGCCTTCCTCCTCCTGCCCACAGCCTTGTCTCTAGCTTCCCTTTCTGGTCTTGTCCCATGGGGAATCTGCAGTTTAGGGCCTTGCTGGGCAGGGGCTGGGCTGGGTCTGTGGCCCTTGGATAGGTGGCCAGGTGGGTGATGGCCTTCCAAGCCCTCTCTCCCCACCGTGGCCTCCAGCCCCCTCACCTCCCAGCAGCCCCTTCCTATGAGCTGCCTTGGCCTGCAGCCAGGGAATGGAGAGAAACTGGACCACTCCCCTCTCCCTCCTCTAGTCCTCCCTACTGCTCTCCAGGGTTTGGAGATGCCTCGGATCAGAGTGTTGGCCTAACTGCTGGAAAATCCTCCTCAGCAACCCAGGAAGCAAAACCTGACAGATTTCTGAACATGAGTCAAATCACTGCAGGCTGAGAGAGAGAGAGAGAGAGAGAGAGAGAGAGAGAGAGAGAGAGAGAGAGAGAGA
>JAKSZT010054055.1:18462580-18588704 GCA_026826555.1 Tolypeutes matacus
AGAGAGAGAGAGAGAGAGAGAGAGAGAGAGAGAGAGAGAGAGAGAGAAACAGGGCTTGAGAAGTCAGGTCTCCAGACTCAGGAGTCCTCTTTCCTCTGCCTCCTCCCCCTCTCCTTCTTCTCCCCTTTCCCCTCTCTTCCCTTTTCCACCAGGACCCCCTGTTTGAAAGCTAACAGCCAGAAGGATGAGGACAGAGCAGCAGAAAAGGCTGGGGAGGCTGAGTGGGGCAGGCTGGACTAGGGTGAGGCCCGAGAGCTCCTGGAAATGTGGTGGAAGGTGAGGAAGAGGCAGAGAGCATCAGGAAGTCTGAAGAGGGGCCCCTTGGACAAAAAAGGTATACTGAAAAAAGAGGGGCTACTGAGAACATATTTTTCTGCTCCTCAAACTAATCCTCAATGGGTTTGTGCAGAATCTGCCCACTGAGGTTGGAATAAGATTGGAATCTCATCCAACCCATATCCCTGCCTCTCTGCAAGGACGGCCCCACCCCTGGCTAAAAGCCCCCCTCCCTGCACTCAGAGAGATCCAGCAGTCAGGAAGCTGGAGGACTGGGAGAGGGTCATGCAGACTGACCAGGCTGCATCCCTTGGCGTTCCCCACCAGGCTCCTGCCCCCATGGGCAAGTGCACAAGGCCAGAGCCTTTTGCTCAGGGAAACGTGCCCAGCAGAAAGTTGGCTGCAGCCTGGTGTAGGGGGAGAGGTGCCCACCATCTGTTCCATGGAGAAACAGCATTGGCTCAGCCAAGGCAAACAGTCTAGCTGAAAACAGGTGCCCCTGGAATCCCAACAGCAGCTGCCAGCCGGCCAGCTGCCCACGGACAATCTGGGGACCCTAAGCAGAAGAAACCCAAGCTGGCTTATCCTGGGGCACCGGAGAGCCTGCTTTCCCTGTGGGAAGTGGACACTACTACCTACCCCTGTGACCACTCTTCTTCCAATCCCCTTCCTTCACCCAAGTTTTCTCTATCAGGTCTTACTGGGAAAGAGTAGGAGGGAATTTGAAAAATAAATAAAAATTTGAAAGATAAATAAAGGAGGAGCAGGCCACTCTTTCCCCTTTAATTTTTTAAAGGAAAAATTAATTTTCCCTTTGCTTAAGTACCTGTCACCTTAAATTAATGTCTCTAAGAGCAAAAATGATGGAGAAGTTGGGTCATTAGGCAAATTTTAATTAGAAGCTCAAATGTCCTTTACTAATAAGATGTTACATATATTTCATTCTGTTCTTGTCTCCTGACTGCCAAGATCTTTGCAATGCAGCCGTAGGTCCTTGGGGAGCCAAGGAGATGGGGGCTTAGGGAGATGGATTTGGGGCAAAGGAGGGGAATGGTGAGCCTCTTTATTCCCATGCAGGGAGCTGGGCAGGGCGGGGGTAGGGTCGGTGGGGGGAGAGATGTCTGTCTTTTCTCTGGGAAGAGGGTCCTCTCTAGGGCCTGAGCCAGCTTCCGCTCTCTGTAGTTGGCTTATTGCTGCATCCAAGGATGAGCTCCCAGATCACCTAAGGTAAATGTACGTGTGTGGGTGTGTGGATGTGTGTGAGCACGTGTGTGCACACTCAGAAAGGCAGTAAAGCAGAGTGGTTAAGAGGTTGGGTTTTGGAGCCATACTGCTTAAGATTCACATTTAGGCTCTAATTATGTGCCCTTGGGCAAGTTACTTACATTCTCTGTGCCTCAGTTTCCTTATCTGAGAAAAATGGGGCTGATGGGTACATACTTCCTCCAGTTGTATTAATACGTGAAAACCACGCAGAATAGCACCTGGCAATAGGAAGACTTCAATGAATATTAGCTGCATGTGCACCCACAGGCCAGTGAGCATTTGTGCATGCTGCATTTCAGGGGACAGACTGCTGGATCTGGAGTTGAAGGCATGGCTTTGAGCTGTAAGTCTGCCATTCCCAACCTGTGTGATGTTGTGAAGCCATCCTACTTCTCTGAGCCTTAGGTTTGCCATCTGCAAAGAGGCTTGGGGAGGAGACCTGGAATGCTCCTCCCTGGGTAGGCCTGAGCCCGTGCTGGGGAGCCCTGCCCACTTACCCCACACTCCCTTGCCTGCAGGCAGCACTGATAAACACGTGTGTCAGGCTTGTAGTTTATCAGTGAAAGCTCAGCAGAGGCTGGCATGCACCTGCCTATTTGCATGTGGTCAGGAGAGGCTCTTAAAGCAGCCCTGTGTGTGTGTGTACATGGGGCAGAGCTCCCTCCATGTCCCTTGGGGGACTCTTCTCTTCTTGATCTGCAAAATGCCATCATTTCACCCAGGCCCACGCAGGACACACTTACTGGTCACAGGTCTCAATGGCCCTCCAAGGGCCTGGTGGTCAGGGGCAGGGACAGATACAGAGATTCAGCACATGCCCCCCTATGTCAGCCCTGAACTAAGGATTCCCCGGGGTCGGGGCTGGGGCATGGTCAGCAAGAGCTTCTCTCACCTGGTTGTGGAAACCCCAGCCTGGGGGACCCCTGGGTCCCTCCTGGGAACAGGATTTCGTGTCCCTGGCCCTTGATCCTCTCCAGACACCATTTGAGGTGAGGCAGGAGGATAAATTTAGTATGAGCCTCACCCTGGGTATTCTTTCTCCTTCTGGAAACTCTTGACAAAGCTTCTGGAGAGTAGAAAAGTGCCGGGGTTCTGTGAACGAGTGTGAGAGGGCACTCGCACACACTTAGCACCCACCATATTCCGGGCATGGGGCCAGCACTTTAGATACGCTGGCCTGCCTGCTCCTCTCGCAGCCTCCTGGATGCTGCCATCACCTTTCATAGATGAGGAAAATCGAGGTGAGGCCATTCTCCTAAGGTGGAACAGCTAGTGTGCTGAAATTCAGATCCAAGTCTGCCTGGGTTTTATTGGTTCTATTCATTCCTTTGTGGATAAATGGGTGGGCCAGTGAGTGTCAGAAAGACCTCCAGGTTCCATGGGAGAGGACTTCTGAGGCTTTGAAGCGGCTGGGTCCTGAGCAGCTGTGTGGCTTCAGAGGAGTCCCTACCCCTCTCTGGGCCATGAGTCAAATGAGCCCTGGAAGCCTCTCCTGAGATGGGATTTGGAGGGCTCCCTGGAGAAAAGCAATTACACAGGTTGTCGAGGGGCTGGTGTGGGGGCTGGGGCTAAGCTGAAGCTGTCGCTCCCCCGACTTACTGGCCCTAAGTTCATCTTTGGGGCACGAGGTCCAAGCTGAGGGCAGGGCTATCACTAGGGCCATTACTCACCACGGCAACACCTCGGCCTCTGCCACATTCACTGGCTGGACCCGGCTTCCCACGGAAAGGAATGGAAATTACACTCATTTTCCAGGAACAAAGAGGCCAGCTTGTGACCTTGCCTGCTTCCTCCCACCAGCACTCTGCTCCCTGCCTCCGCTTAGTTGCAGAAGGGCTTCTGCTACCACTTGGAGCTGTGAATGGACAGAAAAGGATGGCGCTAAGGGGCCAGAGGCCTCACAAGGGACCAAGAGCCCCTGTCATCAATGCCTCCCTCCCGGCTTACTCTGGGGAGAGGGAGTTGGGGCATGTAGATGATGGCAGGGAAAGCAAGGGCTGAGGCTTTACAGGCTGTGGGAGAACAAGGGAGCGCTGGTCAGGGTCAAGAAGGATCTGGAGTTGGACTCCTGGCTCAAAGGAAATACAGATGGGGGGAGAGAGCTCACTTCTTTGATCAACTGTTATATGTGAAGCACTTCCATGTTATCTCATTAAATCCAATCATTGTCCCATTTTTAAACACTGAGGAGACAGGCTCAGAGAGGCTAAGTGACTTGCCCAAGAACACAAAGCATTTCAGGGGCAGGGCCAGGATTTGAACACCAGCCCTTCCTGGCTCCACTGCCTTGTGGCACCTCTCTCCTCCACAGGAGTTGGAAGCTCTGTTTGGGAGATGAATCTCAATGCTAATTGTCATGGGACTCTCTCTGGGCCTCAATTTACCCATCTGTAAAACGAGAAGATTAGACTAGATGATTTCCAAAACACATTTTAGTGCTGTCTTTCTATCTTAAGAGGTGAGACTTTTGGGTCTCCGCCCTAAAGTTGAGGACTCCAAATGACTTGGAAAGACATCAGGGTCTTTGTCACCAGTGAACTGGAGTGGAATCTTTATGATTCTCAGGGCCTTGTCATCACTGCCTTCAGACACTCTGAGTCCTTTGGCTATTGGTTCTAGCTCTGCAGGCGGAGGAGGGCCACCAGGAGGGGGGTAAAGAGACAGCCCAGCCTCAGGTGTCCAGTGGCAAGGAAACCCAGAACAAGTTCTCTGTGGCACAGTAACACCTCTTTCCTTTTCCCCTCCCTCCAAACCACAGGCTCCAATTATCAGGTTAACACGAAAGTCCCCAGACACTTTCCTGCCATTGGATACACTGAATAATGGAGGTGTTTCTGGGGCTCTGCTGGGGAGGGTGGGAGGTGGGATGTGAACCTGTAAAAATGTAGTGAGAGAGATGCCAGGCTCCTGGGTGCTGCACTTTCTTCACCCTTTTAGGAAGGTGTCTGATTCCCAGAAGGACTTGTGGCCTGAGTATAATTTTCTTGTAATTACTCCATTCCTCTGTGTTTGTCCTATCATTCTAAGTATTGAGGAACAAGTGTAAGAGAGAGAGACCCAGTTCTTGCCCCATGGGAAACCTGAATCTGATGAGAAGGGCATGGCTCCCTGGGGTGGGGTACCCAACCTGATAAGATATTGTGGCTCTCTCCTTTAGGGAATTCTTGGGATGGTGGCAAAGATGTTATCCTTCTCTGGGGGCGGAGGGGTGGAGAGTTTTGTCTGAAGGAGTTGAGGAGGGTGTGAAGGGGAAAAACAAAGTTCAGATGCAGAAAGATGACTGAAAAAGAGTATTCAACTGGATGCTGGAGGAAAGAGGAAAGTCCTTGCTCCCAGGTGGCCTTTCTCTTGGAGAGGGATGAGTCAAGCTCCTCACTCTCAGGGAGCCCCATAATAAAGGTGGATAGAGTTGGGAAGTGTGTGCTTGTGCTTGTGCTTTTGTGTGTGTGTATGAGCAGTCCCATCCCCAGGACAGGAGCTATCACTTTCTAAATTTGTTCAACAGAGACTGTAACAAGGAAACCTTGAGTAACGGCTTCTCTTACTCTGGTCCTTGTCATTTTAGGAAGAAAAGCTCAAATTGGGAACATACAAATACATTTCACGTCTCGCTCTACCAAGAGGAAGGTGATGGACTTTGCAGTCTTTCTTGAGCCGTAACTCAACAAAGACTTTGGTAAAAGAATGGGCTGGGGACCATAAGAGCATAGTTAGTGTCCTATTACAGTCACTGTCTGATATCAGAAGACTCTTTCCCCCTCTCTGGGCCTCAGCTTTCTCATCTGTAAAATGATGGGTGGGATTTAGAAAATCTTCAGGTCTTTCCTAGCCCTTGCCATTCTTGTGTTTTTGTTTCCCTGCAATTCTTCTTCCCAAGGAGGCAGAAGCTGTCCATGGTTCTGAAGAGCTTGGGCTCCATCAGGGATCACCTACCTTCAACATGGCCTAATTACGGTTGTACTTTCTCCATTTGCCAATGATCAGGTTTTGTCCATACATGTGTCAAGAACTGTATTCAGAGGTGTAGGTGATACAGCCAAAATATGAGAATCAAACCCTGCCTCCAAGCAGCTTGTGCAAGTCAGAATATAAACATAACAGGATCAGGGTGAAGGGAGCATAAAGAACATTTAGTCTAAACCTCTCACATTACAGACTGGCCCCGAAAGGGTAAGGGAGTCCACTAGAGTCACTGAATTGAGCCTGTCTTCCCAAGTTGTTGAAGTCAGAGCTCCTCCCCAAACAGAACATTAATTGGCTGTCAAATTGAGGGATTCTGGAGGGGCCACTGGAGTTAGGTTAATTTATGCAATTACTGCTAATCACTCCATGCTATGTGGGGAGCCCCTGAAGCTATAAAATAAAAGAGGGTAGTTCAGTGCAAACAAATTCGCATTAGAAAGAACCAGCCCCACTTTTATACACCCATCATGATGTCACCCTCTGGTGACAATTTCCCCCAAGGACACCCCTAATTCTCATGCTACTCCCGATCTTCACCCCCAGGTTGCACTGGTCAGGGATCCCATCAGAGTTTGTTTGCCCACGTTTTCCTGTTTATTAGAAAGGAACTATTGGCATCTGGAGAAGAAAATGAACAGCCTATTTACTCACATGGCTCTTTCTTCTCCCCCATGGGCTGAGTGTGGGTGCTCGATTTCTTGGGGTGGCAAAGGTCCTTCCAGCATAACTGATCCCTATGGACTTGAGAATGTGAGAATTGGCCCCAAAGAACCCTACTTTTCTCTCCACCCCTGGCTTTAGAACAGGGCAGGGGTTTGAACTTCAGTAATCTGAAGTTCAAGTGGACTTGGCTGCCTTGGATTTATGAGGAGGTGTTCAAAGTCACATTGTATATCTGAGAAGACCAAGGCACAGAAGGGAAGACAGAAGAGAACCCAGCATTTGCTGAGTACTCAACATGTTTTGGCTGTTTTACATTTATTATTCCACTTAATGCTCCTAGGAGTCCGGTTTTACAGATGTGGCAGCAGAGGCTGAGAGAGCTTAAATGCCTGGCCCAAGCTCAATAGCCAGCAAGAGGTAGATAATAGTTTCTATACTCCGCCCACTCCAAGATGAGTAGCACGTCCAGGCTGGAAATGGAAAGAATTTCCCATTGAGTCCTTTTAAATTGCCCATCTTTCCCCACCTGTAGCCCCTGTCTTGGTTGTAGCAGGCAAAAAGCCATGTTCCCTCTCCCTTCTCTGGAAAGTGAAGCTGGGGTGGGGCTTCTCCCTCTTTATCCTTGCCCTCCAGATCTCCAGTCTGTCTCTTTGGGGACTTTTGGTGACACTAAGTGGCTTTACAAAATTGGAAATTTTCAGACAACCCACTCTGTTTCCAGAGGGCTCCCTAGAATAGTAAACTTGCAGGTGGAGAGGCGTCCTGCTGGGCCCAACTTTACTCACCCAATATCCCTGCTGGCACCAACCCTTCTCCCCTTCTCACCTTGAGACCACGTGTAGGGGTTATGTGAGTAGTACGGTGTGTAGGGGGGAGCCCTTCCCCCCAAATTCCCAAAAGAAAACCATTTTTTGGAAATGTGATAGAATTGTCAAATTACTTGAAACCCATTGCATCAACTGTGAAAACACAAGTCTTTATTCTGTAGCATAAAGATTGCTAAGATTTCATCAAGAAAGAAAATAAAAGCAGAAGAAGTTTGGGCAGGAGTCACCAGAATCCTGGGGCCAGGAGGAATAATCAGGACCTTTTACAAGCGCTTGCGCTCCACCCCCTCCCTTCGCTCCTGTTTAATAAGGCTGTACCAGACCTTGCCTGGCAGGCCTCCTTCTCCTGACCTGTTTATCTGAGCCCTGCCTTCCTTTTGCCCCAGGATGAGCATCTCCTGGGGCCATGAGCAGCTGGCATTGTCTGGGCATATTCACGGGATGAACTTGCTACTCTCAGGGCTCAGGCCTTTGATGCAGAGGGCATCTGGACTTCTCAGGCTTCCTCGCCACAGGGAAGGTGACCTTCCTCTCTGATAGAGGAGCAGGTGGGTCGGTTTGGCTCCAGCGAGGATTTTTTGCTGTGACAAGTGGCCTAGAGCGTTTGGGAAGGAACCATCTCCCTTCCCCCACATCCAGTAGACTCTGACTGCAGGGTGGGAGGAAAAAAATTAAAACTAAGGCTTATTATGGAATTAGGGCCATAAAACCACAGGCTGCAGCAATGCACCAGCCACAGCCACAAACCAAAGGCACATTCAATCATAGAATTGGTATTTTTACCCATTAAACAGGAACATTTATGTACAGGTAACAGAATAACTCCTGTTCTTGTGTTTGTGACTATAACTGGCCCTTTGTGGAGTTTTTGTGACTGCTTAATTATGGTGGATGGATGAAGACTGTGAAGGTCAGTGTACATAAAACTGTTTGAATTCTCTGACCAAGGATGCAAAGTGTGGTCAAAGTCCATTTCTCCATGCTTCTCTCTCCAAGAAGGATGAGCCCTCAGTCCAGTTCAGATAGGTGGAGCTTACTTTGGGATTTAGGAAGCAGGACTTTTGCAATATTCCTTCTGTCTGTTTTGAGTTAAATATCCTCCCTCCCCCCAAAGACATGTTCAAGTTCTAATCCCTGGTCCGGTGGATGAGTCCAAACTGAATCAGGGTGGACCTTAATCCAATGTGACTGGAGTCCTTGCAAGCAGAAGGAATTTGGAGACAGTAGTAGAAGTAGGAGGAGGAGGCAGATGGGGAGATAGACGGCCATGCAATGGAGGCGGAGACTGAGGTAGGGATCGTTGGCAAGCTGCCACCAGAGAGCTACAGACTTCAGAGAAAGCATGACCCTGTGTAGACCTTGATTTTGCTGTCTATCCTCCAGACTGTGAGAGCTAGTCTGTGCGACTTTGTTACAGTGGCTCTGGTAAACTAAGACAGCTCCTTTACCCTCCCCCACAACCTTAATTCAGTTAGTCATGGTCACCGTCAGCATTCGGAGCCCACTTCTGGGTCAGGTCTTTGAGTTCTGATGCCTCCTTTTCCATTTGTTGGGGGCTTTTGGATCCTCCCCTGAGCTGTCCAGGTCATGGGCAGAGGTGGATTTGGAGAGTAAGGCTCTTGCTGCTCTCTAAATCCTAGAAAAGGCGGAGATGTGCAATTGAAAGCTTTCCAGAAAATCTCCCTAACAACTAATGACCCATTCTAATCTCTAAATTCAACAAACATTCACTCAACAAACTTTTATTGAGCATCTATGGTATGCCAGGCTCTGGGTAAAGGGGACTGGAAAAGGTAACAAATAAAATACAATAATGGGTTAGATGTACCAATAAAATCATTTTCATATCAATTATCTGGGGTCTAATTAATACATCAACTGTGGTTAAAATACCCACTTTGCCCACAGGGGCTTAGCAGAGGTGATTAGTGTATATTGAGACTTCTTTTGTGAGGGGAGAATATCTGGGATTCCATGTGGTGCTATAGTGGTTTTCAAGATAAGGAGTTTGAGGGAGGGGCTCTGCTCCTCTCTACTGCCCTTTGCAGCCATGCTTCTAGCTCACACACCCAACCAACAGGTTCATCCTTGCTCCTCTCCTCTAAGTGCCCCAAGGCTAGGGACTGGAGGGAAACAGAAAAAGAATAAAGGAAGAAATCCCACATTGGAGGGTCAGATAGTTCCTTACCCATGCCTCAATGGAAACAGCACACCCCCTCATGCCTCCATCCCCAGCCTTAGCTTCCTGACCCCAAGATTAACTCCTTTCTGCAATTACACTCATCAGCCCCTGCCCAATTTCCAAGCCCCTTCTGGGAAGTGAGCATCCCCAGGCCCAGGGCTCCCTTAAACATAGCAATCTGATAGCACTTAAAGGAGGGTTGGCTACAGTTTTGTGACTTCCCTCCATGAGTCTGTGTCCCATTACTCCAGTTAATTGAGAGGTAACTGTTTACACAAGGAGCAAAAGTAGCCTGGGGAGGGTATGGTGATCTCTTACTGGAGGACTCCAGGCAGTCTTCCTGAAAGAGGGGGTCTGATATGGGTTTTGAAAGATGTAGAGATGTGCACTTGGCTTGGCTTCACCTGTAGGGAAATTGCAGGTGATGGAGGCTGGGGTGGAGCATGTAGCTGACTTCCCCTGTCCCACCTGCCTCAGGCCTATTCTAGGAAGGCCCCTGGGCAGGCTGTGGCACAGAAGACTTCCAATATCCTTGTGCTGCCAGAAAGGACTACTACCCGGCACTCTTGGGAAGCTGGCTCTTGGTTATGAGAAATCCCATATTCCTCCCTGCTCCATTTCCCCTATACATGTGCGAAAGTTATTACAAGAATCTGTCTTGCCAGGAATAATCGTATGTTCACAGAACTTTATAGTTTAGGAGGCTTTCCATTTGGGCCTAATGAAGAGAGTCCTGTGGTCTGACCATGTTGGCAAGGGATTATTAGCTTCATTTGATTGATTAGAATCTTGGACCTTGGAGAGTCTGACTTGCCCAGAGTCACTCACAGGTGGCAGACCTTGGGCCAGAACTCAGTTCTCCTGACTCCAACTCAGGACCCTTTGGCTCTACCAGCCTTGACGCTCAATCTTGGTCTAATCTGAATTCCTATTGCTACACATGTCTCTCTTTTCTTCTTTGTGGTTTTTGAGAGGATCCACAAAAGGGGATAATCAAATGTTTTGAGGTCTCCTGGGTTTATCTACACCAAAGGCCAGCCCATATTTCCTATATGCTAAGAATAGCTAGCATTTATTAAACACCATTTGCAGGCATTGTTCTAAATGCTTCACATGTATTAACTCATACAATTCACCTAACAACTCTGTGAGGTCGGTACTATTTTATCCCTACTTCATAGATAGGAAAATCAAGGCACAGGGAAGTTAACTAACTTACCCAAAGACCCATAGCTGGAAGATGGCAGACCAGCCCCCAAAGTCTGCACTCTTACCCATTGCACCACACTGTCCCTCTGCGGAGAGAACACTGGAGACTTAGGTTCAAGTCCTTGTTCTGCATTTACTTGCAAGGTGACTTTGGCTGAGTCATTCAGCCCCTTGAGACTCAGTTTCTTCCTTTGACAAATAAAAACAATAACTCACATTCATATGGTGCTTTGCCATTTACAAAGTGCTTTGCCAGGCACCTCATTTGAGTCTCGCAACTCTCAGCCAAGACGATGACAATCTTGAGAAAACTCAGGGCTTCAGGGTCTGACCAAGGTGACATAGCTAGAATGTGCTGGAGTCGGGACTGGAACCCAAGCATTTGTGGTCTCCTCGACTCAGAATATATGGATCTTGGCCTAAATACTCCCCAAAAGCCCTGCCAGCTCAAATCCTCTTTGTGTTGGGAAATCAAGAATCTGGGGTAAGTGAGCATTGCATTTGGGACCACCAAGCAGGTATTACCGACAGCAGCTCCTCTGTACACGTCCTCAGTCTGGGCAGTCATATAATGCTGCAATCCTCTGCAATCTCTCCCTTCTTCCCATGGCTCAGTGGGGGCCTCCCCCAGAGCATCTCCCCATAGACGCCGACTTTCAAAGACAGCCACGAAACCACCTTTTGACCTTTTCTTCCTCAGGCTGAGCAGACCCATCTCCCTGGAACTTTCCTTTACAGATATCAACCTCGGGGATGACTAGAAACATCTCTGAGACGGGTCTCTGCCCCGAGAGAGGCAAAGGGGAAAAGGGCAAAAATATAAAATACAGATTATGCAAAAGAATTACCCTGAGTGTCTCTCCTCTCTTCCTCATCTTCTGTGTAAAGTACCCTATGATTCTGCTCCCTTAGGACTCCTGATCGTCCTAATTTCTTCTTTTGAGCTAAAGCCATTCATGCAGTAAATTAGTTCTTTGCTTTGAAATCGCTCTGATTGTAGCAGTCACTGCCACCACCGGCACCACCGCCACGTCCCCCAGACGGTTTCCCAAAAAAATAAGGAGAAAAGCAAGGAAGAAAGAAATCTCAGCGACTCTCCCTTCCTCCCACACTATTCACATGCACAGAGAGACACAGGCTGCCCATTTCCTGGGAAATGATTTCTTCGAAAGGCAAGTATGCGCTGAGAGGGATGCAGATGGAGACCTAATCCAGATATAACTCAGGATGGCACAAGGAGCTTAGAGTCACCAAGGCCAAGGTCCAGGAGCCTGAAAACTTCTCCTCTGTTCCCTCCCCTCAAAAACCAAGGTTTGTTTCACCTTGGGATACTGAGTACATAGAGGCAAAACCCAAGGCTTTGCTGTCAGATGTTCCTGGGCTGAGCCATTCTTTAGCTTTGTGGCCTTGGGCAAGTGTCTTAACAATCCTGAACCTCACTTTCCTCAGGCCTGGCACATATCTCACTCCAGACTCATAGATCCAGCTGCCCACTCAACATCTCCTCTTAGACCTCTAATGGGCCAATCAAACTTAACATGTGCCAAAAGAAACTCTTGACATTCCCACTTTCCAAGATGCCCCTCCCATGGCCTTTCCCATTTCTGTAAATGTAAACTCCATCTATCCTTTGCTCAGACTAAAATCCTTGGTGTTATCCTTGGCTCCATGCCTCCTCTCACATACTTGGTGCATTCTGTCTGTAAGTCCTACTGGATCTACTTACCAAATCTATTCAGACTCTGCCCACTTTTTACTGCCACTGCTACATCCTGAGCCAGGCCGTGATCATGTCAATAGCCTCCTAACTGGTTTCCCTGCTTCTATCCTTGTCTTCAAAGGGTTCTTTACAATCATAAACCTTCCATTGGCTTTTTTAAAATTTTAAAAACAATTTTCACTTATTGAAGTATATCATTCATACATAAACATATATAAATAAGTGTATAGTAAAAGTTGTGAACTTATAAAACAAATATGCATAACATCATACTGGGCTCCCATACATCATCCTACCACCAATCCTTTGCATTGTTGTGAAACATTTGTAACAAATTGTGAAAGGGCATCATCAACATATTAATACTAACTATAGCCTGTATCTTACATTTGGTGTATTCCCCCCCCCCCAAACCCACTCTATTAGTTTTTTGTTCATAAACCATATAATTTATCTAAAGTGTACAATCAATGGCATTTGGTATAATCACCGAGTTGCGCGTTCATCACTTCAATCAATATTAGAGCATTTTCATTACTCTGAAAAAAAGGAAGGAAAAACAGCAAAAAAACAAACCACTCTCATACTCATGTTAGCACTACTAATTACAAATCATGTGATGTGCTTTCACCATTTCTGTTCATTTACAAATATTTTCAAACAACTTTTTACCAATTCTGCACAGATTAAACTTCAGCTTTCCATTCTCTACATTCTGTTCTCTGATGATTTCTATTCTAGCTGTTAACTCCATGAGTTTGCTCATTATATTTGTTCATAATAGTGATATCATACAATATTTGTCGTTTTATGTCTGGCTTGCTTCACTCAGCATAATGTCCTCCAGGTTCATCCACGTTGTCATATGCTTCACAGTTTCATTTCTTCTTACAGCTGAATAATATCCCACCGTGTGTATATACCACAGTTTGTTTATCCATTTGTCAGTTGATGGTCACTTGGGTTGTTTCCATCTTTTGGCAAATGTCACTATGAACATCGGTGTGCAGATATCTGTTTGTGCCACTGCTTTCAGTTCTTCTGGGTATGTACCTAGTAGCGGTATTGCTGGGTCACATGGTAGATCTTTATCTAACTTCCTTAGGAATTGCCAAATAGTCCTCCACAGTGGCTGTACCATTCTACATTCCTGCCAACAGTGAATAAGTGTTCCTATTTCTCCACATCCTCTCCAACACTTATAGTTTTCTGTTTTGTTAACAGTGGCCGTTCTAGTAGGTATGAAATGGTATCTCATTGTAGGTTTGATTTGCATTTCCCTAATAGCCAGTGATGTTGAACATTTTTTCATGTGGGTTTTTTTTTTTTTTGCCATTTGTATTTCTGCTTTAGAAAAATGTTTTCTGTATACAGATCCCTTGCATTTCTGGTTAAATTAATTCCTAGATATTTGAGTCCCCCACCCCCTTTTTTTGCTATTGTAAATGGATTTTTTTTTCTTGATTTTCTTCTCAGCTTGCTCATTACTAGTGTATAGAAACACTACTAATTTTTGCATGTTGATCTTGTATCTTGCCACTTGCTGAACTCATTAGCTCTAATAGATTTGTTGTAGATATTTTGGGATTTTCTAAATATAGGATCATGTCATCTGCGAATAGTGAGAGTTTTATGTTCTCTTTTCCAATTTGGATGCCTTTTATTTCTTTTTCTTGCCTAATTGCTCTAGCTAGAATTCTAGCACAATGTTAAATAACAGTGGTGTCAGTGGGCATCTTTGTCTTGTTCCTGATTTTAGAGGGAAAATTTTCAACTTCTCCCCTTTTGAGTATCATGTTGGCTGTGGGATTTTCATATATGCCCTTTATTATGTTGAGGAACTTTCCTTCTATATTTATCTTTTGAATTGTTTTTATCAAGAAAGGATGCTGGGTTTTGTCAAAGCTTTTTCTGCATTGTTTGAGAAGATCATGTGTTTTTTTCCCTTTGATTTGTTAATGTGATGTATTGCATTAATTGATTTTCTTATGTTCAACCACCTTTTCATAACAGGAATAAAACCCATTTGATAGTGATATATAATTATTTTTATATGATGTTGGATTCAATTTGCAAGTATTTTGTTGAGAATTTTTGTAGAGAGATTTGTCTGTAATTTTCTTTTCTTGTAGTATCTTTATCTGGCTTTGGTATTAGGTTAATGTTGGCTTCAGAAAATGTGTTGGGTAATTTTCCCTCTTTTCCATTTTTTGGAAGGTGTTTAAATGGGACTGGTATTAATTCTTCTTGAAATGTTTGGTAGAATTCACCTGTGAAGCCCATCTGATCCTGGACTTTTCTTTATTGGAGGATTTTGGTGACTGAATCTTTTGCTTATGATTGGGTTGTTGAGTTCCTGTATTTCTTGTAAAGTTAATGTAGGTTGTTTGTGCATTTCTAGGAATTTGTCCATTTCATCTAGGTTGTCTAATTTGTTGACATACAGTTTCTGATAAAATCTTCTTATGATCTTTTTTATTTCTGTGCCGTCAGTCATAAGGTCCCCCTTTTCATTCCTGGTTTTATTTATTTGCATCTTCTCTCTTTTTTTCTTTGTTAGTCTTGCTAAGGGTTTGTCAATTTTATTGATTTTCTCAAAGAACCAGCTTTTGGTTTTGGTGATTTTCTCTATTGTTTTTTTGTTGTTGTTGTTCTCAATTTCATTTATTTCTTCTCTGATCTTTGTTATTTCTTTCTTTCTGCTTGCTTTGGAATTGGTTTGCTGTTATTTTTCTAGTTTCTCCAATTGTTCAGTAAGGTCTTTGATTTTAGCTCTTTCTTCTTTTTAAGGCTACAAATTTCCCTCTCAGCACTGCTTTCACTGTATCCCCTAAGTTTTGATAAATTGTGGTTTCATTTTCATTCATCTTGAGATATCTACTAATTTCTCTTGCAATTTCTTCTTTGACCCACTGATTGTTTAGGAGTATGTTGTTTAACTCATATATTTGCAAAATTTCCCCTTTCTCACCTATTATTGATATCCAGCTTTATTCTATTATGATCAGAGAAGGTGCTTTGCATAATTTCAGTCTTCTTAGATTTATTGAGAGCAGTGTTGTGGCCCAACATGTGGTCTATCCTGGAGAAAGATCCATGAGCACTTGAGAAGAAGTACAATGTTCTGTATATGTCTGTCAGGTGATTTGGGGTGCAGTGTTCTGTATATATCTGTGAGGTCCAGCTCATTTATCATAGTGTTCAGGTTCTCTGTTTCCTTGTTGATCTTTTGTCTCGTTGTTCTATCTATTGATGTGGGTGGCATGTTGAAGTCTCCAACTATTATTGTAGAGATGTCTATTTCTCCTTTCAGTTTTGCCAGAGTTTGCCTCATGTATTTTGGGGCACCCTGGTTAGGTGCATAGATATTTATGACTGTTACTCCTTCCTGGTGGATAGTCCCTTTTATTAATATATAATGGCCTTTTGTATCTCTTATCACTTTTTTGTAGTTAAAGTCTGTTCATTGGACACCAGTATAGCTATCACTGCTTCCTTTTGGTTACTATTTGTGTGAAATATCTTTTTCTAACCTTTCACTGTCAGTCTGTTTGCATCCTTGGTTCTAAGGTGAGTGTCCTGCAACTCATGTTTTCTTATCCATTCTGTTAGCATATGTATTTTGATTGGGGAGTTAAATCCCTTCACATTCAATGTTATTACTGTAAGGGCATTACTTACTTCAATGATTTCATCCTTTGGCTTTCATATGTCATATCTTATTTTTGTCCATCTTTTTACATTTTTGGTTACCCTTTCTGATAGTCTTCACTTCTACACTCTCCTCCAAGCCTCTTTCTCTCTTCTTTTCTTTTCTGGCTGTAGAATTCCTTTTAGTGTTTCCTGCAAAGCTGGATTCTTATTTATCATCTCTCTTAGTTTCTGTTTATCTGTGAATATTTTAAATTCACTATCATATTTGAAGGACAGTTTTGCCAGATAAAGAATTCTTGGTTGGCATTTTTTCTCTTTCAGTACCTTAATTATATCATACTACTGCCTTCTCATCTCCATTGTTTCTGAAGAGAAATCAACACTAAGTCTTATTGGACTTCCTTTTTTGGTGATGTTTCACTTTTCCCTTGCTGTTTTTAGAATTTTCTCTTTAGCATTTGGCATTCTGCATATTATGTGTCTTGGGGTATGTCTATTTGGATTTATTCTAATTGGATTATGGACACGTATATTCATGTCTTTCATGAGAGTTGGGAAATTTTCAGCCATTATTTCCTCAAATACTCTTTCTGCCCCTTTTCCCTTCTCATCTCCTTCAGGAACTTCCATAACATGTATGTTGGTGTGCTTTGTGTTATCATTCAACTCCCTGAGACCCTGCTCAATTTTTCCCATTTTTTTTTTCTCTCTCTGTTATTCTTTTTTTTTTTTTTTTTCAATTTCAGTTGTTCTTTCCTCTGGGTCACTGATTCTTTCTTCCATGATTTCAAGTCCACTGTTGTGTGCTTCTATTGTATTTTTAATCTCACTTATTGTGTCTTTCATTCACATGAGCTCTGTTGTTTTTCTACCCAAGAGTTCAAAATTTTCTTTGTGCTCATCCAGTGTCTTCTTAAGTCTTTTATTTATTAGCCAAAAAACAGCTAATAAATTTGTTCATATGAATCTCCTAAATCAACTCCATTATTTGATTTAGGAGATTTGTATGAACATCATTTATTAGGTGTTTTAAGTCCTGTGTCTCATCTGGAGCTTTGATTTTTCCCTTTGCCTGAGTCATCTCTTCATTTTTCTTTGTATGGCTTGTAATTTTTTGCTGATGTCTAGGCATCTGATTGTGATGATGGGTTTACTCTGATGTTCAGTTGCTCTCTCTTGCCTATGGATTTACTGTTAAGTAGCTGTGAGCTACCACTGTTTTTTGACTCTTGGTTCAACTTGTTTTAGATATTTAGGATTGCCTCTGTTTAACTGCTCAAACCAGGGCTAAGGACCCAGTAATGGGATGCAGGCCAGTTTCCAAGGGCCTTGAAGAGGGTGGCAGTAAAGGCACCTGCTTACCTCTTTTAAAAATTATTTTCTCTTCTCATGCACTTTTCTGGTCTGGTCAGCAAATGATGCCCTTTGGTAGCCCTTTCAGCTCAGTTCCCAGGTGTTAGGGGAGAATGCATTCAGTGTAACTCCTCAGGCAGTTGGGTGGAGCAGAAACAATGTCTCCAGGGCTGGCCAAGCTTCACAAAGAAACTTTCTCAGAAGCTGTTCTCCACTCTTGATGGCCACACCCTCCCTCCCTCTGCCTCCTCAGCAACCAGCCCAGGGCAGTAGGGAGGGTGTTTGAGAAGGCAGATTTTCATCAGCTCCCTGTGGGATCTCAGTGCAAATGATGTTGTGGCCCCACCCAGCCTGGAAGTGTGTGACCCCTCCAATGCAGTTGAGCAAGTTGGCTGGCCAAAATCTGAATTTGCTGTAGACTATGTCCCACCCTTTCCCCTTTATTGAGGAAGAGGATCCCTACAGCCCCCACAGTCCACAGCCACAGCAGTCCATAGCCTTTGCAGTCCACAGAGTGCTATTTGATCTGTAGGTGGGGGGATGGGCACTCACTGCTGCTTTTGCTGCTTTACTCATGGGATTTTTCAGCCAACTGAGATTCCTTTCTTTCATCTCTATTTCTTCTGGGTGGTGTCTTGCCTTCCCATGGTGTACACAGCCCCAGAGTAGCCCTCTAGATAGTCTCCACCTGACCTCTAGCTATTTCTTCTTGGAGACATGATCTCTCTGCCTCTTTAATCCTCTATCTTCTCAGAAGTCCCTTCCACTGACTCTTCATCTTAGAGTAAAAGCCAAAGGCCTTCCCCTATCTTTACCCCTTCCCCATGTGGCTATGGTGGTTCTTAGTCATTTTGCAGAAAACACCTCCAGGTAGTTGTTTGCCTTCTTGTAATTCTGGTCTTCCCTTAACATTGCAGAATAACTTATTGTGTGTATGTTTGTATTGTGTATGTGTTGGGGTGGGGGGTTTGAAATGAGATGGGGTAGGAGTGGCACCTTACTCTTAGAACGTCAAACTCACTTGCCAATGAGACCCCTAGGAATTCTTCAGTATCTCCCGTGGTCGTAGTGACAGATTTTACCAAAGCCTTCTCTCATCTCTCAAATGTTTCTTCCCCAGTCCTAAGGATACCCTCTCCTTCTTTATCATCCATGACTATGGGGCTCAAACTTTAGCTTGGGAAAATAATTAAAGGATCCTGTGTAAAATGTAGATTGTTGGGTTTTAACAAAATAGAGTTTTTAGTGAGTGGCACCCATTGAGTGAGTCTGATGTGGATGGTGAATAGGTCACACTCATAAATTATAACATGCATAAGGTTTTATTATTTTTTAAAGTGCTCTGAAAGGTAAAACTTTTGTTCATCCTTATAAAGGAAGATTCAGAAACAAAATGCATATACATCAACAAATAACACAATGCAAAAATGTTAAGTGTGCAGAGCCTGTATACACATTTTTTTTTCAGGTCAGATGGGTATTGTGCTGACATCGTAACAAGGTTTGAGGGAGGCACATCTCACTCAAATGCGTGAATATCCATTCATCATGCTTATGAACCACAAAAGGATCCCATATACACATTTAATTTTATTGTCAAACATGTTTGGATAATGTTTTAGGTCAAGGATAATTTTGAGTGGGTAACAATTTGATTTATGGTGATTATTGTCCATCTCACCAGAGACCTATGAGGTGTGAGAGGTGACAAGATCTTACCAGTTCCACTGTCCACAGAGGGTGTGGCCTTTTCCACCTCCATATAAACTCATAAATGCACCCGAGATTATTTCCAACATCTATTAAGATTTTAGTAGGCTTCTTGGGCATACACTGGACAATATTTTAAATTCTAGTTCCAGCACCAAGGAGTTATAGAGGATGATGAATCCATCTTCTTGGGGAAAATAAATCCCTCTCACCAAACTGCCACTCAAAGAATAGAGTTTACAGAGATGTTATTTCAGGATTTAAAGGTGTCTAGAATGCACCAAGGCATCAAAGAAAGGTTCTTCAATTTTTCAGACAGAGATGATCCCAGAAATATTGGTCTTGATGGGAGGTTCCCTTCCCAGGCCCTCCAGGCATTTAGGATACAATGTCCCCCTTTATCCTCTTGGACAAACACCAAGAGCTATTTCCCGTGATTGTATTGTCTTTGCTTTTGAGGCTTTAGTGTTTTCTTCTGTCCCTGATAAAAAGATTTCCCTTTGACTATAAAAGAATCATTAAGGAGCTCTTACTTTTTGTAAAAATATGAGTCCACCTGATGATGTTCTCTGTATATTTTATTAAACTGTGATCTTAACAGTCTTAAGTTAATTTCTTAACTCCTACCTTAGAACACTTTAACTCTGGTCCATCCTTTTCTGAATGTATATACTATTGCTGTCCAGTCCTTTTGTTTTGTCTTTTGTTTTAACCCCCAAATTAGACATTACCATAATTATTCCTAAGCGATGACACCTTTATTTACCTACATTTACACCAATTTCTTTTTTTTTTTTTTTTTTACCGGGAGGTCCCGGGGATCGAACCCGGGTCCCTCCATATGGGAGACGGATGCCCAACCAGTTGAGCCACATCCGACCCGACACCAATTTCTTTGCTAACCATTCTACTATACATCTGATATCCTCCTTCTGGAATCATTTTTCTTTTTCCTGAAGTAGATATTTGAGAAGTTCATTTAGTGACATTCTGTTGGTGGTAAACTCCTCAGTTTTTGATTATCTGCAAAAATCTTTAGTTCACCTTTGTTCTTGAAAGACAGTTTTTCAGGGTACATAATTCTAGACTGATGATTATTTTTTCTTAGCACTTTTAAAACAGTCCATTGTCTTTTGGTTTCTAGTTTTGGTTTTGAGAAATCTGCTGATAGTCTCTAGCTTTTCTGAGAGAAAAGACTTTTCTCTCAGGCTTTTTTTACCAACTCTTTGGCTTTGATGTCCTGTAATTTCACAACACTGTAACTAAATGTGGATTTTTGAAAAATCATTCATGGTATATACATTGTGCTTCCTATATCTTTAGATGCATTCCACTTATGGGAAATTTTCAGACATTTTCATTCATATATTTCCTTACTTTGATTCTCTCATTCTTTTCATCTGGGGTCTCTGATTAAATGCATGCTAAATATTTTTATTCTGTCTTCCATGTCTCTTTTTCTTTTTTCTTTTTATTTATTTATTTTTAAGATTTATTTATCCCCTCTTGATGCTTGTGCTCACTGGGTCCATTTGCTGTGTGTTTTTTTTTTTCCGTGTCTGCTTGTCTCCCTTTGTTGAGTCATCTTGCTGCATCAGCTTACTGTACCATGTGGGCGTCAGCTCACCACACCATGCAGGCCAGCTAGCCTTCACCAGGAGGCCCCATATGGTAAATGGAGCCCAACTGCTTGAGCCACATCTGCTTGAGCCACATCTGCTTCCCCCTTTTTTTTTTACTGGGAGGTCCCGGGGATTGAACCCGGGTCCCTCCATATGGAAGACAGACGCCCAACCATTTGAGCCACATCCGTCCCCCTTCCATGTCTCTTAATCTCTCTTTCATTATTTTCCATCATCTTATCTCTCCGAAAAATTTCCTTAGCTTGACCTTCCAGTCTATTCATTTCCTTCTTCAGCTGCGTCTATATGCTGTCTCCACTTCCTTCCTAGAATTCAGTTTGGTTCTTTTTACAAATTTTCTGATCATTTTTTATGGTCCATTATTGCTTGATCACTTTTATGGTGTTTAAATTTCTTTAAGCATTTCATACGTATTTAATTTTTTTTCTATTTGTGATAATTTCATCAAATATTTATTTAGTGCCTATCATGTGCCAGTTACTGTTATAGATGTTGGGGACTCAGCAGTAAATAAAATGTAAAAATGCCTGCTTTCATAGAATTTTACATTCTAGTGGATAATTCCAATATCTGAAGTCCTTGGTAGCCTGAATTTGTTGTGGTTGGTTTTTTCTGCTTTCACTCATGGTGGTGTATCTCCTTATATGTTTGTGGCCTTTGACTTGTGATAGTATGGTTGGCTGCAAATAATTTGTGAGAATCTGAGGGGTCTGAATTAGAGATGTTTTCCTCCAAAGAAGACTTGCATTTGCTTCTTCTGGGAATCAGGGGAGTGCTACTTTTCTAGAACTAGTTTGGCACTTTTTTTGAGAATCAGCTTAAAGTAGGACTCTTGGTTCAGTTTCTTCCCCTTACCACTGCTCCAAGGTTTAATATCCCCAACAGTTGAAGCACTGATATCAGCATTTGTCCTCAGGGAAAATCTGTCTTTTGAGTTGCCTTGCTTCTCACTACCTTTGCCCTGGTGTTAGTGAATTTTGGGTGATGGATGGGACTATTACATATTTCTCCTACTTAAGTTGACCCCAGAAATGCACCCAAGTCTCTTTTGAGCAGGAAGTAGTTGTTTTATAGTGAAAAGACCCTTCAGGTTACCTAGTCTGCTATTGCTGGAAGCAATAAAAAATGACGCTTTGAAAAATTCTGTCTCAGAAAAAGGGAGACTAGTTCTCATGACCTAGTTTAATGACCCCCTCTCCATCTCATCCAGAATAATAAAAACAAACAGTTCTATCAAGATAGAACTCACAGAAAACCTGGGAGTTACTGACAAACTTATAGGGATTGGGGTGGAGAGGCCTCTGGGGATACTGGCTTGAAGGGTGGGATAAATAGATCTTAAGCACTGTAAAATAACCAAGTTTGTTCCATTTCTTAGCCAGGTGTTGAGCCAAGTGTCCAACCATGCAACACCTTGGAAACATGTCATCAGTTGCTAGGGAACTTACCCCTGGGAACATGAGTCATCCTTTAAGCTGTGCATCTTTCTGTGTGTGCAAGAGTAGCGTGAGAATAGGTGGAGGAGGAAGGTGGAAAAGACACACTACTTATCTGATGGAGTGCTCCGGAGAAGGAAAGCAAAGAACACAGATTTGGATCTCCCCCTCTCTTTTCCTGCTTGTACTTCTCCACACAATTCTCTTTACTTGGGCATCCCTCCCACCACTTGTCTGCACTACATCAGACATCCCTGGAAAACTGGAGGGGCAGGCAACTCTCTTCCTCGGCCCTCGGCCCTCGGTTCCAACCCCCGTTTCTCAGATCCTGTGGGCCCAGGTGTGCAAAGGCGGCAGCGCTTCCCCCTGCCCAACGAGCTGTTGAGCGCTGTGACCTCCTGGCAATGCCTGGGGGTGATGTTGCCCAGCTACAGTTGCTGGGGGAAACTCAACTTAAAATTTCTTCATTTTAGGGAGTGTAAAGTCTCAATCACTGCAGTGAATTAATGTGGCTTTTCCCTGGCTGAATGTGAAACCTATATAAGTGAGTGTCAGCTCCTGGGATGATTGAAGTCAGAGCGTTCCTATTTGGATACTGTCAATCACTGCTGCCTCCATCTCTGCTGAGTGCGCTCAGCCTTCAGAGCTCAAGTGGGAGCTGCGGGGAAATAATAGAAAAACTATTAGCAGCGCTTTGAAAATGCCCAACAGGTGGAGGTTACATCCAGAGGGGCCTTCTGGTCTGATGGTGGGGACAGCCCCCATCCCAAGGAAGCTCCTAGTCTGATGGGGGTGACTTGGTCTCTGCCATAGGGGGACCTATGATCTGATAGGGGAGACTGCCTCTATCAGGAGATGGAGGTGATGGAACCATCCCATCCCCAGATGCCCTAGTGGATAGAGGTGCTCAGACTGGCTGGAGGTGACTGCTGGCAGGAGAACCTCTGGGACACATGCTGACTGACTTTGTTTCACACAAAGTCTATAAACCCAAGCTGAACAGCCATTGATCCTGGGCAATCCTGACCACCCCTTCCTGCCCTGAACTCAGGGCTGTTCTGAGTTTGTTCTACTCTTGTCCAGCCCTCAGTCCTCTCTCCTGACTCTCCTTTCCTCAAAGGTTTGTTGTGAAAAATTGTAAACACATAGAAAGATGGCAAGAATCGTAAGGACTCATATACCCAGCATCTAGATTCTACAATTGTCAACATTTCACTGTATGTATTTTATCAAATATCTATTCATCCTTCCATCCATCTTATTTTTGATATATATATGTATATATATAATTTTTTAAAGATTTATTTATTTATTTATCTTTCTCCCCCCGCCCCCCCAATGGCTCCCTTGTCTGTCAGTTGTTTGGGCTCGCTGTCTGCTCTCTGTGTCTGCTCGTTTTGTGCTCACTGTGTCTGCTTGTCTTCTTTAGGAGGCACTGGGAACAAAACCGGGGCCCTCCCATGTGGAAGGCAGGCGCCCAGCTGCCTGAACCACATCCACTCCCCTTGGTATATTTTAAAGTAAGTTTCAGACATCATTATACTTCACCCCTAAACTCTTCAGCATGCATATCATCAAGTAGAGTTCAATATTTGCTTGTGATTCTGTGTGTGTGTGTGTGTGTAAATCTCTATCAATGAAATGGTGAAACACACAGATCTTAAGTATGATTTTTGAGGAGATTTGACAAATGCTTACACATGTGGAACCCAAATAACTATCAATATATGGAACATTTCCCCTGTCCATAAAGTCTGTTCATGCCCTTTTCCAGTCAATCACTATCCTCATTCCGAAGAGGCAATCAGTTTTCTCTCTTTTTTAACAATAAATTAATTTTGCCCCTTTTAGAACTTCATGTAAATGGAATCACACAGTATGTACTCAGCATGTTTTTGAGATTCATGCATATTGTTGCATGTATCAGAACTTTGCTCCTTTTTATCACTGAATAATAGTCACAATTTGTTATTCATTCTCCTGCTCACGGACAGTTTGTTTTGGGTCATTTCTGGTTTGGGGCTACTGTGAATAAATCTGCTTATGAATATTTTTGTAAAAACCTTTTTGTGGATGTGGGTAAATACCTAGATGCAGAATTGCTGAGTCATATGAAGGCTACACTTAATATACCTACCCTATTGTGAAGTGGCTGTTGCCCTTTTCTTTATTGGGTCTCTGGTATTTTTATTATTATGTTGTAGGAGTTCCTTATATATTTTTGATATGAGTCTTTTGATGGATGCATGTTTTACAAATATTTTCTACTACTCTGTGACTTGTCATTAATTTTCTTAACTGTTATTATTAGCAGAGGTTTAAAATTTTCGTGGAGTGTAAATTATAATTTTTAAAAATAATTATTGCTTCCTGTCTCTTGTCTAAGAAATCTTTGTCTGCCCCCAGGCCATGAAGAAATTCTTTTTTTTTTTTTTTTCCTAGAAGCTTTATAGTTTTTGCTTTTTTTTTTTTTTTTTTTACCGGGAGGTACCGGGGATCGAACCCCAGTCTCTCCATATGGTAGACGGACGCCGAACCTCTTGAGCCACATCCGTTTCCCTAGTTTTTGCTTTTTTGTTCAGGTCTATGATTCACCTCAAATTAAATTTTGCACATTGTATGACATAAAGAGTCCAGGTTTGCATTTTCCTGTATGAATAGCCAGTTACTACAGCTACACTAGTTCACAAAACTTTCCTTTACTCGTAGGATTGTTTTGGTTCTTTAAGTGACAATTTAATTACCATCTAAGTATGGGTCTATTTCTGTTCCATTAAATTATATGTCTATCTATGCTACTAGGCTGTCTTCATGTGGTATGGTAGCTCTATAGTAAGTCTTGGCATTAGGTAGTATAAGTATTCCAGCTTTCTTTTTCTTTGTCAAGATTGCTTTAGATATTCTAGGTCCTTTGCATTTTTATATAAATTTTAGAATGAGCCTTTCACTTTCTACAAATAAATGCTGCTAGAATTGTGATTGTGATTGTGTTGAATCTATAGATCAACATGGGGAGAACTGACATTTTAACAATATTGAGTCCTCCAGTGTATAAGCATGGAATATCTCTCCATTTATTTACACCTTCTTTAATTTATGTCCGCATTTTCGGTAGTTTTCAGTGTACACGTCTTGCACATATTTTGTTAAATTTGTTCCTAAGTGTTTTATATTTTTGGCCCTATTATAAATGGAATTAAAAATATCTTTCAATTGTTTGCTGCTGGTATATGGAAAGATAATTGGTTTATATGTATTTCCCTTTCATCTTTCTGCTTTGCTAAATTCACTTAGTTCTTGCAGTTATTTTGTAGATTCTTTGGTATTTTCTAAATGAACAATCATGTCATCTGTGCATAGAGACAGGTTTAATTCTTCCTTTTTGATCATTGTGCCTTTTATTCCTTTTTCTGGCTTTGCTGCCTTTGTTAGAACCTCCAATGAAATGTTGATTAGAAGTGGTGAAAGTGGACATCTTTTTGTTTTATTCCCAAATTTAGGAGGGATATGGTCAATATTTCATCATTAAACACATTGTTAGCTATAGGTTTTTCATAGATGTTCTTTTAGATTGAGAAAATTCCTTTTTTTCCTATTTTGGTGAGAGGTTTCTTTTTTTCTTTTTATCATGCAGGGTGTTTAATTTTATAAAAACAATCATATGATTTCTCTCTTTTATTCTGTTAAAATGATAGATTATATTGATGTTTGAATGTTAACACAACCTGGAAATCCTGGGATAAACCTACTTGATCATAATATACTATTCTTTTTATATATTTCTGGATTTAATTTGTTAATATTTTGTTAAGAATTTGTGATCCATGTTCATGAGGCATATTGGTCTGCAATTTTTTCCTTTTCTTGTAATGTCTTTGTCAGATTTTAGTATTGGAATTAATCTGGCATCATAAAACAAGTTGGGAAGTGGTCATCCACCTGTATTTTCTGAAAGAGTTTGTGTAGCATTGGCATTGTTTCTTAAATGTTTGATCAAATTCATAATGAAACCATTTATTTCTGGAGTTTTGGTTGTGAGAAGATTGTTGATAACAAATTCACTTTGTTGTGTAGATGTAGGGCTGTTTAGATTTTCTATTTCATGTTGTGTCAGTTTTAGTAATTTGTAATTTTCAAGGAATGTGTCCATTTTGTTGAAATTGTCCAATGTATTGGCATAAAGTTGTTCATGATATTCATCCTTTTGTCTGAAGGAAATATAACGATAATCCCTCTTTCATTTCCGGTATCAGTAAGTTGTGCTGTCTTTATTCCTAAATCAACCTAGCATGACTGACCCTCCTTTTTTTAAACTAATGACCTTGCCTTTGACTTTTCTAGAAAAGTCAAGAGTGACCTTCTCAAGCCCATCATTTCCCCTACTTTCTACCTCAAAATGTCTGTATCTTCTCTGTCTTCTTTCTCTCTTATCTTTTGAAAAATTGTCCTAGCTCCTTCCCAATTGAATTCTCTCCATATATGTCTGTTTCCCAACCCATGTTCTGAACTCCCATCTCCTACTTCTCCTTTAGGGTCCCAAAACTCTGTTGAACCTTGCCTCTCTCCATAGCATGGCCCATACCGTGTCTATGCCAAGGTCCTGTGGAAGGTTGAATTATGTACCCCAGAAAAACATGTTCTTCATCTTAAGCCATTCCTGTGGGTATGAAGGGTAAATAGGACCTTTTGAAGATGTTATTTTTAGTTAAGGTGTGGCCAACTGAACCGTGATGGGTATTAATTCTACTCTGGGAGGCCTTATAGAGAAGGCCACACAGAGAGACCCCTAAGGAGAATTAGAAGCTGGAAGTCAGCAGAACCCAGAAGGGAGGGGAGAGGACATCACAGCTCGTCCCAGAACCCCACAGTCTTTGGGGAGAAAGCATTGCCTTGCTGACACCTCCATTTTGGACTTCTCCTAGCTTCAGAACTGTGAGCCAATAAATTCTGCTGTTTAAGCCAACCCTTTGTATGGTATTTGTCATAGCAGTCAGGAACCTAAGACAGTCCCTTCAGTCTCAGATCTGGCTCATACCCCCGGAAATCTTGGCCACACAGAGTAACTCACATGCCTGTAACATGCCATGAGTTCTCACTCCGTGGTATTTTTCTCATGCTTTCCTCTCCACGTGGAGTGTATCTTCCCTCACAGTCTCCCAGGAAAACACCTACTTAGTTCTCAAGTAGCTTCCTTCATGAGCCTTTTCTGTCTTCTCCCTAATGAAAGCAATCACTTCGTTGTATTGTAGTCTGCTTGGACAGGTGATCTGGATAGAAGCTTCTGTTATGCTTCATTGCATGGATTTATTTATGTCTTCACTTCCCTTACTGATACCACAAAGTCACTGAGGGGTAGGAACCAAGTCTGTTCTCTCATATTTGTAGCCTTAGTGCCTGGCACACAGAAGGTGCTCAGGATATGTTTGTTGATTGAATCTATGACATTTGCATTTTATGAAGATCAGTGTTTCCATGTGGATCCACTCAACCTTTTCCTCTATCAATCCCTCTTCCATTCTTCTCTCAATGACTCCCAAAAGTGAGGAGCCACAGGTGATTCTTTGCTCTTCTCCATTAGTTACCAACATCTGTTGGGCCTTCCTTCAGGCTGCCTGCTCCCCTTTTTCTTCCTTTCAGTCTCTGCTGTCTCCACTAAATTTTGAAGCAGAATTGACTCACTCATGGACCACTATCTCCAATCCAGTCTTGGCTTCTCCCCTTTCCCTCCTTTCTGATCCATTCTTCCTTCCGTTGAAAGATTAATTTCCTTAAAATATTTCAGGAGAAATCTTCTCTTGGCTCTTCACAACTCACAGGACAAGCAATAGCCACATTTATTGGGTACATACTACGTGATGGGTTCTGCATAAACATTAGCGTACAATTACTCTTTTTAGGAACATGCACTGGTCTCTTTATAAGGATGAGGATACTGAGGCTTAGAAAGGTTAATTCCTGTATAGGTTTACCAATCACAGAAAAATAATAACCACCACTCACTGGGCATTTAACACTACAAAGCACAGCACTAAGCACTTTAGAGACATTGTTTTAGAGTCACATGTCAGAAATGAGAAAAGAGGTTCAAAGGAAGTTAGCTTGCTCAAGGCCACACAGCTAGTAAGATGCAGAGGTGGGACCTGAGCCCAGGTTTGCCTCCTTCCAAAGTGTACGTTCATAACTGTCACATTCCATTGCCCCTGCCATCATTAAGACTAAGAATTCCAAGAGGTGCTTTTAGAAGTCACCAGCTCAACCTCCTACTTTATGGGGAAAGCCGTGCTGATAATCTTTGACAAAGGATCCTCCTGGCCCAACCTGAATGCTCCCAGGGGTAGGTGGCTCACTCCTTCCAGGGACAGCCCATCTGTGGTTGGACAGTGCTGATTGCTGGAGAAAAAAAATTTTTTTTCTAATAAGCCCAAGAACTCAGCCTCCCACAGTCCCCCATAGGTCCCCTCCAGAGCTACCTATATCCCCTTCCTGCAGCACAGACCATGTGTTCCTCTGGCTTTGCCTGTGGGAAGCTTGAGTCAAATTCCCCGGGCCAGAGAGGAGGCTGACCTGCCCAAGGTTGTGCAGTGGGAGCAGGGAGGGAAGGGGGGAGTTGCTGGCACACACACACACACACACACACAGCCAAGATGTACAAAGGCTCTGAGTCTTTCATTTAAGTGGTTTCTCATCTGTCTGACTGAGGGATTGCCTGGAGTCACCCCAATTTAACATTCGTGTAGATTTCAGGCTTTGCTAATGCAGGAGTAAATCACCAGGGCCTGCTGTTCCCCCACCCAATTCCCAGCCCCTCAGGACAAGTAGCTCCCTGGTCTCCAAGGCAACGGGGCCATCTGTTTAGCACTGCATCCCAGGCTAGGAGAAGTTCATTCTCTCCTAACTTTGCTTAGTTATGGGTAGTGCAGTGGGATGGGGAAGAAAGGAGCAGAGGGGGGCTTTGTGGGGCTTTGTGGTTCCCCCTGATCCTTCTAACTGTGTTGTGTCATGTAGAATAAGGCAGCCAGTCAGAGTTGCTCCACACCTCAGAGGTCTCTGGCCCAGCAGCCTGGTTTTATGAGCGGAGAGGGAAAATGGTAGTCACGCAGCACATTAGCAGTAGAGCTTGCTCTAAAGGGAAATTGATAAACATTTGTTGAATGAATGAGCCATGGAATCACGAGTTAGAGGCATGTCAAAATTCCTATCCAGTGCAGGAACATGTCCAGAAATTATAGTCTACAATAGGTGGCCATCCAAACTGGGCTTGGATACTTCGAGTGACAGGGAGATCACTATCTTGACATCTTGACCTGGCTGGACAGCTTTGAATATGGAATGCTCTCTGCTCTCTGCATAGTGAGTGGAAGCCAGACTCCCTCATCAGTCCTGGCTCTGCTCTTTGGAGCCACAGAGATTCAAGCCCTACACCTACGTTGTCTTGTTTGAATAGCTCTGGGAGGAAGTCCGACAAGGATGGTTCCCCATCCTACGGAGGTCTGGAGGGGTGAAGCATTGGACCAGAGGCCCAGGGCTAGGTTGAGAGCGCAGCTGTCCTGGCCCTTGAGGGGATATGTGTGTTTGTCTGTCTTTCATCTCCCATCACGAATTCTCTGAGAGGCTGGCTCAGCCCATTTCTCGTTCTGTGCCATCCATGGAGTAAGTTCCCCAGCAGCCCCTTTGCCTACCCTCACCCACCCTTGGACCTATCG
This sequence comes from Tolypeutes matacus, assembly GCA_026826555.1. NCBI lineage: Eukaryota > Metazoa > Chordata > Mammalia > Cingulata > Chlamyphoridae > Tolypeutes > Tolypeutes matacus. The sequence continues at coordinate 18,492,186 of JAKSZT010054055.1, forward strand.
CCTCTGTAGAGCAAGAAAGCGCTTCAGGCCCAGGACTTGTGGGTGGGTGGAGATGGTCCCCAGGCTGCGAGTCCCCGACCCAGCTATTACCTTCCAGCAACTCTAAGCACTGCCGGAGCAGCTTCCACGTTCCTGAGTTGGGTGAAGACTGGAGAAATGGAAAAGGATCAGGTGGCGATACTGCACTATAATTTTGGGGGTGCTATTAAGCGCTCCAAAACATTTCCCCTTTGTCTCCTCAGTGCCCCTTAGTACCTTGTATTTCCTGCAAGAAGCCCCAAGTTGGGGAGGGCTTGTGGGGGCTGGCTGCGGGCCAGAAATGTGACCACCTTGGGACAGGACCAGAGGAAGGGGGAGGGGTCTGGGAGGAGGCAGAGTGGGGGCTGAGAGGGAGGCAGTAGAGGTTGCCTTTGGGAGACCATGCTACTCCTAACCTTCCCCCCATCTTAGACTCTAGGCAAGAGGAGCACTGTTCTACTCAGCCCCCCAAACGGGCTGGCTGCCATGAGCTGGATGGGCAGCTGGGTCCCCGCTGCCAGGGCTGGGAGCTTGCTCTCAACCACAGGGCCTGTGATTGGGCCCCTCTGTGCAGACACGTAAACGAGATGCCTGAGGAGCCTTTTCCTTGGCCACTCGTTAGCGCAGCTAATGACCTTGGCTCTCCGGCTGTCCCATCAGAAGCCCGAGCTTGGGAGTTCAGCCTCAATTATCCTCTTACGGGGCCAGTGGGCACAGAAGTGAACAAAAGAGTAGATAATTAGGAAAAAAACCCTACTTTTAGTTCCCTTTGGAATGCCTTATATCAAGATTCTGCATCATGTTTGACTTCAGATAACATAACAGTTGACTTTTGCTGAGTCCGATGGCATGGGGAGTGGAAGTGGGTGTGAGAAGACCAGGTCAGACGTGGGATGGATAGTGTAGCCACTGCACCTCTCCCTTCCCCCCGAGTCATGCCTCCCCACTTTATATCTTGGCGCCTCCTTCTTCACTGGGGTCAGGCCCCTCTCCGTCACCCCCTCCTTCAGCTGGTGCCCACCGAGACCTCGCCAACATTGAACACCAAGGCCACTGGGTACGTCCAGATCAGGGTTGTGTGTGCACAGACCAGGCTTGAAGATGGATTGTTCCCTGCAATAAATATCGACTGATTCATAAATCTGGTTGCCAGATTCGATCAAAGAGACTGCCTGCATAATCCAGGAGCTGGGAATTCCAGCTAATTCTGTACCGGGCCAGCTGATTCCCAGCAGAAGATGTCATATAAACGTCAACGTCTCTTAGCTTCCTGCAACCTGGGGGCTGTTTGGGGGGTGGAGTGGGAGAACAAGTCCTCCCAGCTGAGGGGGCAGGTCTTTGGGTGGTGGCGAAGAGTAGGATGAGCAAAGTGACAAGCTAGGGCAGGCCTAGCACCCTTCCTCCCTCCCTCCCCTGGCTCTCCTGCCTGAACCCCTACACCTCCCCACCCCTCAGCCGGTCTCTACAGCAACCGCCTTCAGGCTGGGCCTAGACAATGCTGAACATCTGGATGAAAAGCAGAATGGGCCAGCCCACCACCCAGATGGCTCTAAACACCTAGACTTTGGGCGGGGGTGGTGGGGAACAAACTGACAAAGTAATTTTTTACTTTTCATCCAGAGGTTGGATGTCAGGTAAATAAGCCTCAGAGACCCTTAATTGCTCTTTCTTATTGACTCAGGGTCCCACAGCCCCTGTGAAGATCTTAATAGAAAGGAGAAGGCAGTCACAGTTGCAGTCCCATCCCCTTGGTGCTCTGGGAAGCTTTTTCCTTATACTGTGGCCAGCTGTGTGGCTGGTGCAATTGGGGTTTTATGTCAGGAGGAGGCAGAGCAGGGGATCTGCCCTTCAACCCGCCCCACCTCTCCTTCCTTGTCCCTCCAGCTCACCCATGCAGGCCACCTTTCATTTACCTCTGTGGGGTGTCTGCCTTGTTTCAGGCCTCCACCCTGCTTCTCTTCCAGGCATCTTTCCCACACAGGGCTTGGGACCAGCAATCCAACCTGCTCCCTGCTGCAGTTGACTCCAAGCAACCCACCGTGCTCTGCCCCTCCCCGGAGCACAGGCTGGTGTGCCCTGTGCCTCCTGACAGGGGAGAGCTGGGCTGGTGGGGGTGGGGGCCACAGGAGTGAGCTTGGTCAGGCCGGGGCCTTGGGGGGGCTGTAGTCGATGCAACAGCTAAGAACATGGGCTGTCTGGGCTCGAACCCCAGCTTTGCCACAGCTGTGTGGCCTTGGGCATGTTCTTGAACCTCCTACCATCATCTGTCAAGTAGGGACGGCAATAGTACACGCCTCACAGGGCTGCTGTGGGGCTGAGATGAGTTCACGCAGGCAGGGCCTAGGCCGGTGCCTGGCACACAGCAGGTAGCCCATGTCAGTGATTCTTTCTGCCTTGGACCGGGGCCCTTGGTGTCCCATTCTACCAGTTATCTAGAGCTCCTGATGTGTGCAGGTCACTCTGGCAGGTACAGAAATCAGCCAGGGGAATGTCCCTGACATTCCCCTCCATGATGCCATAACAGATATAGACAAAGGGCAGTGGGGCTATGGCAAGTCAAATGCTCCAGCTATGGGGAGAGTTGGGGCAAGGTGGATGGAGAGTGAGAGGATGTGGCCTTTGACCAGATCCCTGGAGGATGAGGTCCCTGGAGCCATTTAGGCAGACCTTGGGCTGGGAGGAGGAACCCGCGTGAGCACAGGCATGGAGGCAGGAAGCACGGGGTCTGCAGGCTCAAAGAGGAGCTGGGAAAGGAAAGTTGGCGCCTTATCTGGGGGATCTTGAATGTCAAGGTGCAAGACTCTGCCTAATCCTGGGAGAAATGGGGAGCCATCGAGGACCTGCAGGAGGGGTAGCAAAACCAAACCTGAGCTTTGATATGACCTCTCTGGCAGTGGTGTGAAGAAGGGTGGGACAGGCAGGGAAGGCCTGGGACACTCCTGGGGTCTGAGTGAAGCCATGAAGAATGGAAAATGACCCCAGATAGCCAAGGAAACAGGACCACCCCCAGGAAAAATGGGTTTAAGCTGTGTGGGTTGACATACAATCTCGCCCTGGTGGTAGTGTTTCCCCTGGGTAATGGGGGAGAGCTGCCTCCATTCAGGACGCAGCTCATGGAATTTGGAATAAAAACCTCATGAACCCACAGAATATGAGAGATGGAGTCACCCTAGGATCATCTAGTAGAACTCTTTATTTCATGGAGGCCTAAAATGAGGTATAAGAGGGCAAGGGGTATTTCCATTGCTGCCGTGCCTGGGAAGGGGCAGAGAAAGGACGAGCCCGCCTTTTGGGGAGCTCCCACACTCACCCCTCGCCCTGGCCCAACTGACTGCATTCAGTGAAAGCCTAGTCAATGCATCGAAGATGTCCTGACACCAGGCACCCAGTTAGGCACAGGTGGCCAATGGGAGTGCAATGCCTCCCTGTCCTCGTGTAACCCCTGCAGCAGCAGGAGGGAGAGAGGGCCCTAACTACACACATGGTGAAAAGCGCAACAAGAATCCCAACAGCACGAGCTGCCATGTTCAAGCAGCTCTGCAAGGTTTCCTAGGCAGCTCCCACTCCCTTTCTCCCCTCCCTCTCATTTTTTGCCTGGGGCCACCTCTTGGTCCTGACTACTTTTTCTAAATTTCTTTCTGTCATCACACACACACACACACACACACACTCCCACCCCCCTCGGTGCTAGGCTAGCCCCTCCTGGTTGCTGCCATGGGGAGAACTGTGTGGCTGTGACTGCCATGATAATTGGGGCTACCCACTGGAAATTTCCTCGCTGGCCTGGCTTCTGGCACCCACTCACAGCCGGGTCGCTTGACTGGGGCCTGGCTGTGACACCTTCCTGCTGCCCAGGCGTGACCCAGCTGAAGGCCTCGCTCAATGACGATCCACTTATGTGTGAGTCTCTGAAAGAAGCTTTGGGGATAAAGCAGAGAAAAAAATCAACAAAATCTTCGTCCTGGTGGAACTTAATGTTCTAGTGGGAGAGGCAGACACATACATAAATTAGGACATCTGAGTAAAGACCTGCAGAAAGCAAGGAACCATGCACTGCCTGGGGGGGATGTGCCTGTCCTGTTTGATGAGTAGCAAGGAGGCCGATGTGGCTGGAGCAGAGGAAGCGACGAGGCCAGCGAGGCTGCAGGGGTCAGGCCACACAGGACCCCCGTGGGGGGTCCTCCCCGCTTGTATTCTGGGAGGGTTCCGCTTGCTCAGAGAACCCTCCTGTCCTAGTTTCCCAGGGTTGACGTCACAAAGCATCACAAATTGCCTGGCTTAAAACAACTGAAAGTGACTTTCTCACAGTTCTGGAGGCAGAAGTCTGAGGTCAAGGTGACAGCAGGGCCACGCTCTCACTGACATCTCTGGGAAGAATTGTCCCTGCTTCTTCTGTGCCTCTGGTGGCTCCCGCGACCCTTGGCTTGTAGCTGTATCACCCCAGCCTGCACAAGGCCATCATCACATGGATGTCTTCCCTCTTTGCGTCTCTGTGTGCCATCTCCTCCTGCTCCAGGGACACCAGTCATCAGGGTGGGGGCCACCCTAATCCACTCTGACCTCACCTACACTTGATGTCATCTGCAAAGACCCTACTTCCAAATAAGGCCAAATTCTGCCATCTGATGGCATGAAATTTGAGGGGCACTAGTCAACCCAGTCCACCTCCTAAAGCTCAAAGGAGAATGCTGCCTCCGCCTCCTCCTCTCCCTCATCAGGTACTTAATTCATTACTCCATCTGGAATGGAGGCAGGGGCTCCTCCGTAGCCCTGGCACAGGCCCCTTCCATCTACGCCTACTCTGAGGTGCTGTGAGTGGGTGGGGGAGGTTCCCGAATGGCACCCACCCCCCTTGGGTCCGGGGCTGCACCCTCTCTTCTGGAGGCTCACAGATGTCTTGGCCTAGGGCTGTCTGGGGTGTTTACATGGGGAGGGGCTGCCCTGCCGGTGCTGCCAGCTGGGTCCACCCAGCTGAACTGCTGGCCCCTGGTCCTCATGACAGACACCTTTTTTCCAGTGACTACAATGGTCCCTCAGTCCTACTCCACCTCCCTCCTCACAGCCCCTTTCCAAGCCTGGGGAATCTAGTCTTTCCAAGCCTGGGGAATCTAGTCTTTCCAAGCCTGGGGAATCTAGTCTTTCCAAGCCTGGAGAATCTAGTCTTTCCAAGCCTGAGGAATCTAGTCTTTCCAAGTCTGAGGAATCTAGTCTTTCCAAGCCTGGGGAATCTAGTCTGAGGGTGGACTGGGTAAGAGCTGGGGCTCTGGAGCCAGACCGACCATTCACACCTGCCTGCGATCTCAAACAAGCTACTGTGCTCCTCTGAGCCTCAGCGCCCCCCTCTGTAGAGTGGGCCTCATGGTGACAGTGCCCCTCTGGGGGGTGTCAGGAGGGCTGCTGTTCTGCCGCGGGCCTGGCACGAAGCCAGCCCCCCCCCCCAGCCTATGCTTTTGTCATGGCGGTACAAGAACAACGGGGAGCTCCTGGAATCCCTGCCTCTCTTGGGAGTCACAAGGGGTAGAATCACCTGAGCCGCTATTGCTCAGAGCCCAGGGCTCTGCTCGGTGGTGGGGGGCTCTGGAGGTGGCCGAGGCTCTAGCTCTGCTCCCTAGGCCGGCGCCTAGCTCTGCGGGCCACACAGGTGCTGTCCGTGGTGGAGTGGGTTTGGCTTCTGCCTTCTCTAAGGCGATGCTTGTTAGTTGGTCCAGTTGCCTCCTGCTTTTCCCTCTAAATGCCTGTTACCTTTCCTGCAAATTATCAAAAATGGCCATTTGCGGCAGCATGAAGAGAGAGCCCAGGGTTCCCGCCCTCTGCGCTGTGGGACCTTGGGCAGGTCGCCTCTCCTCCCTCGGCCTGAGCACTCGTTTCTGTCAAAGCTCAAGCTTGGCCCAGAGGATCAGGGGTCCCTCTGGCTCTGAAAAATCTATTCTGAGGATCAAAAAAAAAAAAAAAAAAAAAAATCAAACTCAAGTTCTGGGGCCAAAGTTGAAAGCTTCTCATCTGTGTAGAAAAGGTTTAAATTACCCTGTGTTTAAAAAAGAAGAGAGAGGGAAAAAATTAATGGGGCTCAGAATGGAAAGTCCAAGTGAGCCTCTGCTCAGCTGGCAAAGGGCATGAGGCAGTGTGAGCATTTTCTTCAGCCTCTAAGCATGTCAACTTTCTAATCTCTGATTTAAAAGGTTTTGCCGGTGTGGGGAAGGGGTGGAGGAGTGGCCCCCAGAGAAGTTCATGCTAGGTGTCAGGAAGGAGTAGGCTCCAAAGTGAGAATCTGGGAATCTGGGGTAAGGGTGGGGGCAGCTGGAGGAATCTGGTCAAATAGGTCAGAGGGTGGGGGTTGGCTTGGAGGCTGGGCTGGGGGTGGGGGGAGTCAGAAGGGGGAGGAGCAATTTTCTAAATCTGGAGAGGGCATCAGCTTTGCCCTGGAAACTCCTGGCAAATAGTTTCCTTTAGGAAACAGCGCCACAGGCTGATTGGTACTGAGAATTTGCATATACTTCCCCCCTATTCTATTTGTTTGAGCATTGGTGCTGGGCACTGGGGGAAAGTGACTGGCTGGGGTGAACTATGCCATGACCAGGGCAAATTGGGACTGGGCAGAACCAAATCCTGAATGTGTGTGGAGAAGGGCCTGGACGGTCCAGGAGTGGGCTTCTAGATGAAGCCACGATGCAAGAGGCAGGGGAGGAGGCCATGTAAAGGTGTTTGGGGGGTGAGGGAATTGGAGAAATCATATAGCTTGGTCTGGACAGTGAAGGAGAGAGATTTGTGAGCAGAGTGTTCCAGGTGGAGGAGACCACACCAGTACAGGCTCGGAGGCCAGCACGTATAGGCCTGTCTGAGGACCGTAAGTGCCCAATGTCCACCACCGCTTCTGTGCCCACTGTCCATTCTTAGAGACCCAGGGCCTGTAGAGAGGATAGTCCTATGGCCAGGGGACTCCATCCCGTGTAGCCAAGCTGATTGGGCCAGGAGTTGAACTGTGACCTGTGCTGAACCAACCAGAGCCTTGCTCCTGGGAATTTGGAATTTGAACTTGAGATCTAGTCAGATGGACTAGTGGTGGCAAGCAGGCGAGCTGACTGGAAGCTGAGCTGGAATTGATGACAGATACGCCAAAGCCACCTGCCAGCCTGGGTTATGGGGCTGAGAGTAATCAGAGAAGGCTAGGGGAGCAGGAGAAGGAAGTGGGGAGCAGAGAGGAGCCTCGGGGTCTCATGGGAGGGGGAGAGAGGGCGTCCCATGGGGTGTTTTTGCCTGACCTGTTGTTTTTACATTAAACTCTCCTTTTCCTTGACTTAGTCTGAGAGGGATTCTATTCTTGGCCACTGAGGACCCCAGCTAAGGCCCCTGACTTGCAACTGGATGGGGCATATGCACTGGGGGTGTCAGGTAGTTAGAAAAGAGCCTGGGGACTTTGGGGCCAGGCTGGGTAGAGCTTTGAATGCCAAGCTGTGAGATCATATGTAATTTCGTAGGTAGTGATGAGTGTGTGTGTGTTGGGGAGACAGGGAGGCAGATCACTGAAGTTTTCTTAGCAGCCGTGGGACCCAAATGTAGCAAAAAGGAAGGGGACTGATCTGGAAGGTTAGGGCTGCAAGCCTCCCAAGTGAGAAAGCCCCAAGATGGGGGGCAGCTCAGAGTCTTGCTTAGAGTGCCAGGCAAGGAAAGGGCCTGGATCCTAGTGGATGAAGGGGGCACCTTCATCTGGATTCTCTACTGCCCCCCACCCTCGTATTGTCAGTCCTGGGTAATCCCCCTCCCCCCACCCTCATACAGTGATCACCAGCCACCCACTGGTTCATCCCTGCCCAGTCCATGAAAACAGGACCCCTCCGTTCTCTGGCTTCCAGCATGGTGGCATCAAAAGAGCCCAAGACTTAGTTTCTGACAGATCTGCGTTTAAATTCTGGCTCCACACTTAGAGCTGTGTGACTTTGAGCAAATCCCTTAACCTTTCTGAGCCCTGGTATCCTCATCCATAAATGGTGAACAATAGTACTTCCTCCTAGAGTTGTGAGGATTAAGTGATATGATGACTGAAATAGGCCTAGCTCAAGGCTGGCTCATTGTATGTGCTCAGAGATGGTTCCCTCCCTCCCTCTTCCTTCCCACGGGTGTAGGGCTGGGCCAGTCTACGCTGCTCTGACTGCTCTCCAGAAGGCTCCAAGAGGGCAGGAACTGAGGAGATCATGTTCAGTGATGAGGGCATGCCTGCACCTTGTAGGTGTTTAAGACATGCTCGTTGTTCACTGGATGAATGAATGAATGAATGAATGAGTGAGTGAGTGAATGGTGGTTCCTAGTGACCTGTTCCTAGAATCCAGAGGCTGTAGAATTCGCTTACTCCACCATGAATATCCAGTTTGCAGAGCTGGCCCTTCTGCCCAGTTCCTTGTCAAGGAAATGAAGCATTCCTCCTGCAGCTCCTAGGACAGTGTGGGTACTCAACAAATGCTCAGACTACCCCCGGAAGGAAGCAGCAGTATTCCTATTTTACATACCAGAAAACAGAGGTTCAGAAAGTTTAAATATCTCTCCCAGGATCACCCAGCAGCTAAGGAGCAGAGCTGCACGCAAACACAAAATCCACAATCTTCCTGGCTATACAGGCCGTTAAATTGGAAGTCCATTGTTGTGTTGGTTCTTTCTTCCCACAGTCCATCCAGGATGAATCCTCTCCTGTGTCTTGTGACATCCCTCCTTCCTGGCTTGCTGGACAGAGGCTCCAGGAAAGGCTGGCTGGAGTCCTGGGCTCCTTTTCTCTGTCCTGTTTGAAGCAGGTGGAGTTTGAGAAGACTCCTGCGTCCCTGGGCGGCCTGTGCCTTGTGCAGAAAGCTGTTAAATACCAGTACTGGGAAGCCAAACCCACCAGTCAGCCATTACCCTTCCCTCCCAGGCAATTCACCCACAGGCCACTCTTGCCAAGGCCCCTGGGGCATCCGATGGGCAGGCTTTTGCTTCATCACAGCTGGGGCGGGCATGCAGGGTCCCCCACTGCTATCTGCAGCCTGGGTTGGGGCCTGGGAGGGCTGGCTGGGGGTGCCTGGGCACCACTGAAGCACCCCAGACCATGTGGGGCATGAGTGGGGGGCTGGATGGCAGTGGGAGCCAAAGCAGCCCTCAAAGGACTCACCCTACAGAGTAGGGGCAGGCACGAGTCCCCTGTGCCCAACAACACCCGGTGAGTCCCCAGCTCCAGAGCACCTCCCCCAGAAGGCGAGTAGAGGCAGAAGGGACTGTGAAGAAGCTAGACCATAGAGGCAGGAACCAAGAGGCTCTTGGCTGATTGACTGGAAGAGCAGAATTTGACAAGATGAAGCTTAACAGAGACAAAGGTGAAATCCTGCTCTGGGGTTCCCAAGAGTCCAAGGCTGGGGCCAGCGGGGTGACAAAAGCCTTGGGCTTTAGCAAACAGCCAGACAGCACGCACCCGGCAGCAGTTTATTTTGGGTGGAGGAGCGTGGCTACACAAGCAGCTAATGCTCTCCTGGTCTCTGTTAATGGGAGAAAAGGAGCCAAAACAAGGGACAAGACAGTTTTTCTCCGGGAAGGTCCAGTTCTGAGAGTAAAGCTTTAGGAGGGATATTGACAAGTGGAGGGCCCAGAAAAGGCCTTGAATCCCCCTGTAGTCATCGGAATAGGGCCTGGGACTAATATGAAGCATTGGGGTTAAGAGGCTGGAGGGCATGGAAAAGCATGAGGGACTTAGGCTAGAGACAAAGAAGAACTTTCCAAATGCTTAGGAATACCAATGCCAAGGTTTCACCCTCTCTCAGGATCCTGATAAGAATAAGATGCCCCCACCCTGTGTGGATGGATTAGATCAGGGCAAGGCAATGGCTGATATGCCCTCAGGGTGTCAGCTTGGCCTTGAGTCCACCCTGAGCCCCGAAGACAGGAATACCCCGGGGAGTGGGAAAAAGAACAGGGCACCCACTCCATCCAAGGCTGGACCCCTGCAGCCTCCATTGTCTCGGAGATCCGGGAGGGAAAGAAGCTGGCTGGGGCTAGCCAGCGCACAAGCTCTCTTTGAATTACCCCCTCAGCCTAATTGGTCGGCCAGCCTCCTCTCCCGCTGGTAGGAAGAGGCCTTTGTTTGCTGCCTGCATGTTTACCAAGCAAATGTTTTTAAAAAGCTTTCATAGACACAGAGAACCCATTTAAGAATCTCGGTGGATAAAATTATTTATAGAGATTAATGGTTATCGTTCTCGGCCTTTAGGAAATCAGGAGCCACACGCTGCAGAGCATGCTGCTGCTGGGGGCACCTGCCCTGCTCCAGGGCCCCTCCCAGCCTCCCGCCTCTCTCCTTTCCCTTCTCTCCGCATCTTGTCCGTTTTCCTTTTTAGCTTTTTCTCTGGGTCTCTTCTTTCTGTCTTTCTTTGCAGGTTTCTCTGTCTGTCTGTCTGTCTCTGTGTGTCTCATTCTCTCTCTGTCTCTGCCTCTCTGTGTCTTTCTGTCTCTCTCTCTCCCTCCTTCCCTCGCTCCCTCCCTCCCTCCCCTTCTTCCTCCCTCTTTCTATATCTGTTATTTCTGTTACCTTCCTTCTCCCTGTCTTTCTCTGAGTCTATATTGGGATTTGTAGGTGTGTCTCTCTCCTTGTCTTGTGTCTTTGTGAATCTCTCTTTTTCTCTCTCTGTATCTTTTTCTCTTTGTGAGTCTCCATCTCTATCTCTTTTGCTCTCTGCCTTTCTCTTTCTCTCTCCCCCATCTCCTGGTCTCTCTCTGTTTTTTCCCTCTCTTTCTTGCTTTCACTGCATCCTGTGCACTCTTCCATCCTGTGCTGGTGGGGGTGGGTGGATGGGGACAGATCCTGGCTGCCACTACTGGGGGTGGTTATTCTGGGGACCCTCGACTTTCACCTGCAGAAACAAGGCCCAGGGAAGAAGAGCCCGGGGCCCAAGGTCACCGAGTGGTGGGGGTGGCAGAGGAGAGGGAGGCGAGAGGAGGAGCCAGGGCATCCCTCAGACTCTCCTGTCCCCCTCAGGCTGTGAGACCCACAGCAGGGAGAGGAAACTCCCTATCCGAGGGGCCTCCAACTTGTTTGTACACAGCTGTGACCAAAAGAGGTGTGTGTGAAAGTCTGAGAACAGAGAGGTGTCGGCCTCTAATTCTAGCGGAGCCTAGTGAGTGGGAAGAATACAGACCCTGCTCCGGGTGTTGCCCTGTGGTAGCCGCTATAGTGCAGAAGGAGTGTGTAGTGTCCTCTGGCTGCCCTTGGACCTGATAAAATATGACCAGCTGCGTGCCTTGGGCTAGTCTCTCCCTCCTCCAGAAAATGGGATTGGTGAAGGTTCACCTACGTCTCTGGGTTAACAGCAATATGATGTGGTCATTAGCAGCCCATGCATGAGGGTTAGTGGCTTAAAAATCTCTGCATTATAATCCATACTCTTACTTCCTACCTGTGTGGCCTTGGGCAAGTCACATAACTGGTCTGGACCATACTTTGTTTTCTCTATAAAATGGTGATTAAAAATAGAGTTGTTGTTAGAATAATCAAATGAGATCTTATATGCATGGTGCTTAGCTTGGACAAGTTGCTTAACCGCTCTGTGCCTCAGTTTCCTCATCTCTAAAGTGAGGATAATAATAGCACTCACCTCCAATGGTGGTGTGAGGATTAAAAGAAATAGCCCAGGTAAAGCATTTAGGTCAGTGCCTGGTACGGAGTAAGCATCAGATGAGGGCCATTGATCGCCATTAGCACAATGTCTGGCCCATGACAGGATCTCAAATAAATCTGATCCATCCAAAGCCCTCCCTGCCCCATGGACTCTGACTCCCTCCCCCTGCTCCAGGAGTCCTTCCCCTTGATCCCTGCCACACCTACTGTAACTGAAAGGAGAGCCTCTCTTGTTATAATCGGAGATTCCTTCCTGCTCGTCCTCTTTCCGGGACCACCTGGGAGAAGGTGAGGGAGGTGGGGCTGTGGTCTTCTGGGACGATCTCTCTCCATTCTCCTGGCCATCCATCCATCCGTCCATCCATCAGTCCACCTGCAGAGCTGCAGTGGAAGTCTCCAACAGCTCTGTAATGAGCCTCCACAGGGGGCTTTCAGCTCACCTGCTTCCCAGGAGACCTGTTTCATGCATCTTGCTGGCGGGCACAGCCCAGGGGGAGGCGGGGGTGGGGATAGGATAGAGCATCCTGTGCAGGGAGCCCCAGGAGGAAGGTCCTCTCGCTGCCGTAGTCCCCTGGAGAGAGGGGAAAGCTGGAGTTCAGGCGAAGTGTTCTGCCTGCCTGGCCCCTTTTGCGCCTCTAAACTGGGCTCAGCCCTCCTGGGTTCTTTGGGTGCCAGGTCTTTCCAGTTGGCCTCATCCTCTTGTCCCATCTGTCTATTAAATGGTCCTTTTCTGGTCCCTTTCCCAGGAGTTGATGGGGGAATTCAAATCAGGGGGAGCCCCCCAGGTTCTTGTTTTCCAGCTTTACACTCGAACTTACCTTTAAGGATACTTTGAATGTCCTTATCATCTGGACCTCAATTTGCCAGTTTATAGGATGGAATTAACAGCCCTGAACCCACTTAGCCTTTTAAGGGGGAGATTAATAATTCATAACAACAATAATACCAGCCGGTGTTCATTCAAAGCTTGCTGTGCGCTGGGCGCTGTGCAGAGACCCATTAGCATAGTCCCCTTTAAGGCTCAGTGACCCACGAGGCGAAGCCTTGGCACAAGGTCACACGGCCAATAACTGGGGGAAGAGCCAGGACTCCGGCTTTGCTGTCTGACCCCTGTCTAGTGCTCGTTCCACTGAACCACACCTGGGGTCTCTAAAGAAAGGTGAGGATTTCCTCCCTGGAGAGAGAGGCCCTGCTGCAAAGGAGGGAGGGGAGAGTGGTAGAGGCAGGTCTGCTGCCTGCAGTCTGGAGAGCCCTGCTTCCCATGGGAGGGTTTGGGGCCAGCCTGCTGGGGTGGGAGATAGGGGCTTGGGAACATAGGGGCCCCCGGGTTCCTTAGGGTCCCACTGAAGCCAGGGCTTGCTGGAACATGAGGGACAGCAGTGCGAAAGCCAAGGGAAGGTGAGCGAAGCCAAAAGGGAGACCCTCTCGGTAGAGCTCCACTCTGGGGACTGCTTGACCCGTGCTAGGTGCTCAGCTAACGTGGCTTGAGTGAATGACTGGCTGATCTCCCTGTTTTTCGGCCATGGACTAGGGCATAACTGGGAAAAGGAAGCCCCTTTGTGCCCAGACTGTGGAGCTGAGCCATCCCTTCAGGAAGGGATGCAAATCCTCGGACGCTTCTGTTAACCAAAACTTAGTGGATACTTACCTGGCAGGGGAGATACCATGATCACGAAGGTGGTTTTCCCAGGGCGAGCCTCATCCATTGCACTCCGGATGTGCTGACCCCTGAGATTTCCCCAAATGCGGGAAACTCGACCGCATAATTTGTGATGGGGGGACTGCATTCACGCTCTCTTCTAAAACCACCACCACCACCACCACCACCAAACAAAAAACTGAGCAGAGCAGCTGCTGGGAGGGAGCACCAGAAGCCCTCCAGTCCCGTGGCCACGCCAGGTAGCAAAGGGACAACTGGGCAGGAGCTGCGGTGTGGGGCCGGCCAGACTTCTGGGGTGCACACTGCTGCCCCCGGGGTGCCCTGCCCCCACCCCGCGCCATTTCAATTTGCAGGTGAGAAGCTGGCCGCCATTTTGGGGGTAGTAAGGGATAATTTCTTTCAAAACAGTGGCATCATGACTCTCATACAGAAATAAAATGATCGTGTGTCAAAGATTTTATTTAGCTCATTAGTTAGTTAGAGAACCGGCAAGATTTACAACCTGCTCAAAGGAGAAATCAAAGTACCTCATATATGTAGATATATGTAGTCAAATAAGGTATGCTGAAGTGAATTTAAGAAGAGATGCAAAAACTGACAAAACTAGTCAGTATACACAGGACCATAATCAATTACATTCCTCTGAAAACAGTTTGCATTCCTCTGGATAAGAATGATTTATACTGCTATCAGTTGGAACATGAAAGAAAGCAGAGTGGGGTAGAGAAAGAGGGCAAACACCAGAAGGGCCCGCTTCTTCATTTTGCACTGGACCCTGCAGGCTCTGTAGCTGGTCCTGGACTGGCCCCAGGCGATGAAGTTGAAGGAGGGCGCTGGTGGGAACTGGAACACAGACCCACTGATTCTTGGGGAAGAGCCTCTGTGCCCTTCTCCTTGGCTCTGGGCTCCCGGGGAAGCACTGCCCAGGTTTGGCTCTCTCCTAGCCACATGGACTACCTGTGCCCACACTTGCAGAAGGTTGAACTGAGCAGCTGACCTGAGACGTGTATTCTACCTGCCAGTGAGTAGTTTGTGGCTTGAACATTGCACACAGAAGCACAAAATGCTTCCCCTGACCTCACCACTGGCCGAGGAAGGGGCCCTCTGCACTAGAGATGGCTGGGGGTGGCGAACGAAGGCCAGGTCCAAGGGGAGAAGGTGGAGGCCCCGGTGGTGGCGGAAGTTTGGGGCCTTCTTGGTGTGGTTCTAGTGGCAGGTGGGGAAAGGGAAGGGAGGGTGGGTTTGTGGGGGTTGAAGAAGAAGAGAAAAAAGGAGGAAGGATGAGAGAAGTAGAACTTGATATGGGAGCTAAAGTCCCAGCCTGGGCGACCTGGCGCCTGAGTCCCAGGTCCAGCTCTGGCTACTTAGCTTGGCAGGTTGAGTCCTTCCAGGCTGTAGCTTCTTGCTTGCAAAGAGAGGCTGACATGAGAGGATCTACATGAACCCCAGATCTAAGAGCTTGGCATTCCCCAAGCCTGCTCAATAATATTTGCCACCAAATAGGCACTTCCCTGCCCCACTTGGCAATGCTGTTCCCTTGGCTTGCAATGCCTTTCCTTCCTTGCCCATCTGGTAAAGTGTCCCTAAGTCACCTCCCTTTAGCATTTGAGACCCTCCCAGGCTTTACTGATGGCCCTTCATCACTCCATTGTGGACATGGAATAACGTAGAAGGTAAAGCACAAGGGGATTGGAGTCAGATAGGCCTGGTCTAGACTTGGGCTCTGCCATTCATCAGATGTGCTTCCTTGAGCAAGTATTGACCTCTCGGGGCCACGGTTTTCTCATCTCTAACATGGTTACAGGGCCATTTTGTTCTAGTAATGAAGCCAACCTCACAGTGCTGTGATGCTTCCATGAGAAGATGCCTGTACATCCCTCAGCCCTGTCCCTGGAACATGGCAAGCACTCAGTAAATGCTAGCCATTATTATACCCTTGTAAGGTGGCACAGCATCCTGACATCCGCAGGGGTAGGCTTGTCCACCTGGCCCGTTGAGCAGGGATGTGTCTCACTCACTTTTGCGTCCTCATGCTTTGTCCACTGTCTCAACCTTGCATCTAATAGATGCAAGACTGAAGATGCAAGACTGAAAAAATGTTGAGGGAAGTGGAGGGACAGGAAGGAGAGACCTGGCCGAGTAAGGCGTGGAGATCTCAGCTGCCAAGAAGAGATGTCAGGGACAGTGATAAATAGCTTGGGAGGTTGGGGACAGGCCTGGCTAAGCCTGGCTGTTGGCAGGTAGGAGAGCTGGCATCTGGTTGGGCACTTAACTCACAAGACTTCCTCCAGGTTACAGGTACTCCCCACTGGACATCCCTAAGGGTGGGTACAGATGGAAGTGGAAATCAAGCCTGGGCTTTCTCTTAGGAAAAGAAAGCTTGATGTCTGTCTAATGTCCCAGGTAACTACTGCTAAGAGACACTCTCTCCTTTACCCTGACATGCGGGTGTGGGAGACGAAACTAGCTTCTGCCCTAATGCTGCCTCTTAGGCACAGAGAAGGGCAGCAGCTCAGTTAAGGTCACATAGCAAGTTGACCCATGCGTAAAATGCATCCCTTGCATGGTCTTATTTCACAAGCATAGCATTTTAGAAGTAGGGAAAATAGTATTTACGATTTCTGTTGTAAAATGGATGAGAAAATGGACACTTGGAGAAGGGAAACAACTAACCCAGTTCAAAGAATGAGTCAGTGGTGGAGCAGTGAGTTCAAGATTGGGGCTTCAGTCCTGTCTTCCCTGTCTGGGCTGGGGTTGAGGGTTGCTTGGATCTGGGGTTGAGGGCTTTGCTCCAGGATAGCTTGTCATCAAGTTCTGGAGTCCAGGGCTTGGTGACTGGACAGATGAGGGGCTCAGGCCTACAACTCAGCTCTCCAGTGGCCGGCCTGGCGAAGTCCCAGGCCCCGGCTGCTCTGGAACTGGAGGACCCAAGCCCTGCCAGCCACACTCTGGGAATGGGGAGAAGACAGGATTTGGGAAGCGGCGCTGGGCAGTGGTCCAGCATCTTGGGCCTGCTCCTGGCAGTGCCCACCTGGCTCCCAGCTGCTCTGTGCCTCTTCTGCCTGCCACACAGAGTTCTCCCTGACAGCTGACTGCAAGCCTGGATGCTGCCTAGAGAAGCCGCTTCTTCCCTACCCCTAGCCACCTTCCAATTGGGGACCAGTCTGCCCAGCTGCTCTGCCAGCCAGGGAACTCAGGGGCCTGAGTCTACAGCCTGTCTCTGCTCCCTCGCTCATGCTCTGTTCCAACTGCCCTCTGCTCTAAGCACCCTGCCAGCCTTGGGTGCAGAGGCTACCTGGCCAGGTGAGACTAGTCAGCTCCTCTTTCAAGGGGGTCCTGGGTCTCCCAAAAGAGGGTGGGTGGGGTGGAAGGGGGATGAGAACCAATATTTGCTCACAGTGCACGGATGTGCCAGGAGACATAATTCTCACAAAAACTCTATGAAGTAATGTCAATGTTCCCATTGTACAGACCAGGAAACTGAGATGCAGAAAGGGTAGTTCCCCTGGGCAAAGTCACAGAGCTTTTAGGTGGTGGAGCCAGTTCTCAAACACAGGCCCTAAAGCACATTGCTGCCTTCCTCCAGCCCCCAGCCACACCAGAGAGCTCTCTGTGGGGGGAAGTACAGACACAGGGACAAAGGATGCCCACCCAACAGGATGTGAGCCACAGCAGAAGTGAGAGGAAGGTGCTGGGGGAGCTCGGAGGAAGCGGCTACAAATCTCGCAGGAGATACCAGGGAAGGCTCACGAAGGTGGTGCATTTGGCAGGCCCTGCTGAATGAATAGGGACTTCCACAGGCAGAAAAAAGAGCAACAGGGACTTCTCCCGCAGAGGAGAGAGCAGGCGTAAAGGCTCAAATGTTCAGCTAGAACGTTTGGGCTGGATCCTGTAGGTTTTTTCCTTGCATGTGTGACAATTTGATTAATATCTGTCTTTCTACCAATTTGTAAGCTCCATCAGGGCAGAGGGGGTGTCTTTTCATGTATTTTTTCCCTAAAACAGCACACTTAATAGATGCTCAATAATATTTGTCACTCCAATAGGCACCTCAGGGCCCCTTCCTCTTCCCCTCCCTTCACTGATCTCCAGCCTACCCTGATGTTTCCACCCATGTCTGCTTTGAGAGTCGGCCAGAGTCCTCCACAGGCAACCCTGAGGCTGAGTCCTGTCTCAGCCCTGCGGCGGTTCCCTCTCCCTCCCGCAGACCATGCCTACCATCTGCGGGGGCCAGGGCAAGAGTGCAAAGGGGAACCCACAAACCACGTGTCTAAATAGCTAAAACCCATGAATCCAGCTTACAGACTATTACATAAATATGTTCTGTCCTCCTCCCTTGGCAAATATACTTTCCTAATGACAAAATTGAAAAATATGTATAAAGATACGTTGGCAAATATCAAAGACAACTGAGTTGAATTACTATTGTGCATGTCTTGGAGTTGTGTTGGTGGGCTGTCGTTTAGGTGAGTAATAAAATAGACTTGTGAAAGAAACCAGATGCAAAAGAGCACATACTGCATGATTCCGCTTATATCAAGTTCAAGAATGGGCAAAATGAATCCATGGTGATACAAATCAGAGAAGTGTTTGCCTCTGGGAGATGGGTTTAATTGGAAAGGAATAAGAGGGACCTTTCTGGAGTGATCTTGGTTGGGGTGTTGGTTGGAATTTACATTTATCCAAACTCCTCCAGCTGTACACTTAAGACAAGGGCATGCAGACCTGAAAGCAGAGAGTCAAACAGATATTGGCACACCGATGTTCCTAGCGGCGTTATTCACAATTACCAAAAGATGGAAGCAACCCAAGCGTCCGTCAACTGATGAAGGATAAACGAAATGTGGTACATACATATGATGCGATATTATTCAGCTGTAAAAGACAATGAAGTCTTGATGCATGTGACAACATGGATGAACCTTGAGGACATTATGTTGAGTGAAGTAAGCCAGACACAAAAGAACAAATATTATATGATTTCACTGCTAGGATCTAATTATAAGAAGTAAACTCACAGAGTTAGGGATAGATTGAGGTTATAGAATGGGGAGTTGCTGCTTAACTTGTATAGAATTTCTGTTTAGGAGATAATAAAGGTTTGGAAATGGATGGTGGTGATGGTAGCACATTACTGTGAGTGTAATTAACAGTGCTGAACTGTATAGGTGAATGTAGTTAAAAGGGGAAACTTTAGGATGCATATATTACTAGAATAAAAATTAAAAGATAAAACACAGGACTGTCCAACACAGTGAACCCTATTGTGGACAATGGACTATAGGTAATAGTTCAAGTATAAGAATGTTCTTTCATGAACTAGAGCAAATGTATGCTGCTGATACAAGGTGTTAATAATAGGGTGGATATGGGAAAAAATACTCCTAGAGTAAATAATGGCCGATAAAGAAAACTATTTTAATAAACTCTCATCAATTGTAACAAAGGGAACTATTGTTAAAAAAAATTGTACAGCTATTTTAAAAAGTGCCATCATCAATAGTGACAAATGTTCCACACCGATGCGAGGTGGTGGTGGTGGAGCAGTGTACACAAATCCTGTATTTTATGCAGGATTGTTTTGTAAATTCACAACTTCTCTAATTTAAAAAAGATGAGGGCATGCCACTGTATGTAAATTATATCTCAAAAACAAACACAGAAAAAGTTAATCACGTAAGAATAATGAGAAATTTCAAATAAATGTGTTAAAAATCACACAAAAATATATGTGCATAATGCCTAAATTATTATATATAAATTCCATGCAATTTATTTTTCTTGCCATTGTCTCAACAAAATCATCAATTTTGTTGTTATAACCATAATTTTCATGTAATTTGAGTTCTATTGGCAACAGTGATCTAAAAGAGCCCTGTCCGATAGAAATATAGTATGAGTCACAACTGTGAGTCACGTATGTAAAATTCTAGTAGCCACATTAAAAAAGTAAAAAGAAACAGGTGAAATTAATATTCACCTGTTATTATTAATAATAATGATACATTTTATTTCATCTAAGATGTCCAAAATGTTATGATTTCAACAGGCAATGTACATAAGAAATATTGATGCGGTATTTTATGTTCTTTTTTTCACATTGTGTCTTTGGAATTTGGTGTGTATTTTACACTTCCAGCATATCTTAATGTGGACCAACCCTCATTTCAAACTCCCAATAGTCATATGTAGGCAGTGGCTACTGAATTGGATAGCTCAGCTAAAGGATTAAAACATAAAATGAAATTTTATTCAAAGTGCAAAATCCGAATGTATTTTCATTAAACATTTCAGTTCAAGTAATAGTAACAAAGTGAAAAAGTAAAATTATTTGATAGGTTTTCAAAAAATTATTCATAATGGTCTATTAGAATTAAAAGGTGTAATGCTCATTTTAATTAATGCATATCAACATTTAAATAAAAATAATTTAAAACAGAAATTTTATTTAAACACTTTTGAAAATATATTTAAGTATTATTAAATATTTTTATAAAAATAAAACTATTTGCAACATTAAATGCCCAATTTTGTTAATGTAATGCTCAGTCGTGTGCTTTTTACATCTAGACCTACATATATACCATAGGATTAATACGAATTCTTTAATGAAGCAAAATATTCCTCGGCTGCCACGTCAACTGTAGCAAATCTTACACAGACTAATTTGATAATCTGTGAGTATTTCCAGAATCATTAATTGGAGCACAAAGAGGGCTAGGAAATGGACACTTGGCCTTACTTGGGAATGATAATCTGTTTTTCAAGAATCTGCTGCGTTCCTGCTCTCTAAAAGCAAGGATTTGAAAAGCGAATTAATCCCTCCTCTTCCTTGCCTAAGGGCTTCCGAAGCGCTTCCCCTCTCCATATTCTGAAGTGGAGTCTGATGTCAGCAGCGGCAAATCCCAGAAGCCTTCACCGCATTCTGGGTCTGTTGTCTTTTATTGCCAGGCCAAAGAGCAAAAGATGCCTAGAAGCTTTTCCCTGGGGCCTGCACAGCGCTAATCAAGAGAGATGTTTAGGATTATGGTCTGCCCTGTGCCAGGGCTGAGCGTCACCAGCCTGTGTGACAAGAGGTACCCATGTGTTCTCTAACATGCATGTGCGTGTGTGTGTAATGTGTGAGGTCCAGCAGGCAGCTGCCCGGCTTGTCAGGAAAGTTTTACTGGAACACAGGCACACCATTTATTTACATATTATCTATGGCTGCTTATGAGCTATAAGGCAGAGGAGTTTCAACAGACATTTTATGGCCGGCAAGCCAGAAATATTTATTATTTAGCCCTTGAAGAAAATTTGCCCACCCAAGGCATGGGCCCCTCTTTCCTGGGTCTGAGTGGTCCTCCTCCTTGGAGCCCCTTGAACTGAGTGAGACCTCATGTGTTGTGGGATTCAGTCTAGACTTCTGCTGTAGTTGCAAGCTCCATGAAGGAGAACATATGGGGGGCTGGGAAGATCCCCCAAAGCGGGCCCTCAAGTCCAGTCCTGAGGGCTTCGGCTGTTTTCTGCACGGGTTTGCTGTGCCCATTGCACTTGGGCTAACATCCTCCCACCAGTGAGGCCAAAGCAAGCAAGTGGTCAGGGAAGGCCAAGGCAATGGCACTCTCCCTCCACCCCCTTTGCCAGCCTCTTTCCATCCCTTTTAAGAGCAGCCATGAGGGACCTTCCTGCAATCCTCCGCTCTCCTCTCAAGGTGTACATTCTTTAAGCATCCTCTTCTGGCCCCAGTGTGCTGGCTGGTGGTGGCAATGGCCAGAGGATCTTGGAGAGCCGGGCACCTTGTCTGCCTGGGAGAGCCTGATTCAGCTCCAGAGTTGTGCTGAGGGTATGGCTGCGTGGCCAGAGACGTGGTGAAGTTGATAAACGGAGTAGTGTTGGGGTGGGGCCTGCACCCCTATTGCTGCACTGGCCACAGTGGCATTTTGCTTGTTTCTGCATCATTCTCAGTCAGTCCTTTTGGCCTACACAGTCCTTGGCACCTGGTGGATGCAGTCAATAGATAGTCAGCCCTCTTGGCACATGCCCTATGGCAGGCCCCGGCAGGGCTGACAAAAATGGGTCCAAAGTGTCTGTGCCATCCAGTGGTTCACAGCCCAATGGGAAAGACAGGCCAGCAGCCTGGCCACACCCCCCTCTGCCGCCCCCCCCCCAGGACAGAAGCCTCCAAAAAGTGCTCCCTGTGAGAGTGCCCAGCAGAGAGCCACAGTTCAGCCTGGAAGACAGGGAGGGAGGTTTTGGCAAAGAGGTGGCAATTTGAGCTCCTTGTTGGATGAAGGAGTGAACAAATGAGCCAACATGGGCCTGATGCTGGGGCCGTGAACTGTAAACATGTGGAAAGTGATTGCTTCTGAAATTTTAAGTCGAATGCGTTTAAAATACTCCTCTGCTAAAGTGGGGCAGGAGGAGAGGGCTGGGGGGAGGTGGCTAAGCAGGGAGGGGGCTGCCTTGAGCAGGAGGACTCAGGCTGTGTGCCAGGAAGGTGGGCTCCCAGCCTTCTGCCCAAGCTCTCACCCAGCAATCCCTGCCTGCAGCCGGGGCCGCGGGCCCAGGGAAGTTGTTGCCACTTGGACAGGAGAGATGAGCTGTCTTCGCTCGAGGACAAATCTCTTTTAATTTTGTTCTCCTGAGGAGGAGTGAGGATCGGGCCAGCATTGGAGCAAGAGATTGGCCCAGTGAGTAATGGTGATGCCGGCTCCACTAACACCCCAGGTGAGGGATGAGGGGAGAAGTGCCCCCTCCCCTCTCCTTCTCAGGGCTGGCCGCCAGGGGACAGGGAAGGACTGCTCTGCCTCCTTCCAGCTGCAGATGCAGAGCACTGAATCTCAAAAGCTGACTCTGGGAAGGTCCTTAGGAACCATGTATCAAGTAGCCTCCATGGAGCTTTAGGGGAGACTCTATGGGGTGGCCCTTGGGGGCCCAGTACCCCCACTGAATAGTATGTTAAAATTTGTGTGAGTATCAATTTTTTTAAAGAAAGGGGTTATTAGTTGGTTTCATCAGCTTTTCTGCAGGGTCCATGACCCCCACTTCCCTGAAGGCAAGATCTGGATTCCACCCTCCTGATGAACACATGGGGAGGGGAGTGAGCTTGTCCAGTGTCACAGAAAATGTGTGGTTTCTTGGCGGCTGGGCTGGGTATTGATCATCTTCTTTCCCCCACCTCGCCAGCACCTGGCTAAAGAGGTGCGTTGAATGGGTGGAACTCGAACTTAGGTCTCCTGGTTGTCCCCTGTGTGCCATTTTTCCTTGGGAACCATGGGTCTGAAGGGGGGAGGCCCAGGGGATTTAAACAAAGCCTGACATGAGCTGCTGGTCCCAGGAGTGTGAAGGGGCAGCCCAGAAACACCTGCCAGAACCCCTCATCTGGGCTAGCAGAAACCTTATCTGTCCTCCCACAAAGGGCACCTGCCTGGGGGCAGGAGGGCAGCCTCCCCGAGGGGCGACACCATCAGCTACAGATGGGAAAGATGACTCTACCACCCAAGGCTGCCGCAGGGTGAGCTGGACAGGGAGCCAGCTGGGAGAGTGCGGCGGGTATCCCAGGGGCACCGAGGGGGAACACAGAGCAGAGGGGCATTGGGATGGGCCTGTCCCTGCCAGTGACAAAGGAGTCTGCAGGGGCTACCACTGGTGCTGTGGCCTTCAAACACGCAGAAAGGGAGTGCTTCTGAAGCTTCAGGTTGAAGCTAGTCCCTGCTTTGACTTTGTCACTCTGGGCAAGATTCTACTCTGCTTTGGCCTCAGTTTCCCCACCTGTTAAATGGGGAAGAATCATAGTGACAGATCTTCTTCTAAAGGCAGGAGGTTGGGCATGAAAGCACTGACATTTAGAGAACAGAGGTAGAAATTGCAGACAAGGACTTGGGGAAGGTTATACAGGAAGAAATGATGGGGGAGGGGAGGGGAGGGTCAGGAAAGGGACGGGTTAAAGCCACTCCAGGTCTCCGGCTGCTTTCCAGGAAGCACAAT
The DNA here is from genome assembly GCA_026826555.1 of Tolypeutes matacus. Taxonomy (NCBI): domain Eukaryota; kingdom Metazoa; phylum Chordata; class Mammalia; order Cingulata; family Chlamyphoridae; genus Tolypeutes; species Tolypeutes matacus. Next base: position 18,515,459 of record JAKSZT010054055.1, read on the forward strand.
GCATTTGACAAGAGCATTTGACAAGAGCATTTGACAGAGCCTGTCAGGAGGTCGCTTCCCACGCGGGAGAGCAACGACGAACTTTGGTTTTACATATGTTCCTGCCCAGACCTCGATGGCACTGGGCCAGATGTGAATACCGGACTAGAGGTGAAGCTGAGGGGATGCGGCTGGGGCTCGGGGTGGGAGGATGGAGGTGGGATGAAAGTTATTTAAATACCTAAGCTGGGGGTACGCTGGGAAATAAGGCTGGGAGGATCTGGGGAGGATCTGGGAAGGCTCCCTGGAGGAAGTGGTGTGTGCTGGCCACGGGTGGGGCTCCAAGATAGGCATGAAGAAAGCAGCAGAGCCGGGGAGGGATGGTGTGGGCAAACATGGGGCGCCAGGAACTTTTCCCACTTTGAGCCATTTCCAGACGAGAAAGATTATAAAATGGAATCGTGGGCCCTCTGACTCGCTGCCTTTGGGTTGCTCTGGGCCTTGGACGTCCCGGTGGGAACACCATCTCTGCTGCTCCGGGTTCCTCACCTTGGGCCTCAGAAGGCAGCTGGCATAGTAGAGGGCAGACCACGTCCAGAACAGAAGGTGCGTGGCACTTGGGCGGGTGTCCCCCTGTAGTGGGTCCTGCCAGGCCCAGGAACCCCAGGAAATGAGCCCCTATGCTTTCTCCTGCCCCCCAGGCCGGGGAGCCTGCAGAGCTGGGCTCGGCTCCAGGCTGCCCTCCGTGGGCTCGCCTGTTTACCACTTGGCTGCAGGGCAGATGGATGACATGGAGGCCACATTTTTCTCTGACATGGAGGCCACATTTTTCTCCCACAGCAGCGGGAAAATGAATCTCGCCAAGTGTTCCCGACACCGCCCTACCAGGTTCCACATCCATCGCGGTCTGGAGCCGCTGACAGAGCACAGTCCCATCCCTCAGCCGCTCCAGGACCCAGGGGAGGGAGCGGAGATGAGAGGCGCATTTAGCATCCTCCGTTCCTCCGCTCTCTCTTTCCCAGATCCACCCCTCCACCAGGCAGCCCCAGGCAGCACAGATGCTCCTGTCCGGGAAGACAAGGCTGCTGCGATCTGGGGGGAGGCACCGGGGCCTTGGGCACAGGCCTGATGGCTTCACACAACTTCACAACACAATGAAGGGCAGCCCTGTCACGGAAACGCCTGAAGGCCACGTCTGCGGGGTAGGCAGCTGGGGTCTAGAGGAAGATGGAACAGAGGCTCTGGATTGGGATCCCGGCTCTTCTCTCAGTGAAACCCTAGGACTTTGGGGAAAGCTCTCCACTGCTCTGGGCCTCGGTTTCTTCTAAAATTGGAAGGGCTTCTTCCCAGCGTTCACCGTTTAGTGCGCACTGACTCTGTGCTCTAGACTGTGTGGAAGAGCTAGTTGTCCTCACCACGGCCTTGGGAAGAAGCTGACTTCAGCCCCCTTTCCCAGGCGAGGCAACAGATACTGAGGTGCTGGGACTTGCAAGGAGGAAATGGCAGAACCGAGATTCACACCCAGCCCTGTTGAACTAGAAAACATGACTGTCCCAGGGCAAAGAGACCCTTGGGTGCCTGGACTCAGGGAATCTTAGAGCGAAATAAAGAATTGACGCGGAGGAATTTGGGAATCCTGTGAGAGCCCTTTAGGAAAGCATTTGCATTCTTGGACTCACTCCATCTCTAATAAGATCCTTGTCCTCCCTCTTGCATCATAGCGATCTTTCTAAAATCTAATCTTTTCAGGCCACTCCTCTGGGTGGAAGTTTCTCCTAGTATCAAGTATACTAGTACCTCAGTATCAAGTCCCAACTCTGGTCCAGCCCCGGGAGAGCCATTGTGAGTTTCCAAAATTCCTCAGCTCCTCTCTTGCCTCTGGGTCTTTGCTGAGGGCTGGATTTCCTCCCTTGTCAGAATGAGGACTCCTTAGGTTTTCCAGAAGAAGGTTTTGAATCTTAGTAATGCCTTTCCTATCTATTTTGTCACTGGAACTGGTTCCTCACTCCCCAGCCCCACCTCCCAGGAAGCTGTCCAAGCAAGAAGATTGAGCCTCTCTCTCTTTTTTTGGTAACAGCTTTATTGAGATATAATTCACACACCATACAATTTATCCATTTACAGAGTACAACTCAGTGGCTTTTAGTATACTCAGAGTTGTGCAACCATCATCACCATCAATTTTAGAGCATGTTTATCATCCCCAAAGAAATCCTGAACCCACTTGAGCCTCTTTTTACAGATGACTGAGGCACAGGCAGGGGATGAGTCTGAGTGGACAAGGACAGGGGTTCTTCTAATGTGAAGCGTCTGTCCAGTGGGTCTGAGTTGTGGGCAAGGCAGGAGATCTGAGTCATCCTCTGTGCCAGTTGGAGACCAGCTGGAGTTGCCTCCCAGCCTCCATGGCTTCCCAATGGAGGAGAAATAAGGCTGCTGCAGCAGCGTTCCTGTCTAACTGGGAGGACGGCGTATCCCAAATAGAATAACACCGCAGTTCATGTTGATTTGGTCTGGGAATGCATTATGTGAGTTGGGGCTGGAGATTCTGTTTTATTTTAGTTTTTTTGTGATGTCCACTCAGTTGGGATGAATGAGTGGCCCTATTTACTATTAAAATGGGCCCCTCTCAGATGTGACCTGGGGAGGGGTCGTGGCTGGGACCCTAGAGGATGAAGGAGAGGGTAAGGAGGACTGGAGGGGTGACTTAAGCACTCTCCCGTACCCTGCCTCAAGTTCTTCACCTTTTTGAGTCATGGTCAATCTGAGAGCCCAGTGGAATCCAGAAGGTGTGTGCGTGCTTTATGGCCTAATTCAGCTACACTCTCTGTTCTTAGTTTACTACTAAATCCGCCTGGGTTTAGTAGTAAATGGGTGCTCCAATGTGCGCACATACGCTGCATTTTAGACACCATTTCAGGAGGTGGAGGCGGCCCTAGGCTCTTCTTCAAGCCTCCAGAGAGGAGGCTCTGCCCAGGCTTGCACTCAGGCTGCAGGCCTGGCCACTTCTGCTTAGCCATGCCCTTCCCAGGGCTTCTCACAGGGCGTGGGCTCTGACTGTGCCACCTGTGGGTCTCCATCCCTGCCCCCCCCATCAGGACCCCAGGCCCTTGTCAGGGAGTGTGGGAGGGAAGGGGCTGGGCTCTTCAACCTGGGAGTATCCTCAGCTACGTCCCAAACCTGGGGCTACCCCGGGTGAAGCTGCCCCCAGATGACCCCGGGGTGCTGGAATCACTGCTGTGTGGACCCCAGGAGCCCCCTATGTGGGACCCCCATTCCAGCCTGGGAGACCCTCCCTGACGGTGGATACCAGCCTGGGACAGACACATACCGGCTGTCTGTCTCCCTGTCTGTGTGGAGAGGGCAGGGGCATCTGAAGCCAGCTCAGCACGGGCCTTGTCCATTCATCTGCTCCCTCATTTGAAATGTCAATGATCCAGAGTGGGGAACATGGTGTTGACTAAGACAAAGCTCCTGTCTTCATGGGACTTTCGTTCTAGCTAGGGAAGACAGAGCACAACTAGATACTGTGTCAGGCACTGGTCACTGCCGTGAGGAGAGCTGAAGCAAGCTCGAGGGACAGAGGGTGAGCCAGGGCTGTATGCAGGTGGCTCCGGCAGGGGTGGCTTCCCTGAGAGGGCGACAGTGGAGCAGAGACCCGATCATCGCTTTCCCATTGCTCCTAAGATCCAACCGTCCAAGAGGTGGGTTTCTACAAAATTGACTACAGGGGCTGACGGCATTGTCTGGACTTGGGAGGGAGATGAGCAGGAGACAGCTTCCTGGGTGCAAGTCTGCTCATCTCCTTGGATAGAAGGATGGACACCACCAAGATCAAGTTCACAGCCCACCAGGAGACTCATCACAAGTGTGGAAAAGGCACCTCACTCCCAGGCTGGGTGCTGCCCTGGGAAGGGAGTCTCTGCCATCAGAGACACCAGGAGTCCTGGAGCTTCTGTCTCTCCTCTCTCCCCCTGACTGCCCCAATAGCAGAACCCGCTCCCTCCAGATGGGGTGCAGGCTGGCGTGTCTGGAATGGCCCTGACCCAGTGTACAGCCCTGTTAGGGGGACTCAGAGTTGGGCCTTGGAAGAGGAGAGGAGTGGGAGGATGGAGTGGGGAGAGGTGGCAGTTGGCTGGCTGTGTCCTCACCAGCCTGCGAACACAGCTCCGAGAAAGGCCAGGTGAGACACTGCCTGGGCCTGATCTCCACCCTAAGGACACACGTCTCCTCCTGGTTGGAGGCTGACGGCCCACAGCAGCCCTTCGAGCTCTGTGGCAGGTGGACGAGTAGGAGCAGGGCTGTGGCCTGCCTTAGCCAAGGGCCTGGGTCAGCTCCAGGGTCCTCACTCTGTAAAGGTTCCTATCTTTTGTAATGTCACCTGGACCAGGAAGGTCAATTTACTGCCAGCCCACCAACATGCAAAAACAAGATTCAGCTCAGGACCGCTAATTTTAGATCATTCCAGGGAAGATGAGGGAAAAGTCTGTCTTGAATATTTTAAATGCAGCTATCCATGATACCAGATCGGAGTCAAATCTCTTTTGAGTTGTCAGACTCATTGCTTGAATCCCTCCTGTCCCAAATTAGCAAAACACAACAACATCTTTCTTTGGGGACTGCTACATCTCTTCCAAATTGCTGAAGCACTTCAGAGAGAAGACAGTCCAAGAGGAAAGTCCTAAATCAAAACACCAAACAAAAAATAACAATAATAATAATAATTCGAGCATCAGATGGAGTCTCAAGTCAGATCTTCATGTCATATCACCTTAGAAAACTCATCTTTCAATGGAAAGCAATAAAATAATAGCTAGTGCTTATTGAGGTGAGCTATGGGTCAAATGTTTGCTAAGTTATTTAAATGCAATAACTCATTGCATATAGGTGCTATTTTATTCCCATTGCATAGACAAGGAGTGGAAGCAAAGAGGGAAATCCTTTCCTTTCCCTTGCATGGGGGCCCAAATTTAGCCCGATCACCCCAGGGTGATGGCTAGGCGCAGACAGGACTTTCTCCATCCCTAGGAGGGGTTGTGATAATGTCTCCAGGATCTCTGTCCCTGTCCCCCCAGAAGTCTTGGATGCCATGCAAAGTATGTACACCTGAGAATGGGGGCACACCCCCTGAATGACGGCTCAAAACAAGTCATTTCCTTGGAGTTAATAACAGAGTCCCTTTGGCTGCAAAGAAGGCCCTCTAGTCTGCTTCAATGGACATAAGAATCTTTGCCATTAACTCCCTTAAGGTTTGCTTGTAAATGGATATTCTTTTGTGTGCTAGGAGACTTTATTGGATTAAGTAAGTGTTAGATATGCTCCTGGCCATCCCTCCCTCCAAGGAGCTCACATGGGAATGATATCCCCTGAGGATCTTTATGCAGGTGGGTGTAGCAGCCCCTCTCTTCCAAGACCCCCTGGGCACCCTAGAGCCAAGAGGGCTTTGTCTTAACTGTCCAGTCACACTCTGTTGGGGCCACCCCTTCTTCATTCACTCACCAAACTCTGCCAAGGCCTGGCTGCCCTTGTGACCTACCCCTGCCCTCCTGGGGGTGGGGGTGGGCTGGAGGGGCTGTGAGGGCTAAGCATCCCTCGTGGCATTGGCTGCCTCTGGTTATTGTTGCACTGGGGCAGTGGGGCTTCCACTCCCGGTGTGCATGTGTGTGCATGCGTGTGTGTGTATGAGCGAGACGTGTGTGCCTGCTCGTGCATGCCTGTGAGTTTGGCAGGCATGTGAATGAATGGGGGTGCCCAGAGAGTGTGCAGTTCTGACTCGCGTTCCCGTGTGTGTGGAGTGTGTACGTGCGTGCACGTGTGCGTTGGCTCCTTGCCCAGCCGCCCACCAGAGCCTATTTCCTCATCTTCTGACAAAGGCAGCACTTTAATCACTGGATGTGTCTGGTCCTTCTTTGTGTCTGTTCTTGGAACGGGGTTTTCTGGGGTGGTCCCTCTTAGCTCTGGCATCCCTGGAGATTTCCTCGAGGAGCTGTGGCTGTGTTCTCTCCTCCCCCCGGGGCCCCAACCCCTCTCTCCCCTCCCTGCGGGATGTGGTCCTTGCCCAGGGGGCTAAATGAAATACAGCTCCCCTCCCAGGGCCAGCCCCTTCCCATAATAGAGGGCATTCCCACAGGGGACAAATCTGGAGCCAAGCCTGGCCAGGGAGGGGAACAGACTGCAGAAGGAGGACCCTGTGTGTAAGTGTGTGCGAGAGAGTGTCGGGTTAGGGGGTGGGCCACGGGAGGAGGCCCAGCTGCTTGTCAGCACTGATAAATTCCCGTTTCAACTCCAGCCAGGGGAGGGAAGGGCTGGGCTCTCTCTACCTCTCAGAGGCGCTGAGTGTACGTGGAGGTGGAGGTGGGGAGTAAATAAAGAGGGGCAGAGAAGGGGGAACAAGAGGCACCCATCAGTTGCCACCTCCCCACCATGCCCTTCCTCACCACATATCTGGTGGGAGGAGGGAGGTCGGTCAAATGGGGTCAGCTTTGCAGCAAGGGCTGGGAGTGCACAATGATGCTAAAGACAGGCACCGAGCGAGCCCGCAGCTCTCCCAAGACCCTGCCTGTCAGCTTTCTCTTTGCTCCCTGGAAACCCTCCATCTACTGTCCTGGCGGGGAAAATCTCCTTCTTATGGAAGAAGTCACAGGGAGCAGCCCCAGTGCCCCTGCCACAGGGGACCTAGAGGGGACTTTTGTCATGGAGGAGAAAGACAGCCATTCCAGAATGGCAGAATGGCAGGACAGAAAGGGCACTAGCAGCCCCCCAGAGGGGCCCACTGTAGGCTGGAGGGGCTGCTGAGGGCATGGTAGGTGGTCTCGCTCTTCAGGGGACCCTGCGGCTGCCTGCCCCACTAGACGGGGGCAGAAGCTCACTCTACGCTGCAGCCCCGCTCAGCACACAGGGAGAGGGTCTTTAGAGCCCCTTGGCCATGATGCTTGAGCCCATTCTGTAGATGGGGTCACGGTTGGGTTCCTAACTGGGGAGGCCCTCAGAGAACATCTGACCCAAACCCCTCGCCACACAGAGGAGGGCCAGGGAGTTACACAAGGTCACACTGCAAGTGGGGACATCGACGCGACTGGAATCCAAGCCTCCTGACCCCGATCCAGGCCTCCAGAGCTGAGGGTCACAGGGGCTGAACACTTCCTCCTGTCCCTCTCCCCCGACCCATGCCTCCTCTCAGCCAGGCCCAGGGCTCCATCCCTTCAGCCAGGAAAAATCCATCCCACCTCCTCATCTATGAGCATTTGTTCCTGACATGCAGGCATGTGGGGGCCCTTCTACCCTGCCCTGAACACCCCAGACACCCTTGTCCACACTGCTCTTCTGGGCTACCTGCCGCCACGCTGAGCTTAGTCCCTCTGCTCTGTGAGTGAAGTGCACACACAGATTAGTTTACACTTGTCTGCCCGTTTGCATGCTTCTCTGCCCGCACGGAATACTTTTTTCAGGTGTGGTCAGTCTTCCCCATTAGTCTGGGTATTCCCCATGGGCAGGCACCTTGCTTTCCCTCCCAGACTAGGAACTCCCCTCTCATTAGGCTGGGAGCTCCCTCTGGGCAGGGGATAGACAACTTGAACTTTCACATTTGGTCTTAACTCTGAAACTCATTGCCTCTCTGGCATACACAGGGATAGTAACTATCCCTATTCCCCATCACCAGCCCCTGCCTTTGCTCCATCACAGTGTGCCCTTCCCCACAGCCAAGCCCAAACCCAAGGCAGTACCTGCCAATGGCGGCATTAAGTGGAGGATGACAGTGCTGGCAAAGCTTGGAGGACGGTCGAAGTTCACTGAAGCCTATTACTCCCCCCACCCACCTCCCACCCTGCAAGTGCTATCCCTCCAAGAGGGTGGAGCGAGGTGCCTGTGAGGCAGCAGGGCTGCACAGTGCCCAGGCTTCACACCTCAAGAGCCAAGACCATCAAGGCTGGGAGGCACTACCGCCTGGTCCCCGGCCTCTGTTGTTCTGAGATGCAGGCGGTGGCTTGCTCCATGCTGGGGCAGCACCATACTCAGGGAAGGACAACCAGTCCATGGCAGAGTGAGAACTCCCGCCAGGGCCCTGGACTCCCAGCCCACTGCTTTTGTCATTGCAGCAGAATGATTCTCTGAGCACTGAGGAGAGCTGCGTGGGGGCAGTGGGAAGACCTTGGAGCTTGCAGCCAGTGTAACCTGGGTTTGAATCCTGGCTCTGCTATTTATTTGCTGTTTGATATGAGGTCAGTCATATAACTTCTCTGACCCTCAGTTTCCTCATCTGTAAAATGAGTCTAATAATAGTACTGGCCTTGGTGGTTGTGACGTGTCAATAAAATGATGTATATAAGGCGGTTAGCATCTAGCGAGCTCCCAGTAAATGTTAGTAATTGTTATTTCATGCTTCTTCTGTGCTTGGCAGCCTGATGGATCTACAGCAAGGGCTTAATAAACACTCACTCAGCCCAGTGGCAGGGTTGGGGGACATGGGGGATGGCTCAGCTTCCCCTTTTCTTGCTCAGGACCCAGAGGTAGAAGAGACAGCCAGCATCCTGAGGGAAAGGGCAGGTGCAGGCTTGCATCCACCTTCTTATGATCTCTCCAAACAAGCCCAGCTCAGCACCTTGCTCAGGAAAGCTCCCATGCCCTGCTGGTTCTCTGCCTTGAGGGGTGACCAAGAGGGGGCTGAAAGGTTGTCTACAGTGATGAGCTGGGAATGGGGTTCCCACAGTGGGGGAGGAAGCATGATCCCTCCCTCCATGGCCTGGATGCCAAGCTTCTCCACCATGTCCATAGTCTTCATCTGCCCCAAACCCCATCCATCACCTCGGACATTCTCTCTCACCTCCAAATCTCCCCAGCCTCATTCCCCTTCACTTGCCAGCCTCATCAGTTGCCTCAGAAGATAGCAGAAATCATGTAGGTTTGGAGCTGCCTGCCAGGTCCCTTCTAAGCTGAAGTCCTCAGGCAAGCTCCTTGCCCTCTCCAGGTGTGTCTCCTCATCTGTAGGGAGAAGTAATTCCCATCTCCCAAGACTACCATTAGGAATACAAGTGTTGAAACAGTGGGACCTCTGTTGAGGGAGGTGTGTGGACACTGCCTAGTCCCGGTGGCCTCCACGTTTTTACAAGGGCCCAGAGCTGGTGACATAGTGGCTGAAGGTCACACAGCAAATGTGCTGTCAGATCCCAGGAGCCCTTGTTAACCTGGAGTAGGAAGTTTTATTCCTTCAAGTTTCCTTCCCAGCCATTTACTGTAGTTTCCACTTTCTCTCTTGGCTCCAAGACCTTGCCTTTAAGGAGAGCACAGTGCCCAGTACGAAGGAGGTGCACAGCCAGTATTTGTTGAATAAAGGCATGGAGGAGCATCCAAGGCTGGTGTGGAGAGGAGAGGGGGTAGCATGTGGGGGTTGGGGTGGGGAGCTGGACGCTAGGGGTGGGCAGAGGCTTCATGCCTCCAGCTCTGCCTTCCTGGGCCCTGACTGGGAAATCTCATTTTGCTAGCGAGCTGATTCATGGGCTTGGTTCCTTGGTGCTCCCTGAGCAGCTCTTTGTCAATAACTATTCTTTACAAGGTCCCTTGATTCTTTTTCAGGGTTGAAGACAAATTTTTAAAGAGGAGTTCAGTGCCAAGGCCATTCCAGAGGGGCTGTTAACTTAATGTCCCTGCCTCATTCCCTCCAACTTGCTCCCTCTTGAACTGTATGGGGGTCAGGAGTTACCGTTTCTAGCAATTGCTTCTGAGTTCCCTCATTTGGACCAAGGGTGAGGGATGACGAGAAAAGGATGCAAGTTACAGGACAGGGTGTGGGTAGGCCTGTTTGACTTTCAGCCACCTGTTCCCCTCTCTGGCTTCTCGTTTCCCCATTTGTGAAAGGATGGATTCTGGAAAATACTATTACGATAGTATCTGCTTTCTTCCCTGGCGTGGCCTGGTCTCAGACATTCATCTGGGAAAGGAGTCTTGGCAGTCCAGCAGAGGCTCATGGGATAAAGCAGCTGGCAAATGCGGCACTTGTACATCCCAAATACCAATGTCCATGCAGCCCTCTGTTCCCACTGCCCTGGCTTGGGCCCTCATCCTCTGCTGCAGCATCCTTCTAACTGCTCCCCTTGTCCCTCCTTTCCTTCACCCAGTGGGGAGGGATTGATCTGAATCTCAGGTCCGAGGTTCAAATCAATGCTGCACCCACCAGCCTCTCTCCGGCCTCTGCATGCTTGCATATAAGTTTGTTTCCATATCACGAGGGACTCATATTCCAGGCAGGGGGAACAGAACATGCAAAGACACGGCAGCAAAAGAAAGCACAGTGTGTTGTTTGTAGCCTCGGGACCTTCCCATACACTATTCTCTCCTGGAATGTCCTTGTCTCTGTCCCCAGCAAACTCGGTTTGACTATGTTCTCCCCCTCCTCCTTTGTGCCTCTGCACCCCAGGGCAAAGCTGTCAAATAGGCTCCATCATCTCCGATGAGAGTGCTCAGATCTAGTTGTCCATCTTCCCTGCGGGGCCAGGGGCTCCTTGGGGACAGGCTGCTGATTTGCCTCCCAGACATCCCAGCAGGACCCCAGGGCCCAGCAGGAGCTTAATGTATTGAATGGACAAATAGATCCATATTCCAAGTTTAACACCAGCACCGCCCTGCCACACACACGTACAAGCTGGGATATTCTTCCTTGACTCACATGTTTCCTTCTCATCTTTCTCTCTTATAAAAAACCCCAAGGGGATGGCTTCGATAACGTGATTTTCTACACTGATAAGGTGGTAAGTATAGAAAATCTCCAAACTGGGGGAATGTGAGTCATTTATAGTTTGCACTGGGACTTTAGTTGAGCCCTTGCCAATTCCAGGTACCCTGTCAGGCACAAGGGATTAAAACGATGGCTGACTCTCCCCCGCCCCAGGAGCTCACAGCAGGCACAGCTGCCTAGAGGGATTCTGGGGCTCTGGGAACAAGTGAGGCCCTCAGTGAAGCCCTCCTGAGGTTCTGCCCTGGGCGCACTTCCTGCACCCCCCTGCCCCCTTGCCGCTGAGAACACTGAGGTACACTTGCTCTTTGTGGCCAAACGCATCTTGGACAGAGCTGGTCAATCCCTAGCCTCCCTGTCTGGCTCACTCACACCGGACCTGAAAATTAAGACCTAGAGATAGCAAGCTGCATTTGCTGAGAGCCTGCCTGGGCCAGGGCCGGAGCTAGGTGCTTTGTCTGCTGCCAGGAGCTGTGCAGAGCGCTTTACCTCCATGGTCTCATTCCATCCTCACAGCAGCCCCAGGGCTGCCATGATGGGCCGAGCAGATGACCGTGGAAGGCCAGGCCAGGCTTCCTCCTGTGCCGGACAATAGTGTGTTCCCCAGAGGTGCCAAGGCAGCCACCTCTGGCTGCAACTGAACCTGGAAGCGGGGCTGAAGCCCCTGTTCCGCTGCTGATGCTGGTTGCTGTTCCTCTCCCTTGCCAAGGCAGTTGCTGCAACCACCTGCCCCCGGGCGCTGGGGTCTGGCCAGCCAGCTTTAGCCAGGCTCCTGCTTCCCCTTATGCCTGGCACCCCTCTTGCTTCCTGGGCTGCTCCAGTGCTCAGATGTGGCCTCTCGGGACCATGGGAAGCCCAGATGTGCATGTGCACACACCAAGTGTGCCCCGAGGGACTATGGGCAGGCCCACTGCCCACTGGTGGGGGAGGGGCACACCCACCCCACCTGTGTTCCCTCCTGCCTGGCTCACCAATACGGAGACCCTCTTGTGGGTGGGGCGGACTCACGAATACACCCATCAACCCCCTGGAGAAGAAAAGGGCGGCTCTGAGAGGGCTGAAGGCAGTGAAGGGGACTGGGCTGAGCTTGGGGGTGCATGCCAACCCTCTCTTGCCCCTCTTCTTATTTTTCTGTGCCCCCCCCAAAGCATTTCTTTGCGGGGGGTCTCAAGCCTCACCCCTTCCTCCTCTAAGCCAATCATGGCAGACCTCCAGAGCAAGCATCTATCTCTTTTAAAGGCACATTTCTGGGTCAGTGAATCCTTTATCCCCTGACGTGGGCATCCCCACAGCACCAGAGGGCCTAGGCAGAGCAGGACCCTGCTGGGTTCAGCTGTGTTTCAGTCTCATGTCATTTAGCGTGCTCATAGTGTGTGTGTATGTGCATGCGTGCACAAAAGTGTGTACGTAACGAAGGAAGAGACATAGGGCCAGCCAACACATACTGTCTCTTCTCCAGGAGCTGCTGCCCACACCCCCAGTCTGGTTACCTCCATTTATTTAAGAAAAATCCGACACAGTGGTGGGTAAAACCCGAGAGAAGAATGGCTGTAAGATGGGGGGAGAGGAGACGCCTGATTTCCCTCTGCCTTTGCCCACCCCGAGGTCCCTCACGGCCTTTCCCTGGTGCCCTCTTCGCCTCCTCCCACCAGATTCTGTTTTGTCGGGGGTGGGTGGCTGCTTCCCCCAGCCCTGCAGAGGGGAAGGGAGTGGTTAGCAGAGCGGGCGGGTGGCTAAGGCATGGTATCGACCTTGCTGTGGGGTAGGTAGGAGGCACCCAGGCCTCCCGGGGCCTGTTCAGACCACAGTGCTCAGGGGTGCTTGGCTGGGGACAGACTGAGGTTTCCTCCCCCTTTAGCTCCTGTCCACAGCCCTTGGGAGACAGAAGAGGAGGCCCTGAAAACTCAGGAAGGTGCTCCTTTGCAGAGTCAGCTCCCAGGTCCTGGGAAGGGACTGAGTGGGGGACCAAGAAGCCAGCAGATGCTACAATTGTCCCCCTATCCCCCAAATATTTTGTCCACAGCAAGATCCTTGGCAGGGCAGGCAGCTGCCTCCTCCCCACCCTGCAGGACAGAAATCCCTGAATATTGGTTTGAGAAAAGTCTTTGTGCAGCCTGGGACACGAGACCCCCCCAAATCCCCCACACGGTGGGCGGGAAGACAGGGGACATGGGAGGCAGGGGCAGGGCACAGTGTGGGTCCACCTCGCTCCAAGCTTGGCCTCTTCGCCTCACTCTTGGGGCAGGAGGACTGCCTAAAACCGGCGGAGGTTTGGAAAGAGTCCAACAAGGGCTGGGATTCCTTTCTTCCTTGCAAGCCACTGGAGAAGGAGCCCTCCACCGGCAGGGGGCAGGAGAGGGTAATGGCGTGAGGCAGGGAGGACAAGACTAGCGGCCCCACCCGCCCGGAGCAAAGCTGCTGGAGCAGGGAGTATAAAATCAAATTCAAGCGGCCCCGCAGCGCGTGCAGGAGGCCCCGGCTGTGGTGCACACCGAGCAGAGCCCGCGCGCGGAGCCCCCCGCGCCCCGTAGGGCGCCTCTAGGCAATCTCTTTGATTCTGCGCATGTAGTTGTGTAGGTCCGGGGGTGGGGCCGGCCGCGTGGTGCCCGCCACGTCCGGACATGCCCAGCCCAGGTCCTCGTCCTCCTCCTCGTCTTCGCCCGCGGGCACCGAGTCATACGCCAGCTCCTCCGACGGCAGCGTGGTGAAGGTGGTAAACTTGACCCGCTTGCGCTTGGAGGTGGGCGAGCTGGCGGGGTCCTCGGCCTGCTCGCGGGCCGAGCCGCCCGAGGAGCCGTCGCCCCGTCCGTGTACCTGGCTCTGCACGCTGGTCTGCGAGCTGCCGCTGCTGTGGTGGTCGCCGTGGCAGCAGGCGGGCACGGTCTCCAGGGGGTTGCCGGCGGGCGGCGACAGCTCCCCCTGCACCCGCAGCGGCTGCCCGTTGCCCAGGAACACCCAGTGGTGAGAGTGGTCCATGCTAGTCTGGCCCTCGGGCGGGATGCGCTTGTGCCGGTAGCGCAGCACGAACACGATGCAGTTGATGAGGAAGACCAGGATGGCGAGGCAGAAAACGCCGAGCAGCGCGTACATGCCGATCTCCAGGTCCGTCAGCCCCCGCGGCATCTGCAGGAAGCCGGTGGGCAGCGGCAGGAAGTCTTCGGTGGGCGGCGCTGCGGGGCTGGCGGTGCCCGGGCCCGGGGCCTCGGCCGGGGGTACCGCGCTGCCTGGAGGCCCAGCTCCCTGGGCCTCGTCCTCGCCGCCACCAGGCCCCGGCTGGCTGGGGCCTGGGTAGTCGTAAGTGGGGTCCTCCTCGTCGCGCCCGAAGTGCACCCGCAGGCCCACGGGCGTCGTGGCCAGCACGCTCTTGCGCTTGGTTTTCTGGCAGCCCTCGGCGATGGTGAGCTCAGCGCGGAGCAGCTCCCCTGCACCCTCAGCCTCTGCCACCACCAGTGGGAAGGCCCTGTCCTGGGTCACAGTGGCCACACGGTCATCCAAGCTGCTCACCAATAGCCCATAGTCCCGGGGGCTGTAGAGGGAGAGTGGGGCCGTGGTGCCATCACTGTAGGAGAGCCACAGGCTCAGGAGGGCTTCCTGGAGGAGGAGAAGGGACAGGAGTGAGAGAGCTGGCTCCCCTGCTCTATCCTGAGCATTGTGAGGTCAGAGACCAAGGGTCTCTGTGAGGTCAGAGACCAAGGGTCTTAGGCTCCTGGCTGTATTCCCAGAGGTGGACAGGACCCTGGAGTGTGGCAGGTGCTCAGGAACTACTGTTTGAGTGGGAGTCCTCCTCTGCAGGTTAGGGAACCAGAGTCCCTTCTGGTGCAGGAGCACCCCTACAATTCCATGCCCAACCTGAGGATCACTCCCAAGAGATACTTGGGCATTGAGAATATATAACCAACCCCAGCCTTCTCCTTTGTCCTGTCGGCTAAAACCTGAGAATTATCCTCCCTGCACATGAGGAAGCAGGGCCCAGAGAGAGGTGACGGGCTTGGGGTCGTGGAGCAAGTTAGGGGCAGAGGACTCCTCTGTCCTTCCTGACTCCTGGCTCACTGCTCACACCTTTGTCCTGTCGCCAGGGCCCGTGGTGTGCCTGGGGGGTCTGTCGTTGGGGCTGCAGAGGGGTGAGCCTCATTCCTGGGGGTGGGGGCAGAGGTGACGGGCCCCCTGAGAATCCAGGAGGGAGGCCCCTCCTCAGTAGGAACACCTCACGGTGGCAAACGGAGCAGGCAACACCGAGGCCAGACTCCCTGTGCAGATGGCATGGGGCCCGGCTGGGACAGGTGTGCAGGGCTCAAAGGTAGACAGAGCTTCCATCACCTCAAGCCCTGTGGAGACTCTTGGCACAGGGGGCAGGCAGAGTCCATCTGGTCCCCAAACTCCCTGGCTGGCAGGCTGAGCAGCCAGTTACCTGCTTAAGGAAGCTGAGGGTCTGCTGGGCGGCTGTGGTTGCCAGGATGGTGTGGCTGCTCCCGGGGCTGGGCCGCAGGGAGAGGGTGAGGCTGGCTACCACCTGGGCCTGCAGCTGTGTGATGCTGACCTTCTCCTCTGTCACTGTCAGCAGTGTCTCCCCGAGCACAGCCTCTGTCAGCGGGGACACCACCTGAGGCAGAATGGGGCAGGAGTCGGGGAGAGCCAGGAAGGGAGCACCCCCCAAAGTCCCCCACCAGGAAGGAATCCCAGCACTGCGGGAAGAGGGGCCTAGAGGAGAGGGGCAGCTGGGAGGCAGGATATCTGGGCTGTGCCTTAGGTCTGGAACCAGGAACCAGAGCCCACAGTTTGAATGAGGGTCAAGGATCCACAGGAGCCAGGCAGCAACACAGATGGGAGAGATGGGCAGATTTTTAAGGAAAACAGGCCCCGCACGGTGGTCAGTAGCAGTTGATGTTCAGCCTTGGTATCAGGGAGACAAAAGGGAGTGGTGGAGACTGGGGCAAATGGGAGAATGTGTGTCCATGTAAAGGGGGCACTGATATGGGCTTCAATTGGTTATTGCTAGGTGGGAATGCAGGCCCAGTGTTGCCAGATTGATTTTTGTAAAACCAGAAGTCCACGTTTTTAAAAATGAGAAACCTCCCCATTTTAAAAAGTTGCATCAATTCTTTTATAAGTCAACCATGCCTGCAAGCAAATTCCAGCCCATGTGTCACACTATTTACAATCTCTTAGGTGGATGATTTCTACCCAGATACCCAGTTTCGAGAGAGGAAGATCAAAGTTGAGTTCTTAGATCTAAGAACTTCTCACCTGCTCCCCCCTCTTCTATTCACACCTGCTCTCAGAGAGGGATTTGCTAGATACCCATGCAAGCAAAGCAATGCAAGTTTGAGAAAGGTTGATAGACTTTGAGCGAGAATCCTCACTAAAGTTAAGCTTGAGTTGCTTGACCTTTGATGGTGGAATTTCAGGGAGAGGGGCAGATGGGGGAGAAAGTGTGTTTTGCAGGCTGGAGGCTCTGGGCACCCTGCCAGGGGAGCATCTGTTGTGCTGGGGTGGAGCCCACACCTACCTTAAAGGGGGTGGTGCCTGGCTCCAGGCCTGCCAGCGTGCTGCTGTCCACCATGTGGGCCACCCGGGGGTCGCCCACCCGCATGAAGTCGCTGACCAGGTCAGTGACCTCCACCAGCCAGTCTGGGCCCAGCATGGTGACCACCTGGTCCATGCCCTCGGATGACGTTGTGTGGAACTGGGTGAAGACCTGCAGGGTGGTGTGCTGGTACTGCAGGGTGCAGCCACGGCTCGCGCTCTGCCGCCGCTCTTCCTCCTCTTCGTCCTCGTCCTCACTCTCCCGGGCTGACCTGGGGCTGGTGGGCAACAGGGTCCTTGCCCTGGCTCTGACCTGGGCAAGTAACTCCCCTCACTCTTGCCCTGTGGGATCATCTGCAGGTCCCCCCAGGAAGAAGCTCTGCAAACAGCAAGGCTCCTCCCTAGCTCATTCCCTCCTTCTGGCTCTCACTAGTTTGGAGCCTGGAGTCCCAGCCTTTCCTCTCCCGGAAAGGTACCTCCTGGACCTCTCCACCTCCCTTCATCCATCTCCTGCCTCCACCGTGCTTAACCCAGGTGTGGGAAAAGCTAGAGTCAAATACAGACAAGCACTGGCACGTCTGCAGCACTGAGTGTGCACCTGGCACTGTTCGGGAGGAAAGGCGATCCATGCTGTATGGTGGTAGAAAGCTCAGCAGAACCTGTAAAGGATGAACTGGGACACTTAGAGATTTCCAATCGAAGTATTAAAGGTATGGCCTGGCTTCTTGCTGCTTATCTTAAAATGCCAACCAGATAAGTTGAGGGGAAAACTGTTAAGCCAAAATGAACCAGGACTTGATGACTTGGGAAATTCTCAGCCTATCCCGATTGCAAATGATGCATAAAATTAGGAGATACATTGTCGGGCAAGTGTGCTCTAAAGAGAAAGAGAAGGGTGTGACTGGACATCCTTTTGCTAGTCCTTCAGAAGGATCCAATGGTCAGTATATTCACTTACCAGAGAGCCCTTTTACCCATCTTAACTAATTTTATCCTCATAATCTTATGAGATAGGTGTTATCATGCCCATTTTACAGATGAGGAAACAGTCACTGAGAGGTTATGTAAGTAGCCCAAGGTTGCACAGCTAGTCAATAACACAGTAAGGATTTAAATCCAGGCCTGAGAGTCCACTATATCCCCTCTACTCAAAAACAGTATCAGGAGCCCCCAGGAGCTGGTCAGAAATGCAGAATCCCAGGTTCTACCCCAGACCTACTGAATCAGAATCTGATTTTTAGCAAGATTCCCAGATGATTTGGGTGCACATTAAAGTTTGCAAGGTTCTAGTCTATCCTACCATGCTTTTCCAAATCTCTGCTGAATTGAACTGAGCGCAGTTCTCACTTGGCCTCCTGCTTCCTTACCCCCAGCTTTTTCAACTCCACACTCCTCCAGCTCTCAGCTGCCTGCCACTTTTCCTCTCCTCTCTTCCCTGCTGGGCTCTTCTCTCCAGCATCTTTGAGTGAGTGGAGTACAATGAGTATATGACCCTCAGATGGGCACTTGGGTGTGTGAGCCTGTATCACAGCGAGGGAGCCTGGGTGGGCCTGGGCTTGTGTGCCCACAAGTGTGCTCTGGCGTGCCCATGCAGAGGCCCAGTTGTCTGTGTGTCTGCACTGTTTTGTCTGCCTGACTGCTCTGACCAGCCAACTCTTTTCTACTCATCCTTTAAGACTTAGCTCAAGGGTCTTTCAGGAAGCCTGCCCAGACTTGTGGAGGAAGAGGCTGTCCTCACCTTGTGCTACTTGACTCCCTACACACAGGGCTTTCCGACTACCACCATGTCCTGTGGGGTGCACATGACTGCCTCCCCAGCTTGGTCAGGCACTGGCCACACTCACCTCCATGCCTCAAGCACCCATCAGTGCCTGGCATATAGAAGCTGCTCACGAAGTTTTTTGACTGCCTAACTGACCTGCTGACTGTGACTGTGCATCCCCAGGGCCTCTATAGACATGCAGGTCAGATGGTGCGCCAGGGGCTGTGCCCTCCCCCTGAGTATGCCCTGTATGGGCTGTGGGGGGCGGGGCTGTACCTCCGGTGGGGGAGGATAGGTACCCTCCAGCCCTTCACTTGGCTGAGGCGGGCATCTGAAAGCTCGATGTGCAGGGGCAGCTTGGGAACCCAGACCGTCATCTCCAGGGGGGCATTGAGGACGTCGTAGCGGAAGGTGACCCTGGCGTTCATGGACCCACGAGACTCCTTTCCACTCACAAACACGTAGTCGCAGCTGCTGGACACCTGGGGGACGGGAGGGGCAGTTGGCATTCTTGTCCCACAGTTCTTCCTGTAGGACAGGGGCTCTTAACCAGGGGTCTGTAAGCTTGAATTGAAATTCAAGAAAACATTGTTCTTGTGGGGACGTGTTGGTGCAGGTGTGATATATTTATTAAATAATACGCAGTATAGTGTGGACTTGGTATCTATGGTTTTCACCTGATTGCCAAAGGGGTTTGTGGAACAAAATTAGTTAAGAACTAATAGGTTAATGCAGGGAACTTGGGTCCCACAGGCGGGGCCGGGAAGGGGGCAGGAGGGAGATGATACCAGTCCCAGGAGGCCGAGGGGGGAGGAGGCCAGGTGGGGAGGCCACTAATTCCTCTGGGAGACAGCAGCTTCAGCACGCCCCCACTTCCACTTTTTCAGAGATCATCTGTTGGCAGCTAGTATAGGAGTGTTTTATTCCCTAGTGAGGAGCCAACATGCAAACGTTTTTCCAAGGGGCTCCTCTGGACCTGCCAGACAACTCCATGGAGAGGCCTTCAGGGTGCGGGGCCTCCCAGGTCCTGCCCACCCTCCAGGTGTCTGACAGGTAGGGGCCTCCACAGTACAGAGAAATAGCCCGACCTGAACAGATGACAGGCTACTCACCTGGGCAGGGAGGAGCAGGTCGTGGTGGAGCTGATGGGAGGGTGTGGAAAATGGGCAGCTGGTTAGTTACAGATGAGGGAGCGGCACTAGCCAGGTGTGGAGGTGATGGAAAGAGGTGGGGAAAAATCAGGGCCAGGTAACTGCAGGCACAGACATAGACATGTGGATGGCTGCCACCAGTGGGCAGGGCTTTGGCATGCCCACCTGGATACCAGCTGAACACATCTTGGTGGACATCTCTGCCCACTCACAGAAACGTCCCTGCCAGTACCTCAGGGTAAATGCAGATGGGTGTATGTGTTAAATGTGCCCACGTGCACACCTGGCATGCCTTAGAGTGAATGGTCTACGCCCATGGGTGCACACATGGGCAGCCTGTGTGTTTGGGGGAGGGTTTGTCAAATAGCCCACTGGATGGTGAGACCCTGCAGGCTCTGAGGGGTGGGAGAGGGTGCTAGGACCAGGCTCATCCATGGAGGTGAGTCCCTGGCCTGTCCCAAACCTCTGCTAGGCCTCATCTCAGGGTGGTGGGTGGAAGGAAGTGGGGATAGCAGCCCTGCCAGAAATGCTCATTTCTGCTTCATAAGGCAGAGAATTCCATCTGAAGGCTGGCAGTTTCCATTTAGAATGTTGGCAAACTCCATAAAGAGACTGACTGTAGAGAAGTGGCTGTGGCTCAATCAGTAGGGCTCCCGTTTACCATATGGGAGGCCCTGGGTTCGGTTCCCGGGGCCTCCTGGTGAAGGCAAGCCCGCCCGCACCGCGTGGTTAGCTGACCCAGCGAGCACAAGCAGCAAGGGGGTGATAAATGAATAAATAAATAAAATCTTTAAAAGAGACTGACTGTATTTTACCAAGAATTGCAACAAATTCCATTTAGGATCTTCACTAATTCCCTTTGGAACCTGAGCTATCATGATTTGTTCTGGTCTGCTCTGGGCTAGGGTAGATGGGGAGGTGGAGCCTGGGAGACAGAGGAAGGTGCCGACGAGGCTCCTGGGAGCAGACGCATTGCTTCCCGGCCCAGGCTGCGAGCAGTGAAGAGCCCCATGGGCCTGGGGCCAGGCTTCTACTGTGCACGGTGATGGTGGCATGGTCCCCAGTTATCTCTTGGGTCACTTGGGGCACATTTTTCCTGGAGCAGGGGAATGAGTGAGGTGACCCTTGTGTGCCCCTGACCCAGGGGGATCCAGAGGCAGCAAGTGGAGAGAGAGTAAGGAAGCCCAGGTGAGTAGGGGGGGAAAAGGACACACACATCCTCCTCTTGCCGTCCTTCAAGCTGAATTAGCTAGAGCTACAGAAAGCAGAGTCAGTTGTCTCATCTTTGGATTTTTGCACCTGCTGGAGGCTGGCTCAAGCAAATGGCCCACTTAACTCTATGGGTACTAAGGCTAGATAGCCCACCACATGGCTGCCCACATCACTGCTTTCCCCCTCCCCATCTCACCTCTGACCCATTCTCCAAAGTCAGGGGAGAAGTAAATCTGGAGGCCCTCCTGGAGAGGTAGCAATCTGGGCCATTTGAGTCAGACAACTGTCCTATATGCTGGGTCATGGAGAATCCAGGGTTTAGAGTGGGTCCCAGGGAGGGAGCTTTGGGAGAGTGGTGGTATATGGCTAGGAGGGGGCTTCAGGAGTTGGAGGAGTTGGGACGTGTGCTGGGAACGGGTCTTTCCTTATACAACCTTCCCTCGGGGCCTAATTCACTGCGCTTCCTTAGGCTTCCTCTCTGAGCTTGATTGGCTCCATCGGTTCATGGCATGCCTTTGAGGGGCCCACTCACCCCGCCCCCAAGGCACTTTCTTGCCCAGTGTTTCCCATGCAGGAGGGGCTAAATAAATAGATGCTGAATTGAGCTCAAGCTGTCCACACTGCCTTCTCCCCTCTGGTCTGCCAAATGGTCTCTTCCATATTCCTACAGGAAGCCCTCCAGGACTGACAGGAGCAATTCCCACTGCTCACTCAGGCTGGACATGGGATGTCCACAGCCCTTCTTCCTGTCCCTGCTGCTTCCCATTTCCCCTCCTATTGCCTACCCAGGGCACTTGCCAGGACTGTGAATTCCCCTCTGGTTTGGGGTCCACTCCCCCTTGAAAGTCTAAGGTCTTCTTCCCCACCTTCAGGAAGCCCACCTTAATGATGTCCTCATTGTCAGACTCACACTCCACTAGGGCAGAGACATCCAGGACGAGGCCAGTCACCTCGATGGCAATGACCTTGACAGGGATGGCCACCGTCCGGCCTGTCAGGATGGCCGTGTTGATGATCTCCGTGTCCTGTGGGGAGGAGGGATGCTGAGGCACTGCTGAGCCAGGGTGCTGGTTCTCTGCTTTTCTGGGCCAGGCTGGTGAGGCCCAGCTCCTGGCTGCCCCGCTCCTCAGTGTGTGCCCTCCCCAGGGGCACGCTTGGACACACGTGCAGGGATGGGCAGCCACGCAGCCCTGGGCTCCCCCCACGTGGTCTGCTCACCTGGAGTCCTGCAGGAGCCTTTAGGGTTCACCCCCCCCCAGGCTGCTGCCACATTTCTCTCGTGTCTCCCACACTCTTCAGGACTCAGGTGATAGCATCCAGCACATCCGCTTGGCCGTGTGCAGCGCCCCTGGGCTGGCCCAGACAACCACTGTAGCCTCCCCACCCCACTGCACTCCCTCTCTCACCCTGTGGCGCCTCTGAAGCTGCTCACATTCCAACCCCTGTGACCCCTCTGCCTAGAGCACACTTCGCATCCACCCCCCTCCTCCCACTTGACCTTCAAGGCTCAAGCACATGGCCACGCCCTCCGAGAACTTTCCCTGAGAGGCTGCTCTATGGGTGCCCTTGCCCACCTCTGCCCCCCTCAGCATCTATTGTGCCCCCCCCCTGGAGCCCTGCCCACCCCAAGAGTGCTCACACAGGCACATGCCTGGGTGCGGGGAGGCAGTTGCACACTCAGGCTTATGCTCACTTGCACACGTGTATGTGCACACATAGGCACATCCATCTACTCACCATGGCCAGGGGCAGGATGGCTTGCACGTCCCGCTGGATGACCGTCAGCTCAGTGACCGCCCGCTCCAGGTCGGGCAGGGCACCGTGGCTGCGGTAGTCTATGTGCCACATGATCCTGCGCTTGACCGACTGGCTGGTGAAGTTCTCCATCTCAAAGTCCAGCTGCAGGATCTCCAGGGGCCCCTGGCCCTCTCTGCTGGAGTGAGGGAAGGAAGGAGAGTGGAGGAGGAAGGGCTGGATGCCGGTCCTCCTCAGCAGCCTGCCTGCTCCCGTCCAGACCAGATGCTCCATCCTCAGGGTCCCTCCCAGGGCCTGGACTCCAGAGTCCGCATAAGCCAAGTCCCAGCCCTTCTGCAAGTCCCAGCCTCCCTCAGCAAGGCCCCCTCCCCACTCCTCCCAGGGGACTGTCCTGCAGAGGGTGCCACCTTAGGCTCACCCGGGAGGCAAGGGTGTGTCCTGGGCCCAGGCCACGTCCACAGTGGCTGTTGAATGCTTTGCCCCAGTCAGCAGCTCCGAGGTCACGTGCCACTGGCCACTCCGTGACTTGGTGCCTAGAAGGGTCACACCCTTCTTGGCCTTCACCCTGGGGACAAAGGGGGAGGAAGAAGAGGTAGAGGATCAGGTGAAGGCCCAAAAGCTGCCTGCCTGGCCAACACCCCTGAATTCTGGACTCACTGTTTGAGACTAACTTGGGGAATCTGGTATCACGTAGCTGAAGCTGCTCACCCTCGCTGGAAGATGCAATCACTTCTACCATATGCCTGCCAAGCATCTGTCTTACCTCTGCTTGCATACCATATTGGCAGGGAACTCACTACTTCTACAACATCCCATTCCCTTGCCAGAGAGCCCCTAATGGTTAGAAATGTCTTCCCTGTATTTAGCAGAAATACGAAAGTCATCGGTTCTGATAGAGGAAGAGAGAACAACTAACTCCCCTCCATTTGAATTCCAGTTCTGATAGCTTGAGAGGTGAGCAGGTGCCCTCTGAGCCTGCTCTTTTCTAGGCCTAAATTTTTCCATTTCGTCCAATTGTTTTATGCCATGGTTTCTCATATCCTAGTCTCCTTCCTCTGGATGCTCTGAACATATAATGTGAAGTGGCCTATACTAAAAACACTAGAGCTGTGCTCTAATTAACACTGAATAAAGCAGGATGATTATCACCTCCCTAAATCTATATCCTGTACTCCTATGAATGTAGCCCAAGTCGTTTAACTCATATTCACATTCAGCCCTCAATCATTGAATCAGGTATGACTCCTTCCAGGAATATTGAACTTAAAGTGCAGCCTTCAGGAGAGAGGGCAATAATGCAAAGAAGATGGAGGCTAATGGTGACCTTTCTAGTCCTATGCATAGTGGTTGAAAGGGAGGGCATTTTGGTGGGGCCCTTTATATGTCACAAATCATGGGTTCCTACTATAAGACATTATCATGTTCTGTGAGGATGTGATATGATTTAAGGTATTTCCGAATTCATGAACTGTTTCCTACTCAAGGTATAAAAAGAGCTGAGGCTCCTGAAAGATTTTCTCCTAATTTCAGGATTAGGGCAAATGCCCTGACACATGCACACACTCCCATTCATCTTGTGGCTCCCAGTCACGGGGCTGTTTTCTGGTCTCCATTTCTCTCCTTTGGCCTCAGTCTCCTCATCTGTAAAATGGGAGACTTGTCTCGGCTGATGGTGGAAGGTCTCTTCCAGTGCCAACGCCATCATTTTGGACATCCATTCTTGTGAAAACTAACATGTTTCCTTTTAGCAGGATACCAAATTGGCAAGGTATGGAGGTGGGGGTTGGGATTTTTGTTCCCATTAGACAGATAAGAACACTGAGGTGTCTTCCTGAGGTTGCTCAGGTGGTCAAGGGAAGAGCTGGGATTAGGACAGCGGAGGCAGGTCTGGGAAGCCCCCTATGCATTTGCTCTTGGAAGGGAAGCTAGTCCCCCCACCCCACTCCTTGACCCCCTACCCTCCCTACCTGAGTGTGAAATGTTCCACACTGGGGCTGGAGGGAGAGGAGGAGTTGGGGGCCAGGTAGAGGAGGATGCTGAGCACTTCCCCAGGCTTGAGGGGCCGATCTGGCAGGCGGATCATCAGGTTGCTGTCCAGCCGGTGCTCCTGCAGGGTCCTCCTGGGGGGCGGGCGGAACAGGCTGATGCTCCCGATGCGCAGCAGCGGGTGCTGGGTAGGGCTTTCGGCGCGGGCCCCCGCTCCCGGCCCGGTCCCCCGACGGGCTCCCCCGCAGCTCCCTGACGCATCTGGGGCATGGAGAGTGTAGTAGAGCTCCGCCTGCTGGCTCTCCCCTGCCGCCTCGAGCTCCAGGCCGTCGGGGGACTTGCGGCGGGCGGACGGGGGCGCGGCCGGGGCCGGGGGCCCGAACCAGGCCAGGGGCAGCTCGGCCCGCACGAGACAGGTGGCCAGGCCCCCGCTGAGGCGGCAGGAGCTCTTGACCTCCCGGGCATCCCGGAAGGCATGCAGGCGGACGCAGGGCAACCGCTCCGTGACACCGAAGTCGTCCCAGTCCCTGCCGGCCACGTAGAACAGCACCTGGGCCACGGGCTGCGAGGCGGGGACGCGGGCGCGGACGATGAAGGCCCGCACCTTCCAGTTGACCGTCAGGCGCTCGGGAATGTCCAAGGTGCTGGACGGCTGCAGGAGCTCCCGGGCCACCACCTGGCTGGTGCTGAAGGGCCCCAGGGAGACGTTGAGGACCGGCAGCTCCTTGGTCTGGAACACCACGAAGGGCTCGGAGCGCTGCAGGGAGCCGTTGGCGACCGCGGGCGGCGGGGGCCGGGCCTCCCGCAGGAAGAAGGCCAGCCGCGTGTGCGACAGGCGGTAGCTGACCGGCAGCACCGGGCTGGCCTGCGGCCTCGGCGGGCTGGGGCTGGCTGGGTGGGCGCGGCCAGAGGCTGGGGGCAGAGAGAGGCCCGGGGTGGTCAGTGGAGGCCGGTGCTCAGACCCCACGCGCCAGCCTCCATTCCCCGCCCCGCGTCCCACACAACGGGCGGCCCCACTCTGCAAGCTGGGAGGGCGATGCTGGGGAGCTCTGCACCAGCTCTCCGTTCTCGGGTGAGCCGTGCAGCTGGGCCCAGGACTGACTCCCCCATTTCCTCTCATGGCTGCTTTATGTCATCTGTAAAATAGGGCAAAGCTAATCCCATGGCAGAGCACCTGGAGGCTTTAACAAGGTGTGACAACCCTGGTGTTCTCATCTGTAAAATGAGTAGAAAAACTGCTCCCACCTCCAAGTGCCCTTGTATGCATGAAGGGCCGACAGCAGAGCCAGGCACTAAGGAAGTATTAGCTCTTACTCTTATCACTGGGTGCTCTGGTGCTTCTTCAACCCTTGGATCAGTCCTTTGAGAGAGGTATTATTCTGATCTCCATTTATTCAACCAATTTTCTGCCAATAACTTCTATTTTTGAATGTCATTCTTACATCCCACAGATAAAGGAATTAAGGTGCAGGGTGCTTAAATAATGTACCCAAGTCACATGGGAGAAAGGGGTCAGCAGTAGGATTCGCACCTGGGAGCACCTGACTCTCAAACCTGAGCCCTTTACCACAGCATCAGCTGCCTCCAGATGGCACAGGGTCCCCAAGGGACCTCCTACCCCGCCCCCCTTGCCACATTTGATATACTCAAGGAGCTTTATGCTCAGTCTCCCCAGTCCCAAATATGGGCCTTGTGTTTGACTTCTCCCTCCTCCTGGCCCCCTCCCCCATCCACCCAGGAAGTCACCAAGTTTTAGCAATGCAGCCTCTCGACTTGTCCTAGGCTGTCCCCTCTCCTCCATGACCCGGGCCCCTGCCCCAGTTCCAGCCTCACTCCTGTTGCAGTGACAACATAACACCTCCAAACTGGGTCTGTGTCTATCTTACCCCTTCTCAGGCATCTCCCCCACCCCTCCACCTCATGGCAGCCAGAGCAGTCTTCCTTTCAGACACCAGTCAGACCTCACACAAGCCTGTTGGACTCTGTCAAGGAACAGGAAGGACCCACAATAGAGGTTTGAGGTTTGAGATCCAATGCTGGACCTTCCCATGGACTCCCTGAGTCACGCTCTTACTTTTAAAATAAGGTAATAATAATGCTGGTCCCACAGAATGTTTTATGGTTATTTCATTTGTGAGAATCAAATGAGAAAGCCCTTCATAAATTGGGCAACACGATGCATATGTGTGTTATTAAAGAATCTCTTCCTTTTGCTTACAAAATAAAATCCCAACTCACTTTGGGCCTGAGTGAGGCTTTCAGGGCCGGCTTCAATGTGGTTCCGGTTTCCCCTTTCCCCTAGGCTCCTATGTCCAGGCCTCGGCTTCCGGCCTAACTGCACAGCTCACTGGCTTTAGCATTCACGGCCGCTGGCTCTTCTCCCCTCCTTTGCTCACGTTGTGCCCTCTGTATGGAATTCTCTCCTTTCTCATCTCCACTCATCCAAACCCAAATCTTCCTTCAAGGCCCAGCTTGAATGCCACCTCCTCCATGAAGCCCTCCAGCACGATGAGATCTCAACTCAGAATTTCCTCTCTGAAGGGGCGTGTTACCCTCTGCCTTGTGAGGGTTAGCTATCTGCAGAGCCCTGCACGTAGCACTCATTCAACAAATCATGGCTGATCTACACTGAGGGATTCCACAGAGAGCTGCGTCCCAGGAAGGAAGCTCCTAGTCAACACCGTGACAGTCTCTTGCATTTTATGCATATTCATCACTTTACCACTGTCAATTAAACCATGTCAATTTCACAAACATCCACAACCAACTCCTCATAAATGCGATGCATTAAAAATTCCCTACTCTTGAGGCTCCAGTCTAGGTCACAGCATTTTTTAAATTTGTGGTTTAATTTTATCATCTAAAAAAATGAAGAAATTGGCTTGGGGCATGGCAAAGGTCCTTGGGGTCAGGTGTTCTGAGAGGAGTGGCATTTGGTATCCCCTTCCTCCCGTAGGACTAGCTGGGGACACTACCAGACTGTGGTCCCTCTGGGCAGCCCTTACCTTTCCCACCAGAGTGCCTGCCTGCCGTTCCTCCATCCCCAGGAGAACTCAGCTCCCAGCCCCATTTCCCCCACTAGATGCTCTCTGGCCCTGCAGGAAACGGCTGGCTGCTGACAGTGGGGTGGAGGTGGACAGCAGAGTCTAAGCGAGGCCAGGAAGATGTTTGCAGAGATGGAATGCATCTTCCTGGCTAGTCCCTGGAATGCCTGCCCCACAGTTACCCCTGAAGTCTCTGAGCAGGTGTCCCTGCCACACGGGGGCAAGGGTGGCCCTAAGGCCTGCATGTGGGAGTCCAGGGTAGCAGCTTAAGCTGGGTACAGCAGCCAAGCAACTGCTTTGGAAGCAGCGGAAAGCAGGCAGGCAGACAGAAGGTTCGGGGCACTCGAGTGCATAGCCCCTCTCTGCCACAGGCTCACTGGGCAAGTTGCCTCCCACCTCCAAGACTCAGTTTCCACTTCTAAAATTGAGGTGTTGACATTAGCCTTGCCCATCTCACAGACCTGTTGGAGAGGGTAAAAGACAAGGGGTAGGATCCATTTGTAAACTGCAGGTGTGGATGTCAGGGCTTGTGAGTCCTGGGATGGAGCTGGGGAGGAGCCACTGTGCTTGTCCATCTGGGAACAGAGAAGGGCTCATTGATGACTCTCCAGGCCCCGAGGGACAAGGTAGGGGGATTGAAAGGTCAGAACCACTGACCCTGCCCTGGCTTATCTATCCCCAGGGGGCCCGAGAGGCTGCTAAGTGGCACTTAGTCCCTTTTGCCCCCTCTCACTGCCCTAACCTCAGACCATCTGGATGCCCTGAAGGCACAGTGGGGACAGAGGCTACCAGATGGACCCTGGTCTCCAAGGGGCATGAAGGAAGGGACTGCAATTTGCATGCCCTTCTAACCCCCATCCACCCCGGGGTGAGAAGCTGGTCTGGAAAAGCCAAAGTCTTGGATCATTCAAGCCATCTTGCTCTTCCTTGAATATACTAAGAAAATAATGTTCCTGCCACAGGGCCTTTGCATTTTCTGCTTTCTCTGCTGGTACCTTTCTCCCCTTGATATTCACATAGTTTTCTCTCTGCCTCTCTCACTTTCTAGTCCATGTTTGCCTGCCATGATCATCCTATCGTAAGTAGCACCTCCTTCCCCCACTGGCCCACTGTTGATCTCTCTCCATCCCTTTTCCTGTTTCATTTTCTTCATAGCTTCAATGACCATCACCTAACTTTATATTAGATACACGTGCTTGTTGATTCTGCATTCTAGATTTTAAGCTCCATGAGGTCAATGACTTTGCTTCACTCCCTGCTATATTCCCAGTGCTTAGAACATGGCCCGACACATAGTAGGCTCTCAACGAATGTTTGTTTAATGACTGAAAGGTTTGAATAGGCTGCAGCCCTGACTGGGCTGTCATGGGGGTAATGAGTGCCTGGTCAATGGGGCATCCAAGAGGAGACAGGATGACCACTTTTATTGGTAGCACTGGACTTGCAACCCCACAGATAAGGAAACTGAGTTTCTTAAAGGGGAAGTAACTTCTCTTCTGAAAACTGAGCATTCTGAAAGGAGAGCCAGAAAAGATATTAAGAAACTACAATTTTCATATTTATGTCTGTGACACAGAGCACCCCCTCCTGCCACCTCCGTGACTCATTCTATCCTACTGGGACACTGAGGCCTCCTCTGGGGGGGTTCAGGGTAGGGTTCCTGGGACCTTCGCACTAATCTCTGCTTTCCAACTCACTTGTTCTGGGGCCTAAAGGAAGTGGCTTTGCCCCTCTGGGCCTCACTTTCCCCAGGAGGTCGGGGAGGCCCTGGATGTAGTCTGGTATGGCTGAAGAAAGGGGAGGCGAGACTGGTGGAGTCGGCAGATGCCTCAGTGACCTTTTCAGAGATGCTTGTGTGTGCAGATGTGTGTGCTTGTGTGTCAGATGAGCATGTCGGGGTGTGTGTACTAAAATGCATGCAGGCCTGAATATTAGCACAGAGCTCTGGCCTCCAGGCTTCATGGAGCAGGGAATGGACTTAGGGAAGAAAAGGGAAGAAGAGAAGGTCAACACAGAGACAGGTCAGGCCAGGTGCAGAGGTGGGGAGAGGGGCTTCATAGGTGAGACTGGGGTGGAAAAGACAGCCGCGCCTGCCCTGGCTTGGACACACTCAGCGCTGAGCAGCGGGGCTCATGCACCGTGCCCACACACACATACACACCCACTCATGCTCACACAGACTAGCAAACGCCTGCCCCTCCGACCTCACACCAGGCTGCCCGCAAGTCAGTAGGCGTTCCTTCTTGCTTGCAGATCAGATTCTCTGCCATTTTCCCGCAAGCTGCCTCAGCTCTCCCTGTGGGCAGCAGTTGGGTTTCTCCTCTGTCTACACAGCCTCAGGCCTCAGGAATCACCATTTCTTATTTGGGTCCAGCCCTGGGATCCTCTTCCTTGCAGTCATCTCCCTATGGAAGGGGCTTCTCCAGGTCTTCTCTGGCTCCTGATGGGGACTGGCTAGTTCTACCCCTCACAGCCTCAATTTCCCCAGGAAGACATGGAGACACCAGACAGGGGGAAGTGATGGGAAGAGAAGCTGGGATCGTCCAGCTTCTGTACAAATGAAAATGTTGGGGACCGTGGCATTCCAGCCCTTGGTCGGCCTGTGCCTAGCACATGCCCTTCCCCACTGCGCCGAGCCAGCCCCTTCCTCTCCACAGCCCCGGAGGACACAGTTGGCTCTTTACAACAACTTTACACCCACGGATGTAAAGGATGGAACCAAGGATGGG
This sequence comes from Tolypeutes matacus, assembly GCA_026826555.1. Lineage (NCBI taxonomy): Eukaryota > Metazoa > Chordata > Mammalia > Cingulata > Chlamyphoridae > Tolypeutes > Tolypeutes matacus. The sequence goes on from JAKSZT010054055.1 coordinate 18,545,323, forward strand.
GGCCCCATCTGTGGATGGGACATCCCTCACCTCCTGTGCCCCCAAAGCCCTCTCCCACCAGCTCCCCTGGGCACTGAAGCTGCCCACCTCCAGGGACCCAGGAGAGCACTGGCCCGGAGGGCACATCAGGGCCACACTCTGCTGGGAGGCAGGCAGCCTTCATCCCTCCCCTGGCTCGCCCGGGCCCTGGAGAAGGGCCTCAGCCCCACCAGGGCCCCCGAGAAGACTTGCACATGGGGAGGGGCCTGGGGTCCCTCTCACCCGTCCATGTCAGGCTGAGGCCATCACCTTCTCCGTGAAGCATCCCCAAGTCCTCTCACTGCCACGTGTTAGGCAGGCAGCTCCTCTTCCTCTTTGTACTATCTGCCCTGCCCCTCTGCTGGATCGGGGGTGTGGCCCCGGCGTGAGCATGAGATGCAAATTATGAACAAGCAGCCTCATCAGCCACTTCTATGAATGCTCCCTGGCCTGAGATGCTGGTCCAGGTGCTCCTTGACGGGTGCAGAGGTCTCAAGCTACCTCTAATGCCAAAGGCAAAGACTTGTTTACTCTTTGCCTTTCCAGCTGGATGGCGATATGGCTCAGTCTGAGCCAGCTTTGCATGGGATGAGTGTGCCACAGTAGGTGCCTAACAAATGTCAATTCTACCCCCTTATGGGGCTGGGGGCACCCATGCAGGGCCTTGAGCCTCTCCCTCAGTACTGGACAGAGCACCCCCATCCCCTTTCATCTGGGCCTGGCCTGAGGTATCAGGGAGCACAGCAGGGGCCCTCTGGCCAGGCCCAGACATTCCCACCTTGTCCTCAGGCACTCCCACCCTTGTTGAATAGATAATGAATCTGTCTGGAGGCTGGGACCAGGCAGGTTGGGGGTGGGGGTGCCTCTGGCCCTCTCCCTGCTTCTAATCAAAATCAGATGCTTCCCGCTTCTACCTCTAATTGTCCCTAAATTAAAACTAATCGCTGGTAATTAAAAAAAACAAAAAAAAAACAAAACCTGTCATTAGCTTTGGTGAGGCTGAGGCTGAGGGGCACGGTGGGGTGCGCTAGCAGGGCCCGAGGGCAGGCTGGGCTGCACCCGGAGGGGGCTGGGCTGGCTCACCTCTGCTGTGTGTGTGTGTGTAAGAGAGACCAGGTGTCAGTGCTGTCCTCCAGCACGGGGCTCCTGAACTTGCCTGAACATATGAATCAGCTGGAGCAAGCAGACCAAGAGCAATAGCACACAGATTCTAGGGCCCACCCTAGGCTTACACAATCACAGTTTCCAGGGAAGAGAACTGGACCAAGTCTGTCAAATCAGTGAAAGGCTGAGAGGGACCAAGATTAATGCAAGTGGTGAGGATCCCAGGGGTCCAGTGGGTCATGACCAAGAGGCCAGGAATGGGCCGCGCTCCCAGTGTCCCCTCCCCAACCCGACCTCCAGGACTACAGGAGTGGTGTGACCTAAGGGGGTGGCAGGGACTGGCCCTGGGGAAACATCCCTGCAGTGCAGGATGCTGAGGAAGGGCGGGCAGAGTCCTGACCTGGGAAGAGGAGTGCCTGGGTTCCAGTTCTGCTCCTTCCTGGGGGTGGACCTGGCTTAGGGCAAGCTTGTCACTTCTACTCTTTAGGGCCCAATCTCCCCATGGCTAAAAATGGGGAATTATCAGCGAGTGATGCCATATAGTTACTGTGGGGGTGCAGTGCTGCAGTGGGAAAAAACCTAGGTCTCCAGAAAGTTTTGTTTTTTAAAATTAGCGATACTCCCTGTTAGCAAGGATTTTAAGAAATGGGACATTCACATGCCTCCCTGTTAGAGGGTAAGCTGGCCAAGCTTTCTGGAAAGCAATTTCAGAATATGTTTTAGAGCCCTTAAAATTGTTCATGCACCTTGATCCAGTAACTCCTCCTTTGGGAATCTATCCTAAAACATAAGCAAGAATCTGTTCAAAGATTTACATAGAAAGATTTTGCGGCAATGTTAGGTTTATTAGTAAAAAATTAGAAACAACCTAAATGTCTAAAAGCAGGTGGCGGGTTAAATAAATTAGGGCAAAGGCATTAGAATGGATACATGCAGTCATTATAAATGTAGTTTTCAAAAAAATATTTACTTGAATGGGTAAATGCTCACAAAATACTGTGAACTGAATCAAGCAGGGTATAAAACTGACTATACACATGATAGCAATTTTGTTAAAAACGATGTAGACACTGGGAGGAAATGCATCAAAATGCTAATGGTGGTTATCTCTGGGGGGCAGGGATTATGGGTGATTGTTATTTTTTACTTTATGCTTTTATGTATTTTCCAGTTGTCTGCAGTGAACATGCATTGCTTATAAAATTAGAAAGAAAACAATAAATGTCATTAAAAATGAAGGGAAGTATTTGAAGCTGTTCCGAGTATAGAATAAAATTAAAAGGAAATAAAAGAAAAGAAAGAAAGAACGAGTGTGGCTTTGGAGCCACACAAACTCACATTCATATCCCAGTCTGATGTGTCTTAGCTGTGTGACCTTGGGCAGGTCACTTAACCTCTCTGAAATGTAAGATGAGGATCATAGAACCTATTTTATGGATTGACATGATTCAATAAACAAATCACTTGGTCTAGTTCTTGGCACAGACTAATGGGTGCTAGGCAATTTTGTTCATTTCTTCATTCATTCATTCAATACTTGCTGGCTAGTTAATCCTGAGAGGAGGAGGTGCTGACCTGTTTTCCTCCAGCATCTGGTGCCTTGCTCACTGCAAGTCCTCTATCAATGTCCAAATAGGACAAGAACAGAGATGACAGGCACATGAAGCAGTGGGTCCCAGGGCCTCAAAAACACCTCTGAGGCTGGAAGGAGTACTGAGTTGTTGGGGGTCCTGGAATCTAGCTCAGGATCCACTGACTTGCTCTGTGACCTTGGGCAGATCCCCTTCTCTCTCTGGGTCTCAGTTTCTTCAACTGTGAAAAGAGGATAATGCCTCCCCTGCCTGCCATATGGACAGCCAAGGGGTGGGCAGAGGCCATTTCTGCAGGAGCCCTGGTGGGCTCAGGCCCAGGCAAGGGTTATCTGGATAAAGGGAAGGTGATGTCTGAGCATGTGGGGGCCCAAGCACTGCCCTTCCCCACCCACCAGGACAGGGTCTCTGTGCATTGTTGGTCAGTTTGCGTCTTGTGCAAAGATGCCCAGCCGAGCGAGTGAGTCTGGGCTAAAACCCTGCCATTGCTCTGCTTACCAAAGCGCCTAGCATGGGGCTGTTTGTCTGAAGGGGGAGCCCTTTTCTAAGTGGCACAAAGGTGGCATATAAGCTGGCTGGCATGTCCCCACCCAAGGCCGCCCCACCTCCCCCTTCTGACTTGCTACACTCTTTTCCACAGTGGCTCAAGCACTCCTTGCCATGAAGTTGCAGACGGGTCTCTAGGACCACCCTGGGTGGGTGCTCCCCCAGGGAAGGACTGTGTTTTCCCATTGGTCAGGAGCCTTCCCTTTTCTCTGACCCGTGTCCCCAACACTGGGGCTCGGGGAGTGCCAGCAGCCTAGGCTGGACCGAGAGCAGCAGGAGCTCCAGGGTCAAGGACCTGCAGCCATCGAGAGGGCCACTCCCACAGGTGGGGGTAGTGAAGCTTCTAGCAGCCCGTGACCCCTAGATGGCTCCTGCTGGTCTCCTTGACAAGCTGTAAATCCTGGAAACGCAGCTTCCCAATGCACTGGAACACAGTGTTGGAATAAGTCAGGCAGAGGAGGGACCGGCCTGAGGGGCGCTCCTCCCCCACTTTGCCTGAAAGCCCCTCCCAGGAGACCTCCTGCCTTCTTACTTCCAGCGGCTGTGAGGACTGGCCAGGTTATTTCCTACCATCTGCCTGGGAACTCCTGATCTGGGAGCTGAGGGGAAATCAGGGGCCCTCGCCCACATTTTACTGATGAGGAAACTGAGGGTCAGGAAGGTTCCTGCCACACTGGCTCTGCCATTTATTAGCTGGGTGATCCTGGACAAGCGTCTCCCCACCACGGCACCCGCAACAGCACCTTTGACAGGGTCGCTCTGAGGGTGCCATGCACGTGTTCCCAGGATTACCTGCAAGGGGTTTCACCCGGGCCTGACCCACAGTTGGTCCTCTTTGAATGTTAGCTGTTTTGGTGTCCTCATCGCCACCACCGAGTGGATTCCCCGCTCACCACGCAGCCTCCAGCGTCAGGGCCTCAAGGCCTCCCCTCTCTGACAGGTGAGCCCCAGACCTCAGCCTCTGTGTTTTGGTTGCCCCCGAGCCAACAGCCTTGCCGCTTTCTTTGCCCAGGGCACCCAGCACAGGGTACTGTAGTCTGTGCTGAATCGTGTTGCAGAATAAATGAATGAAAGAAGATTGGGGTGGACGTGGGAGGTTGTGCCGCCCCCCCACACACAGAATCTATACCAGTTGTCCTTTTGCAGTCACCTGCCCCAGCCCACCCTAGGGCATCCATCCTAGAATTTCTGCCTGAAAGCCTTCTTTCCACTACCCCAGAGGCTATTCTCAACTATGAGAATAAAGCCAGGCAGAGGAATGGAAGAGAGAGGGCTAAATGTTGGCTGAATGAACAAATGAGCCAACTCAGCTAACCTAGGGGCCAGGGCTGCCTCCTGAGAGCCCACAGAGGGCCAAGGCATGAGAGAGGGGCAGCCACAGGACCCCAAGAAGCTACTGCCGGGGCAGCCCCTGCCTGTTAGAAGTGGCCATCTCGTCCTGCTCCTGGGGGTGAGAACCGAGCCCCAGGGAGGCGGTAGGCTCCCTGCTGGTCCCAGGGCCCTTCCGGTCAGCCCCTGGAGCCTTGCTCCTGGGGGAAGCAAAGGTTGGGGGAGATTGGCTGGAACTTCCCCTCCAGCCTCAGTAGCTACACAGGACCCTGGGGTGTGCAGCCTCGGGACCCTGACAGAGAGGGAGAGAGGGAAGAGGTGGCCTGGGATGGGGTGATGGGGCCTCTGGGGATGGTGGCTCTGGGTTGGAGGTGTCCCAAGGCAGGGAGGGGTGTGGGGCACAGAAGCAGAGTTAGCTTGTGGAGACAAGGAGGCCCTGTGTTTGCAGTCAAGCAATCCTCCCCCCCGGGAACTGGCCTTTTATTTCTGAAAATCTGGAGGGGCCCCCACCCTCATCCCTGCCCTTGGCCCTAGACCTCAGCCAGCCAGCTGTAATGGGCTCTGATGGGAAAAGGCTAGGTGATGAGCGCCCAGGGATGGAGTAATGGGGGTCAGGGTGTGCATTTGTCACCAGGTCTGGGGCCTGTCAGTGCAGGTGGGGTTAGGGACGAGGGAAACTGTTTACTGCTAGAATAGCCCCTTGTTCAGAGTGGACTAAGGGCTACCCCCACTGCCCCACTGGCCTCTGCCTGACCCAGGCCCTGTGAGGACAGACGACTCCCTGCCCCGGCCAGCCCTGTGGGGGTCCCCACCTCCCCCCCACCCCCCACCCCCCACCCCCCAAAGCAATAGTCTGCTATGGGGCCTGGTTTCTGGGATTTCAGGATGGCCCCTGAGCTAATCAGGAAGCCACATTGATATGCTCACGGGGCCTCTGCCAGCCCTGTCTTCAGCTCTGGGCAGGGAAGAGGAGAGGGTAGCAGCAAGGGGGCTGGCTCCTGGGAAGGCTGGCCCAGGACCCTCCCAGGTCAAACCACCTACTAGAAACGCCCCCACCCGGAAACCCAGATCTGACCTGCTCTGCTGGCTGACCTGAGGCTCCTTTTCAGGTTTAGGCTATGAGGGAGGGATTGGGAGTGGAGGGCAGAGAGCAAGACAAAGATGAGGAAGCTAGTGTGGGGAGGGGGCGGGTTTGAGACCAGGAGAAAGAGAAAGCTGTGCCAGAAAGAAAAGGGGAGAGGAGAGAGAAAGAGAAAGGGGACAGAAGGCAAGAAAACAGGAGTTGAGACTGGAGAGAAAAGGAAAGAGGGAGAGAAAGGGGGTGTGGGGAGAGGGAATGAGAGAGGGCAAGCAAGCGAGCAGGCAGGACAAACCCCTGCAGGTGGGATGGCCAGCCAGGTAAAGGAGGTTTAGCAGAGGGCAGGAGGACGGATTAGGGGAGGGCTGCGGGAGGTGGTCAAAGGAGGCCAATGGAGGCGCAGGGCAGCCAGGCCTGGGGGGGGTGGGTCCTGGACAAACCTGGAGAGCCCTGGCCTTGGAAAACTGAGCGTGCTGTGGCAGGAGCAGCGGGGGAGGCGAGCGCAGGGGAGGGGTCTGCTCTCGGAGTTACACTAAATGACTAATGTGCATTATCCTAATTATAGCGGAGCAAGCTGAGCCTTCCCACTGGCACAGCCGCCTGCATCTCCTAATAAACAATTAGCTGCAAACAGCGGAAAAAGAAAGTGTGAGAGAGAGCAGCGCCCGCCCGTGATGGGTGGGGTGGGTTTGGAGCTGGGTCTCCGGGAGGGGTGGCTCTGGGGAGAGCTGGGGAGCCCCATCAACCCTGCAGCCATTCAGCCCTGGGCAGGGGTTCAGGGTGGCAGCAACTAGCGGTGTGGGGTGGGTGAGTGGGACTCAGCTAATACCTAGGGCCTGCCTACCTACAGAGTGCCTGGCACAGGGCTACATGGGTTGCACCCACCATCACAAGAACCCTGGTCAATATTATCCCTGTTTCTGCCAAAAAAGGAATCAAAGCCCAGGGAGGCTAAGGGACTTGTCCACAGACACACAGCTGGGCTAGGCCTCCCGATTCCTTTGGCTCTTGGAGCATGTCATGGAGCCTGGGAGCTGGGACCCATCAACCCAGCAGGCTTACTGTTGCCCTGATGTTCCTAACACCCATTCCAGCCGTGAGCCTTCTACTGACCCCCATTTTAACTGAGGCCTAGATGGGAAGATTTGTTCAAGCTCCCTGGGGTTTACTAGCAGAGCAGGGACTGGAACTCATATCCCTGACCCCTGGGGAGGGCTCTGCCAGGGCCCCACGACCGGGTCACCTAAGCCAAGGCCCCTCAGTGGGTTTCCAGTTAAGGAGGATGCAGTGAACTGACCGAGGAAGGAGCAGAGCACACTCTAAGCCGCTGGTGGAGAGCCGGCTGGCGTTAACCCTTCAGGTCCTCTAGCTGAGCTTTGAGTCTTACTTGGTTTTCCTGTCTCTGTTATTTGTTCTCCGAAGGCAGAGACCAAGTGCTCTCCTTTCCTGGTGTCTTCAGCAGCCGCCAGCTCGGGGCGGGGTGGAATGGAGCCTGGAGAACTGGGTGGAGCGTGGGAGAGGCCCTGGTGAGCTGCCCTAGCTGGAATGTGTGTGTGCGCACCAGGGCGGGTGGAGGGCGGCTCTCAGGGCTGGGGCACTGCCAGGGATTACTTGGGCCTCAGCATACCACCTGCAGAGCAAGTAGGGTGACCCATCTTTCCCCGTTTGCCCGGGATGGTCCCAGTTTTAAAACTGAAAGTCCTGTGTCCTGGGAACCCCCTTAGGAACCTGAGATGGGGCCAACCACCCCTCTCTGTCTGCCGCACAGGATGACGAAAGAGCCCACACGTGAGAGCTGCAAGGTGGGTAGTGATGAGAAGGGGAGCAGAGGCCTGGGCCAGTGTCCAGTGTATGGGGAGGGGGTGGGGGTGAGGGCAGGAGAGACTCAGAGGATCAAGTCACTTCATCTCTGAGCCTCAATTTCCTCATCTGCAAAACGGGTGTTAGCAAAACCTACCCACACATGGTGTTCTTGAAAAGCCAATGTGGGAATCCATGCAGAGTGGCTCACATGTGACCTGTCCCCGGCCTGGCACCCTCAAGCCCCACGGAGCCTTCCCTGCTCGGATCTGCCAGGCTCTGACCACCCCATAGAGAGGAGGTACCATTGTACCTGGTTAATCCCAGCACCATATTGATTGATTGACAGTTCTCTGGCTGACGCTTCATCGGCATTTTTAACTCTCTGCTGGAAAGAGTTCTTCAAGGACTCCCTGGTTCAAACTACCCACTTTACAGATGAGAACACTAAGGTCCAGAGAGGAGAAAATCCCTCCCCAAGGTCTCAAAGCTCTCTCCTCTCCCATCATCTACTCTGCCTCATAGCCTGCCCTGCGGGAGGCTTAGCTTCCTGCTCCCCATGAGTGTTTCCTTCTTCCCACAGTGCTCTGCAGTATCTGCCTCTACCTACCTCTTGAGCCATCCCTCATTCCCCACTGCCCACCCATGCCCCAGGGTCTTAGCACCCTCTGGGCCTTTGCACATGCTGTTCCCTCTGCTGTGCTGTTCCCACACTTGCCACCTGGTAGGTGTCACTTGTCCTTTGCTCTCCTGCATTACCTCCCCTATGAAGCCTTCCCTGACCACTCCCAAGGCTGGGTTCAGCATTGACTTCTGAGCGGCTCATGTCCATCATTCTCCATTTGTTTCTCTGAACTGCGATGGTCAGCTTGCATGTTTTGCTCTCTCCTAGATGGAGGTCTCGCTGAGGGCAGGGACCAGGCCCTTTACAAGTAGCCTGACTGCCTGGGCTTGTAATAGACCCTCAACAAATAAATACATTTAGCAAGTAAATATTTATTCAGCCCCTTCTCTGCCCAAGACCCTGCTAGGAACTGCCAGGGAGAAAGAGATAAAGCAGATCGGTTCTGCCCTTAAGGAATTTGCTGGCTAACAGGGAGACCAGACAAGTCCATAAATAACCCTGCTAAAAGGTAGGAAGTGCTGTGGGGCTTCGGGCTTCGGAAGCGACAAGCTCCCTGGGTGTTCTACGTAGAGCCAGATGCCTACACCAGAAATGCTTTAAGAGGAGGAATCACTTGAGAAGAGTCTTGAAGAAGGGGTGGAAATTCAACAACTGAACTGGGTAGGGGTGGGGGACATTTCAGGTGGAGAGAACAGAGCTGCAAATGAGGCCAGGGCTGAAAGGCGGGTTTGGACAGAAAGGCATGTGACAGGGAAGGCAGGAGATGAGCCTGTGTGAGCAGGGTGGCTACGGGGGAGGGGGGCAAAGGACTTTGAAGGCCAGGCTGAGGAGTCTGGATTTTATCCCAGGGCTCTCAAACTGTATTCCTCGGAGTGCGGGGCTCTCTGGAGGGGCCCCAGGTCGTACTGGGGAAGGGGCAGCAGGAATCCTGAGCAGCTTTTGTGATCATGATTTTCACATAGGCTTTCACTTGAATAACAGATCCCGTGCCTTTAAAGGTGTGCCCGCATGCCAGGGGCGACACCATGGGCTGGTTCCTGCCCTGCTCCCATCTCCCCACCCCACATGTACTCAGAAAGGTGAAGCTGATGTTCAGAGGGGCTGATAGGTCCGGAGAATCAAGTGCTATAATTAATTTCCTGAGCTAATGTTATCCCAACAACCATCAGCACAGCACAGCACAGCTGTGGGGGAGGGGGAGGGCTCCCTGCCCTGGGCTCAGCCCCCAGCATCCAAGTAAAGGGGCCCAGGCCTCTCCGTCCTCACCTGCGAACAGGCTTGGTCCTAATGGCCCTTTCTGCTCACAGTGGCATTCCTCTTCCTCTTCTCATTCCCATTCCACTCCACTTGAGCCCATCCCCTTTGTTTTCCCACATTCCTTTCCTTTCCTCAGGCCTCGCCTGAGCACCCACTAAGGAGGTGCTGAGAGAGCAGAGCAGATGGGGAGGCTGAGAAGGTAGGGTCGGGGGCACGGGGAAGCCCAGGGGAGAGAGCTGGCAGAGGAGGGAACCACGGACCACACCTAGGGACAAGAGTGGCCCCCGAGGAGCTCCCTCCTGGAGCCCAGACCAAGCTGCACTCGACATCCCTGCTGCCATCACTGCCTCCCCTCTAGGCGGGACCCCTGGGTAGACAGGGCACACATGCCCTCTTCCCACAGTGCCTGGCATGGTGTGGGGGTTCCTTAAAAACCGTCAGGAAAACAATGCTTGGCTGAGCCTGGGGAAGTTCAGCTGGCCTCCACGGAGCACATCTGGCCAGGAGGAGCCACTGCCTCTCGGGGCCTCAGTTTCCCCAGCAGTAATAAGCAAGAGCCCTCCCTTAGGTGCCTTCCAGCCCTCACAGTTCCACTCCAGGCTCCGGGGGGTCTGTGAGTCTGTCACCCTCCAGCCTCCCACCCTGGAGGCGCTGACACTCACAGGCTGGGCAATCTGAGGACACACCTGAGATGAAACGCTGCCTGCAGTGTAGCCACAGAGGAATGACTGGGGAGAAGAGGACTGGGAGGTAAGGGTCTCCTTTCCATTCATCACTACCACCCCTGACCCTTGCCCATTCCACTTTCTGTCAGCCTAGCTGCAGCCACGAAGATGATTTAATGCAAGAGACAACACCAGGAAACTACCTTCTGGGCTTTGCTCAGGACACCCCCCTCCCTTCCCATCCCCTCCTCCCCACCCCACCCCTGCCTCGTGGAAGCCAGGCCTAGGGTAGGGGCACATCTTATGGAAGGTCTCCCAGGAGGTGATGCCTGGCGCAGCCCCTTGCAGCCACTCGGTGTCCACCAGAACTTCCAGGCAGATCTCCTGAGAGGAGACACACATCTCTGCAGGGACGGTCCACTTGCTTCCCTCACACTCAGACCTGCTTCCCCACCTGTGCTTGTAAACTATTCTGGTCACAAGGTGGGTTAAGGACGTTGGGTGGCAAAGGGAAGCACAAGTCATGCTTGCTCTGCGCGGATCCCTGCTTCTCTTCACCCACCGACTTCCCCCAGAAGCTACCACCTCCTTCCCTGTTGACCCCATGGCCCCAGGGGCCAGCCTCCCTCTGCCCTGAAGTGGTAGGCTCCCCGCAGTGAAATCTGAGCTGCAGCCCTCAGCAGGAGTGTCTGTGACGTTCTGGACCTTCTCATCGCTGGTAGTCAACCAGTACAGCAAAATGTCCCGCTGCTCTCACCTGTTCAGAATGGAGATGCGAGAGGGAGTGCTCTATTTCCTAGGCATGGGAGAGAGAAAAGCCCTCCCTCTCGCCCCACCACCTCCAGGCCAACAAATGTGAGAGCAAGGAGGTTCCTGGCCAGCCTTCCCCTTCAGCCCCTGCAATGCTGGCAATAGGGAGAGACCTGCCCGAGCTCACGGCTCAGGGTGGACAGAGCTGTGTGTCCATCTGGGGATTGGGGTCTGGCCTCCAGCCCAGTGCTCACCAAAAAATGCTGCTGCTGCCCCAACTCCTTTTGCAGGCTGGACTAGGCCCAGGCGACAGTTTTGCTACCTCAGCTCTAGGGCACAGACAGGCCGATGTCTCCCAGGACCGGCTTCAAGGCAGCACAACTGTCTCTTCTAGAAGACAGTCCTCTCCTCTCCTCAGCTGGGAGGCCAAGCAGAAGCAGCTAGTTTCTTTCTGGAGACATCAATTCTTGTTTCTACCCTCCCTATTTTGGTAGAAGGTGGGGCCTGATTGGGTGGGGAAGTGGTTTCCAAACTGTGTTCCTTGTAAGCCCTCAGGGGCCATGCCAGCAGGGCTCACCTGGGGCCAGACCACAGACCAAGCTGCTTGGGGAAATTGTCCAGGCCAAGGTACAGAGTAAGTGGCACTGGTCCCGTCTTCTTTGCAAATTTGGAGAAATTCCCTCTCTGGAGGAGCCCTAATTGCTCGAATGGGGGTTAACCCTGCCTGACCTGTGTCACGGGGTAGCTGTAGGGATGACAGATGTGGAGGGGTCACAAGGCTCAGCAAAGTCCCTGAACCCAGGGCCCTCAGTGGGGGTGGAAGAGAGGCAGCCATGTAACAGGACTGCCTCTTCCTTCTTCCTACCCTCCCAGGTCCCAGAGGGGCCGGAGTCATTACATGGAAGGGACTTCAAGTTGACAAAGACAAATTGTCTTAATTGACCCAAATTAGAAGCACGGAGGGCCCTGATGCCCAGCTGCTGGTGCATTTAATCATTGTCACCCTGGGTGGCCATGGACAGCCCCTCCCAAGGCCATCAGGGTCATCTTCCCTGTGAACGGCCACCTCTCTGGAGTCCTCCATTGGCTGGAAGTAGAGCTGGGACGGAGCAGACAAAGACAGCCGACAGCCAGAGGCCAGAGCTCCTCGCAGAGCTGACAGGCTGGCCTTAGGAGGCCTGGCCCCAGCTGCTTGGGCCATCCCTGGTGCTGGTGGTGGGGGGTGTCCCACAGACCCCTCATTCTGAGTTCAATGGTTCTCCGTCGGGGAGGGAGGGTCCGCATGTAGACACTGCCCCACTCTGTGCTTTACAGCAGGCTCTGAGAATGGAAGGCCCCACCCAGGTTACACAGCCGGGTCCTCCAGACCCACTTCTGCTTCTCTCCCTCAGCTTCCCCACTGCTTTTCTCACCAGCGCCAGGGCAATGGCCAGGTCCAGGGAGAGCCAGAGGCCTCCTTGGCCTCTTGCAATCCTCTCCCCCCAGGATTCCTGTAGGCTGGACATGGCAGGCAGGCAAGAAGGCCCTTCTTCCCTCCCCCAAGCCCCTCCGGGTTGCTGCTGCTCCTGTGGGGCAGGCCCTTCTCGGTCTTTCCTCTAGCAAACACCAAGAGCACCTGACAGGTGCGGGCCTGGGCATAGGAGCTCCCTGCCAGGTGGCTCCCTGGGAACTTGAGGCTTCCTGCTTGCAGTTTCCCTCTCCAGCTGCATCTGTCTTTTTCCTACTTGGAATCTTTGGCTGGTTAAGGCTGCCCTTGCAACGCTGGGCCACGAAGGCCGAGGCCTCGCAAAATTGCCCTGATACCGCATACGTCGCCGCTCCACCCTGGGCCCAGCTCTGCTGCCTACACTCTAGCACCTCCCCTCCTGGCCCAGGCTCCGCTTGCCTTGGCCCTTTGCTGGCTTTCCCCTGCTGCCTCTCTCCTCCACCACTGCTCAGGCCCTCCTCTCTCTGACCCACATTTTATTTTGCTATCTCCATAAATGCTCTGCTGGGTTCAATCCAGGTGACAGTGTAGACCCTCAGGCATGGAGCCCCTGCTAGGCTCACTGAGAGCAGGACAACCCCCCTACACACACACACATACCTTCAGAACACACACACCCCCCAACTTATAAATGTACTGTCTATCAATAGTTCATTGGAAATTGGCTATCAGAACTTGGAAACACATTTCAACACATTTCCCTATGAAAACAATACTGTCAACAGTACTTAGATTCCCAGGCTAGCCCACTAGACAAGTTTTATGCATATTTCATTTAGTAAATATTTACTGAGCCCCTATTATGTGTATAATGAGGCTGAACCATGGTTATAAGAGGGTTACCTTGAATTCTAGGTCCCGGAACAGGGGGCCAAGTGAAGAGAGAAAGGGAAGGAGATAGAACCTGAAAAAATATTTCCTTCCAAATCATTTACAAATAGGACAGGTCTGGCTTCCGTACATTTTCTACACTCCGTCCTAGGCCCCCCTCCCTACTAGGATCCCCAGCCCTGAGGCACCCCCTCTAGGTCTTTCACAATTCTAGGAAGCTTTAGAAAATGCAGGTCCCCGAGTCCCTCTTAGCTGTCCTAACTCAGCAGGTCAGAGGTGGTGCTCAGGTTGTTCTGCTGGCTGCCCACGTGTGGGAAGTCTTGCTCTAGCAGCGGGTCTCAAACTTGGCCGCTCATTGGAATCATCTGAAAGTTCTTAAAAAATTCTGCTGTCTCAGGGGCTGGGGCCCAGGCACTAGCATTTTTTTAAACTCTTCAAAGTGCTGCCAAGATTGAGAACCACTGCCTGAGTTGTTCTATCTCTCACAAAGGTTTTCCCTTTCCCTACATGTGAATCCACAGATTACTAGAACTTATACCTGTCCTCTCTCCCTCCCTCCAGATGGCAGGCTGGCAGTAGCAGCTTCAGCCATTCATTTTTCAGGTGTCACCCAGGAGGTGTGTATACCCTAAAAGCTGTATACCATCAGACGAGCCCACCTCGAAGGTGAGGACAGGCTGCAGCCCACACTGACGCGTTGGACCACTGGACACTGGGTGGTTGGTAGACATTAGCCAATGCCCCATAGTGTGGTGTTTATGCAGGTTTCTAGAAAGCTCCCTAGTAATTCATCTTCTGTGCTCTATTTCTCCATCCACCCTCTTGCTACAGAGAACCCCCCGCCCCATCTCCGTTTCTTCTGCAGAGACCCACTTTGGGCAAGCCCAACTCCCACCTCATCTTAAAAGTCTGGCCTAAGGCTTGCAATGCCCCAGGTGGGACCCAGGCCCCCCACCCTGTTTTTGTTTCTCCTTGAGACCATGCTCATGCTTTGACTGTGCCACTTAATTTCAGGCATCTGACCTCGGACCAACTCTGTGAGCTAGTATCTGTGGGCTCTGGGATGGTGAGCCCACATCTTAGTCAATAAAGATTTGGTGACTGTGAATATCTGAGGCTGGAGGCCAGAGGCCGTGCTCATGGGGGCAACTGGGGTCTGCAGCAGGGGTCTGGATTGGATTGCCCAGCATTTCTTCTAGCTGTAGGTCAACACTTCCTACCCCATGGAAACCCTAACTCGCTAGGCCAGGCCCGGCCTGATCCACAGGCTCACGTCCCCAAATTGGTGGACGGTAATTTCACATTTGTAACAATTATTCACTTAATTGGGTTCCAATTAAATCAGAGAGGAAGTGGAGGGCTGTGTCTGTTTGTTCTCCTCCTTCCTCCTTCTGCACATCAAAGGGAGGGCAAGGAGGATGACAAACAGGCTTTATTTCTTCTGGAACAATCCCACCTTTTGTGGAGGGAGGGACAGGGCAGGGCTGCCCTGGGGTTAGCCCCACCTGCGCCTTCTGAGCTTCTCTCTTGTCTGCTTTTCTAATCTGGGCCCTGGGCTCACTTAAATGTCTGGAGCAGGGGGGTGCTGCGCATCCAGGCAAAAGCCATTTCTTCTCATGGGCTGCCTCCCACTGGAAAACTCAATGGGGTTCCAGGGATTCAGGAGGCAGAGAGGTAAAGGGACCCCCCAATCAACAGCACACCCAGATCCCCCCAGCGGCAGAATGGAAGGGGCCTTAGGGAGGGGTTAAGAGGCTCAGGGGCTGGCCAGCTGGGCTTCCTGGGGTTTTCCCAAGAACTGCCATGGTGACAGGGGAGAAGGGGACAGATGGGACCTCAGGGAGGCACCTCCACTCTCCCTTCAACCAGTGGCTCCGCTTTTATCTTATTCTATATTGGGTTTCCTTGGCTAAAAAAGGTTTAGGAAATCCCTGCTTTAGTCAATTCTGTCACATCTCAGATAGGGACACTGAGGCCCAGAGCATGGAAGGGGAGGCTCAAAGCCACACCACCATTTTAGGGGCTGGGCTGCTAGTTTGGAAGTCTCCAGGCCCTGATCTCAGTACTCATGGGCAGAAGGTGAGGAGTACGCTATGGGTGGAAATTAGAGATGGTAGGGTGGGCCGGGCCAGGGTCCTCCAGGGGGCTCCTCCCTAGAGCTGCTGGGGCCCTCCCACATCAGGCCTCTGCTCCCCCAGGGGGGGCCCTCCTTGGCCCACACTGAAAAGGGGTCAGGAGATGATGCTGGTGGCCTGGGGCCGAGTGGGGTCATGTCCATGGGGAATGCTGCCTCATGCCTGCCCTTTGGATGGCCCCAGCCCGAGGAAAGCCAGGACCATGCCTGGGGCCTCTGGTCACATGAGCTCCTCAAAGGAGCCAAGTCTGCAGGACTCGTATCCAGTCAGTGTCTGGTACACAGGAGTTTTTCAGGAAAGCTTTGCAGAATGAATGAATGAATGCTTGCTTAGTTGAATCAATGGGACAGATCCCAATCTAGGAATCAGGATCTAAACTTCTAATCGGGGGTAAGGGAAATGAGGCTGTCTATAAGAGAACTGGCTGCAGGACAAGGGAAGTTAGAATCAGAGGGGCTTCTGAGTGCCATCCACAACCCTGCCCGGGGGGAGCCCTGTCTAATGGAGTAGGCACAGCCTCTCCTGGAGAAGTCCCTAGCCTGATGAGAGAGGCAGTGTTCTCTGTTGGAGTCCCCAGGCTTGATGAGGGAGGCACAGCTCTCCCCTGGGGAGCGTCTGGTCTGGGTGGGAAAGGGGGATGGGAGGGGGGAGGGGGAGGGGGATAGAGCTGCCCTGAGGAGCTCCCTGTCTGGGGGCAGATGCAGCCAGGGCTTGGAGTAGCCTCCTCCCTGATGGAGGAGCAAGGCTCCCTGTTCTTGGTTGTGGTGCAGAGCGCCCTGTGTCTAGGTGCCAGGCAGGAAGGAGCTGGGAGCTGCGGCCAGGCAGGAGAGCCATCGACATTCTGGTCAGGCAGCGAGCTGCTGAGTTATTATTATTATTTTTTGAGCTACTTATAGCAATTTACAGAAATCATTTAGGGACCGTTTAGGGAGAAGAGAAAAGATGAAGACTTTTAAAGGCAGGGCTTGGGGATGGTTTTATGCAGAGCAGCTTTGCAAGGACCGGAGGAGAATTTGGATTCTGAGGGTGCGGTTGGAGAAGGGAGGAAAGGGCTACAGGGGGTTTGTTTTCTGACAAATCAGGGCTGAGACCTCTAGGAGCAGCAGTGAGGGATGGAGGAAAAGGAAGGACTGAAGAAAAGGAGGGGTGGGGAAGGTACATTGGGCAAAGCGCTGAGATACATGCGAAGAGGGAAGCCAGCCCCAGCGGATGAGCCAGCCATTCTCCGCCTTTTTCTAATTGGGGTGTGCACGTGGGTGAAGTTTGTGGCACTGGGACCAAGCTGAATGCATGTGACACTAGGGGCTAGAGGAGGCGCCTTGGGGCCTAGAAGCACTGAGTCAGGAAGTAAGGGCCAGAGTTGGAGTTCACTTTCACTTCCTGTCTCTGTGACCTGGGCAAGTATCTCCCCTCCTTAAGCCTCCGTTTTCTCATCCATATAATGGGGATAACGAGTATCAGTTTCCCAGGGTGCGGAGAGGCTTCCGTGTGATGAGGTGCCTGGTGGCCATTTTTAAAATGTCACAGACTTCTCGGTCATGAGGTGGGGAATGGTGGGGAACTTCAAGGGTGAGACCCTGACCTTCAAATACCCCCTCCTCCCGCCCACCCCTAGGCAGGAGAAGGACATAACTGGTCTTCCCTGGGCTGGGATCAGAGGCCTGAACCGGATGCCTGGGGAGTGCAGGACACGTGTGCGTGCACGTGTGCACGTGTGCATGTGTGTGTGTGTGTGTATGCACCTGTGCCTGGCATGTGAGGGAAGGGGGTGAGGCTTCTAGGGAGGAGAGGAAGGGGAATGGAGGGAAAAGCACAAAACCAGTCGCACATTTAGCAAAGGCTTCCACACACAGTTTACATTTCATGCTGTTTGGTGATGTGATTATTGGAGATGGAATCTGGTTACTCTGTGTAAACATCCCGCCTGCTGCGGCATGTCCCCCAGATACGGCCCCTGGGGCACTCGGAGGGGGAGGAGGGGGAGGCGCTCCCACCTGTGACCAATCAGCTTCCTCCAGGCTGTCACTCCCATGCCCACCCCCAACACCCTCATGCTAACCCCTGGAAGACACAATAACAAGCACCCGGGCCAGGGGCTCGGGGACCTGGGTCTTTATTCTTCCTATCTTTAAAACAGGGATGGTTCTGGATGATTGAGCCTAAGCTCCTTCTAGCTCTCCTGTCCCAATTTCCCTTGGTGTTAAGTATCTCACCCTCACTGACGGCACCTCTGTGCCAAGAACTGGGAATAAGTAAGGCACAGCCCTGCCCACGAGGGCTCACAGTCCAGAGAATGTCAGCGAGCAAACTGGCTTTCATGCAGGTCAGCAAGCATCGAGGGGCTGCCCGCTGCAGGCAGCGCCACACCACTCTTCTCTTTGGCTAGTGCTTTAATAATGAGCGTGATCTAGGACCTCCTGTTTATTAAGCCTCCAGGCACATGCTGGGTACTGTACATACATTAGCTCATTGCCTCCACATGATCTAGGATGGGGGTGCTGTTTGCTATTAGCCCATTTTACAGGTAAGAAGACTGAGGCTGAGGGAACAAAGGTGACTTGCCAGGTGGCACAGGGAGTTGGAGGCAGAGCCGAGGCCCCCTAACTCCTGGGCTGGACTGCTGAGCTGCTGGAGTGCAACTCACCAGCTCACTGAGATTGCAGCAGTGGCTGCTGTAGAGTGACAGGAAGCCACTCCCGACCCTCTCCAAAGTCCAGGTGAGGCCAGTCTCCTGGCACCTCTGCTATCCCAGCATTGCACTGTACTGAAACTGTTTGCATTGTTGTCCCCATGTCTTCATCACTGCACACAGTGTTTGCCACAGTGCTTGGCATGCAGCTGGCGTTCAAAACCATGCCAGGCACTGCTCCAAGCTCTTTATATGCATTAACTCATTTATTCATTACAGCAATCCTAAGAAGAAGGTACTTTTATTGCCCCATTTTATAGAGGTGGAAAGTGAGCCGCAGAGAAGTTAACTACTTTCCCCAAGACCACACAATGAGAATACGACAGGTGAGTGTGTTCAAGATTGAATGAATGAATGAGCAAAGGAAGGAATAAATCTCCCTCCTTCTTGTCCCTGACTCCGGGGCCCTGGAAGTACCACCGAGGAGAGAAACTGGTCAGGCCCTTTGGGACCTTATAGGCCTGTGCTGTCCAGTTTGGCAGCCATTAGCCACATGAGGCTAGCTCGAGTGTAAAATGCACTTGGGAATTGGAAGAGTTAGTAAAAAAAAAAAAAAAAAAAAGAGAATGTAAAATATCTCAATAATTTTTATACTGATTACAGGTTGAAATGACAATATGTTGGACATTTTGGTTGAAATACATTATTAAAATTAATTTCACCTGTTTCTTTTTACCTTTTCTAACACGATGAGAAAACTTTAACTTACATATGTGGCTCACATTCTTTTTCTAGAATGGATAGCACTGATCTAGCTCAACAACGTCTACTCCAAAGACAGGGAAACTGAACTCCAGAGGGAAAATGGGATTTTTCCGGGACACACCATTGGCTGCTACCTCCTTTGGTGCCTGTGGGGCAGGGTGAGACCTGGATATTATGGTTCCTGTGGAACTTGGAAAGACCAAGAGATGGAGAAGAGGACTCCCCAGGAGGAAGAACATGGTGCGGGAGGGTCTCCCGGGTGGGTCGGCCCAGTGGCACACGGAGTGCGGATTCTGCCAGGGCCCCGCAGCCAGCCTTGGTTGTCTATGGGTAGGTTAGTCTTCCCATTGTTTGCAGGTGAGGAAAGTGAAACTGAAGAGTGACTTGTCCTCCGTCACCCGGTCACATGGCAATAAGCAGAGGAGCCTGCTCTCAGACCAGGAGCCTCTGGCCCCCAAATGTGTGTCTCCATGTGCTTCTAGACCACAGGCTGGGAGCAGGTGTTTCAGGGAGGCCTGTGTCAAAAACTGCCAATGGCCCCTGGCCCTGGCGCGGGCTGCCGGGGCAGGTGGGGGCTGCCTGCCCTGGTGGCGTGCAGGCAGGCTTTAGGCCCGCCTTTGAGGTGGCTGTGGTGGGCATAAATATCAGGCCGTGGTGGCCTTGCTGGCTGGGGACAACCTCGGAATTGCCACATTGCCACGGTGCGGTCTGGCTGCTGGACCCGGGAATGCCTCTTCCACCCCAGGTTGCAAAAGGGATGGGAAGTGGGGAGCCAGCTACCTCCCTGGGAAGGGAAGGAGGGAGGAAGAGAGGGAGTGAGAGGGGCCGCAGCTGGTCACTGCTGTTTTTAAAACAAGCAGAACGTTGCTAGGAGGCATCAAGGGTAAAAAAACAAACAAACAAACAAAAAACACCCAAAAAAACCCAACCACCAGCAAACAGCTTTCTGGGAAGTCTTTGGCACTGTCTTAAATGTGCTTCCCAGCACCAAGGCCTGGCTCCAGGCAAGAAGGAAGGAAGCATACCAGAGCCTACTGAGCCCCTCCAGCAGGCACACAGCATTTGTTCTGGGCCCTTCCACAGACACTGCTGTAGCTCTTCCTTGAGGCAGCCTAGCCTGAGAGGTGATACCACTCCATTCTGCAGACGGGGACACTGACAGGTTTCTCCGTGTCCAGTGCCAGGAGGGCCGGCTGGCATTTGGACCTACCTTTGCATGACTCAAAAGGTCACCATCACTCTCTGACCTTACACTGGCTTCAGAGGCCTTCCAGGAACCCAAATGCTGACCAGTGACCCTGGGTGGATCTGACCCCTCAGCCTCTGGCTACCAGTGGGGTGAGGAGGGAGCCTGAGCTGAGGAGGGCCACTTTCTCAGTGTCCTCAAGACTGGGTGATCAAGTAAAGATATCCCATATGCCAAGAGTGGTCAGAACTGGCTGGGAGCCACAGGCAAGTGCCTTCTGCTCTCTGGGCCTTAGTTGCTAAAATAATAGAATTTCCACATACTGAGGACTTACGCTGCCATCTGATCTTACAGAAGTAGAAATCGAGGAGTAGAAAAGCTGAACAACTTCCCTCACATCAGACAGCTGGTAAGTGACAGAGCTAACACTCATATTCAGATCCATCTTTCTGGTGGCAAAAGTGGGCTCTTTGCCATGTAGTGGTACTTTGCGTGACTTTTAGTGGCCATTTCCCATCCCAAGACCCCCCACTCCCAGATAAGATGCTGCAACATCTTCCTTAAACATTGCTCCAGTCTGCAAATTGCCCCCAGACCAAGTAACTATTTAGAACCCTGCTGTGATCATGTCACTCTCTCACTCAAAAACTCTCAATAGCTCCCCAGCACTGCACAGAACATAGGGTCAAAGTTCTGAGAGGGCATAAGAGATCATCCAGCTAAAGAATTATCAATCACATTCCCTGCATTTGACCTCATGTCCTGGTACTCCTACACAGGCGGCTTTGGTCCGCCCCCAGCTAGACTCAGAGCTAATAGGTCAGCCACCATTTTGCCACATATTTCTGTCTTCTTCAGGGCATGAGACACGGTAGATGCTGACTGAGAAGTCTTCAGGGACAGAATTCTTGACCCTGATCAAGGCCTTCTGAAGTGACACCTCCTCCAGGAGGCCTCCTTAGATCCCTCTAACAGTTATGAGGGTTCTCCCTCCACAACATTCTGTGTACCTTCCAACATGTCTAGGACTCTGCATTTTATCACAGTCTCTGCAGATGTGTCTCAGCTTCCCCAGGACACCACACTAGAAGCTCCCTATGGGGCAGGCATTGTGTCTTCATCTTTACACTCAGCACAGTGCACAGGGCAGGCTAATATTATCAATGATAATATTGACAAGTATCATTTCTAGACTCTTATGATATCCCAGGTACTATTCTAAATATTCAACATGTAATAATAACTCATTTAATCATCACAACAACCCTCTAATTTGGGTACTTTGATAATTACCATTTTGTAAATAAGGAAACAGATACAGGGTGGTTAAGTAACTTGCCCAAAGTCACACAGGGCGTGACCAAGCTGGGCAGTTTGGTTTTAGGGGCGAGTGAAAGTGGAGGAGGAGAGCTTTGGGCATCCAGCTCAAGCAAAAGAGAACAGAGTCTGGAGCTGGCTCCAAGGGAGTGATTCCTGGTGCCCAGCACAGGGCGTGGTACCTCATAGGGGCTCAGTTGATGGAAGTGACTACTAAGCAAATTGCTTAGTTGGTTCAATAGCTGCTCAGACACAGGTGTGTGTGTGGGGGCTGTAGGTGGAAGGACTCCCCCGGGAGGAGGGTGGGTAGGGCCTGAGTGGGGAGCCCAGCCCTCCACGCTAAGCCAGCCCTGTCTCTGGCCCCCACATTGAAGGCTCGCCAGGGGTCCCACAACTGCTTCCAAGGGGAGAGGAGGCGATCTTGCTCTCCCCGAGCTCCAGCCCCCTTTCCCCAGCATTTCAGAGCTCTCATGCACCCGGCTGGTGGCTGGCAGTTTTTCTCCTGCAGAGAACAGGCACAGAAAATTGAGATCATTTCTCTGCTGTGTTGGCAGCTAAGAAAATGGCAATTTTTCCTATTTCCAGTCCAAGAGCTCCTTCCTATTGGACAAAGGCCCCAGAAGCCTCGCTCTCCCCAGGAGGGAAGAGCAGGGGACAGAGTGGGTTGCCTCAAGGTGGGTCACCTCCTTGGCTAAGAGGTGTAGGCAGGGCGGGGGAGGCGACATCAAACAGGGAACATCAAACAGGGACAGGCAGAGAGGTCAAAGCAACAGGTAATCTGGAGCGGCTGCAGGGCACTCAGAGACTCAAGAGAAACTGGGCTTTGCATTCCCTGAACCCAAGAGCCTCCAAACCTCCTGGTCATCAAGCTCCCTGAGAGTCAGAGAGTCATAAAATCAGATAGTTCAAACAAGTGCAGTCTAAACAAGTGCATACAACACCTGCCCTCCCTGCACCCCCAGCTGATTTTTTTAAAAAGATAGATGGTTAAAGAATCAGTGAAGAATCTGTGGAAGAAAGTGAAGATTATTTAGTGGCCTAAATGCCCCAGCTGAGATGAGGACAGCTGGCCTTTGGCCTCCAAATGGAGGGGATGGAGGGTGCTTGAGCAAGAAGAGGCTGTGGAATAGAGACGCAAAGTAGTGTACAGGTTACCAGGGGCTGGGGGTGGGGTGCAGAGCTACTGCTTAAGGGGTACAGGGTTTCTGCTTAGGGTCATGAAAAAGTTTCGGCACTGGATGGTATGATGGTGGTACAATATCGTGAACGTAATCGATACCACCGAAATATACACATCAGTGGTTTAAATGGGAAGTTCTGTGTTGTATACATGTTACCACAATAAAATTTTAAAACTGAAGCCCCATTTTACAGATAAGGAAACCAAAGCCCAGGGGAGCGATCTGGACAGGTCACACAGTCTGGTTGCCACAACTCTGGATCCGTGGGTGGCCTCTGCTGTCGTCTGCCCTGTGCAATCCTGCCTCGGAGGAGGTGGCTATGGGGCGGCAGGACAGACAGCCCCAGCCAGGGCTGCGAGGAGTCAGTGGGCTAAAGAGAGACAGAGGCCTCCTCTGCGGTCCCTGGGGCTCCTGAGTTCTGGCAGCCAGCAGGCCTGGGTCAGCTCAGGTCACTCTGGGCCCCGAACCCCACACTGCTCCCCATTTCATGCAGAGGCCCTATAAGAGCCCCGCCCCCAACCCCTCTCCTCCTGCCCTCACACTCCTCCCTGGGCTCCAGCCCCAGTCCGACCCTAGGTGCCAAGTACCCCTTTAGGGCTCTCACACTGCCTTTTTCCTCTGCTTAGGTGGCTCTTCCCTTGATTAGGATATTCATGGAGTCTGCTCCCTCACCTTCTTCAATGACATTTTATCAAATGACCTTTCTTTTTAATACTGCCTCTCCCTCTTACCCTTCTTTTCTCCCCTTTGCACTTGTAGTCTCCTAATAGCCTATATAATTTACTTATTTGATATATTTATCATTTACTGACTGCCTTCCCCCAGGAGAATGTAGGCTCCACAGACGCAGGGATTAAGTCCAAGTACCTAGAACAGTGCCTGGGCCAGAGCAACACTAAGGAAATGCCTGGTGAGTGACGGGGAAGGGGCAGGGCATCCAGGTACGTGCACAAGGGCTCATTCCTTGGTCTCTCAGCCAATCATTACATGTCCACTCTATTCCAGACATCCTGAGAGTCCCTGAGGATATGGCGGCAGGGAAGGAGTCCCAGTCCAGGTCCAGCAGGGGAGCCGGGCAGTGGACAGTGACACACATGGCAAACCTGCAAGTTGCAGGGGTTAGTGGGACTGTTATAAGGGGTTCCTGGTTCTTCTGGGAACCAGGGCGGGCTTCCTGGAGGAAGTGGTAGATACCTTCTGGCCTGAAGTAGGAGATAGGGGTGGAAGAGTGTTCTGGGCAGAGGGAACAGCATGTACAAAGGCTCTGTGGTAGAAAAGAGCATGACTCACTCAAGGGGCTGAAAGAAGCCTGAAGGGCAGGGGAGGAGGTTTAAGATGAGACTGGAGGGGTCAGCGGGACCCGCCGGGATGGGGCCTCGCTCAGATGCATGGGCCTGTGGGGCTGTGTCTCTCCGTGTCTGGGTTTATTCCCCTCATGCAAGAGACAGAGAAGTATGGCAAGAAAAGCTCTGTATTCAGAATCAGAAAACCTGACTTCGAGAGCTGGTATTACCAGGACTCCATGGAGCCTCGGCTTTATCCTCTGTAAAATGGGGATCACAATTTCTGCCTTCACATAGCAGCTGCTGTGAGAATCCAATGAGATCATGGATTTGAACTACAAAGAATTGTTATAACTCAAGTGTATCAGTGTGTGGCCGTGATGCGTGGGTGTGCACGCCAGCATGCGCCTGCACTCCCAGCTCCCACCGACACCGTTCTCCCACCGTGACAAGTCGGCTGCATCAGCTGTACCAAGCAGCCAAAAATACACTTGCTTCTGGCCCATAGCCAAACTCCCCAACAGCCACAGAGCCTGGGAGGGGGCAGGCAGGGATGCCTGCAGCGGGGGGGTCCTACAACCTCTGGGTACTCCGTCAGACGCTCATCACGCAGGGGGACACAGGCCCTCTCTGAGGGCTGGAGCTGTGCCTCCCTTGTCAGAGTGGGGTCTCTCTGGAGGTAAGACTGTGCCTTCTTGTCATACTGGGGGCTCCTCGAGGGCAGGAGCCCCTTCCCTTCCTCTCTCTTTCTCCCTTGGTCCCTCGACGTGAGTGTGGCTGGTTCTCTTTAAGGGTTGCCCACTTCTGGGGCTGTGTCCCTGGCACAGCTGTCTGTGCTCTCACAGGGCCAGGACCTGCCCCATTGTATCTGATGTTGGTCAGTCCTGGGGTTCCTGGACTGTTTTGAGTGTCGTCTCATCACTCCCCCAGCTCCAAGGACCATGAGAAATGGGCCCAGGAACAGGGACAAGCAGAGAAATTCCACCAGCAACCACATATCCTGTCCACTGTCCCTGGTTTGAGCTGAACAGGAAAAGTCATTCAAGAGAAGAGAGTAACCAGTTGCCCATCCTCACAGGTCATAAAGGTGTAGGCGAGAATGCAGCTGGTAGGATTCAAGTTTGATAAAAAGCAGAACTTTCCAAAGGGGGATAATTATCTAGATAATTTAGGTAAAAAGAGATTTTCTTCAATTACCTTTTTTACCCTTTCTTTGCACTGAATTATTCATTTTTTGCATTCATTCATTCGTGCAATAAGCATTGAATTATCTAGGTAATTGCTTCCATTTTCTACTTCTTCCTGCTGGGTTGTCTGCCAGCCAGCAGGGCCTGGAGAGAGGTGAGGAGAAGAGGAGGGAAAACTGGAGGAGGCAGCCGCGGCAGAGGGCAGGGAATGACTTCTGAACTTTCTGCTTGTGGCTGCGGCAACCACCCTGAGGGCTGGCTCATGTCCCTCTCTGTTAGCACACTGGCCTCACCTGTCTCAGTGTCTCCCTCCCTCGGGTAGTCCCTCTGTCTTCCAGAGACTGGTGCAGTTGCTAGTAGGGTGCTGGCACTCCCTGATACACCTCTCCACCCCTGGGGACTGCTGGAAGCTGGCACAGCCAGTCAAATTGGTGATAAAGAGGTTCACTTCTCATTCAAAATGAGAGAGAAGGAAAATAGGAAAAAAATCTTTTTTCTTTAAAAAAGAAAAACCCGCGGGTTCATTAATCTCTTATTAAAATTCTGTGTTGAGTACTGGCGAGGAAGAGGGAAGGAAGACCTTGGGGAGGGAATGGGGAGGGAGAGGAGGATCCACTTGTCAGCATCTGCGGCACCCATCAGTGGGGAGCGGTAGCAGTGGGGAGGATGGGGAGGAGTGGAAAAAGATAAGGGAACGGAAGAGCTGAAAGAGGGCTTGGAGAGCAGTGTGTCCTCTCATTTGGCAGAAGAGGAAAAGAAGACTCAGAGAAGGGAGGTGAACTTCCTGTGGCTACTCAGCAAGTTGATGACGCAACCAGGATTTGAAGCCACATCGCCCGCATCCTGAGGACGCAGTGGTTTCCCACTGCATTGAATTTCAAGAATCTGGGGCTTTGTCCCATCTCCCCAACTGGACTTTGAGCTCACGAAAGGAAGGTCCTTGGCAAGAGTTTGTAACCTTACTGATGAACACCCTGTCTGCTTGGGACCAGTGTCTAGCTTGAGACCTCTGGAGCATCTTGGAGAACCTGCAGAAAGGGGAGACAGCAGAATTGTGGAACCCCTGATGAGGGCCTGGAGCAGACCACCAACCCAGAAGCCCCGTCTGGGATGGGGCATCAGGGGTCTAATGCTGATTCTAGCACACCCTTGCAAAGCACCCTTGGCCAGCCCCTTCCTCCCCCCACATGAGGCTCGGATTTGGTGCTTTTTGTGGTCTCTTTCAGTTTCCACTCTGTGGGCATCTTTAAGTGCAAAGTAGAAGAGTAGATCCCCCCTTTCCCCGACAGGTGGGTGGACCACACTCTGGTGGGGAGAGTGGTTGCCTCTCAGGGTCTCGGTTTCTCCAGCATCCTGAGCCTTCAGACCTGAGGTCTATCCATTCCAAACAGGCCTCCAGGGAGGGAGGGCCAAGGAGACGCTCGCTGCAAAGTGGCCTTACCTCCTGCAGCCAGGCACCGAGTTGCCCTCAGCATGGACTCTAATAAAGTTCATTTTCTGCCACCAAGTTTATAACA
Organism: Tolypeutes matacus; assembly: GCA_026826555.1. Lineage (NCBI taxonomy): Eukaryota > Metazoa > Chordata > Mammalia > Cingulata > Chlamyphoridae > Tolypeutes > Tolypeutes matacus. The sequence continues at coordinate 18,571,601 of JAKSZT010054055.1, forward strand.
CATCCCCACCTACTGGTCTTAAACATTAACAAGGCTGTTTGTGGCACGAGGCTCCATGTGGCTGGAGGGAAGATGGGTGTGGAAGAGGGGAGCAAGCAAGAGCCCTCCCTGGCAGCAGCGGAAGCCTCCCACTTCTCCCAAGGAGCCCAGAGCTTGGGGAATCAGGGAGGGAAGAGTGGACACATGCAGAGGAGAAACTCGAGGCTTGCTGGGCTGGGGCCACAGAGATCATGTGTACAGAGAGACACAGGACACTACCTTCCTATCGGGTGAGACCATGTTCTAACAGGTCACCCGGGACACGTGTATCCTGTGTGTGTCACACAAGGGGCGTAGCAAGACCATGCCTCCAGGAGCCATGCTTTGGCCCAGCCTCATCCACTTGCTTTGCCCCACTCCCCAGAGCTCCCTTCTTAATTGACACTGGGAGGGGCCGCCCAATATAGAGATGTCTTCCCACCCTATTCATTTCTTCTGATCACCTACTATGTGTCATACACTGGAGAGTGAGGCAAAACTGGATAAGACATGGCTCCTGCCCCAAATGCAAGTATGTGGGGATGCAGAGAGAGGTGTCAACACATGCACGCATCCCCTTCGCCTGTGACAGACGGGTGCTAGAAAGGCAGCACGAGGTGCCAAGGTCACACGGGAAAGAGATCAGTTTCTTCTGCCGGGGTGAGAGACTACTGGTGAGAAGCCAGGGGGATCTAGGGAGGCTCCATGGAGGAGGTGACCTTTGAGCTAGACTTTCAAGGCTAGGTAAGCATTTCCCAAGGCAGGGTATTCCAGATGGAGAGGCCGACAGATGAAAAGGCAGAAAGGCAGGAAAGTGAGAAAAGCAGTACCTCGGAAGGTATGTGGAGGATGGAAAGAAGGCAGTGAAGACGTAGATTGGGACAAGATCATAAAGGGTATTGAATGCCAGGGCAAGAGTGTATCTTTGACCTTGCAGGCAATGGGGAGCTATTGAAGGTTACAGCGTAGCAGGTTGAAATAATCACCTTCCCAACAGATTTAATCACCACTCTGCCCCTCTCAACTCCTATTCAAAGTAAAAATGGGGCAGAAAGCCTCCCTAAAGGCCAGACGCAAGAAAATGGCCCTCCCAGGAGTTCTCTGGCAGGAACCTGGAGGCCAGGGGCAGTGTAGGGGGGACCCAGACACACATCTCTGTCCAGCCCCTGGGCTGAGCTGGACTTGGAAAGGTACTGGGCTCTGCTCACAACGGTCTCTGCCCAGCAGTCCTGGCAGAAAGTGGGAAGGGGCGGGATGGGACAGGGACCACAGTGCTTGTGCAAGAAGGGAACCGCGAGGAAGGCAGCCTGAGGCCATCCTGCCGACAGCACCAGAGTCAGATACAAGCCCAGGCCACTTGGCTTCCAGGCTGGCTGTATGGTCGGGACCTTGTGTCCTCGGCGGCCTGTTGGGCACAGAACACTGCAACTGCCTCATCCCCCAGAACTCCAGCGGAGAGCTAGCCTGAGGTGAGATGAAGTCCACGTGCCCTTTTCCTGGTGGAGGGAAGGGTGGGTGGGTGGGTGCTGGCAGCCCTGAAGGAGGAAGGTCCAGAGGAGTGTGGGGGGGTGCTGATGGTTAGGAGGACCTCTGCTATTCTAGCCTTTTCCATCTGGGGGATCCCCAAGCCTTGAGCATCTGCGGGCACTCTTCCCTATGGAAAGGGAGACTGAGGCATGGGAAAGGGAAAAAGACTTCAGAACTCAGAAGAGCTTGGGCAGGAAGGCAGATTGTTGGGGGGGGGGCGGTGTGCATGTTGAGGGAGGGACCCCTCCCCAACTCCTCACGCAGCTTCTTCAGATCACGCTAGGCCCTCAGACTGGGCACTGTGCTGAGTGAGCTCTGGCTGCATGGAGAGACAGAGAGGAATGAAAACTCACGGCTCTGCCGCCACCACTGGAGAACTAACAGGCAGAGATGCCACTCACACCTAATCAGAAAACCAGACAGATGGCTAACACTCAGAGCGGGGTACAGCCAGGGCTTCAAGGCCGACCTCGAGCTGGGTCTTCAGAAGCACACAGAATTCTGGCAGGAGAGCAAGGGGAAAGGGTCTTTTAATGCCAGGCAGAGAGGTCAGTAAGGTGGGCAGTGGGGACCTCAATGACAGCATTTGAGTGGCCCAGAGGGGCCTTGGCTGGGTTTTAGAAAAGGAACTCTGGCAGCAAGATGCCCTGGTCAGGGTGGGGAGATCCACGCCTAGACCAGGCCTGAGCACCCAAACCCTCTGCTCACCAGGGCTGGGTCACAAGCTCAGCTCTTGCAGCTCCAGGGCACAGACATGGGAACCCCCCTTCCCACCCCCTCCCATCCTCACACAGAGCCCAGATTTCTGGTTCTGGGCTGCACTCCACTCCTCCCACTGGCACGGCGCCCTGCCCCTTCCTCCCATATAAAGAAGTGGGGTTGGCTGTCTCTGGTGAGCAAAAACCAGCCCCCTCCATCACCCCCAGATGGAAGAACCAATCCACCCCATAGAGGGAGGTCAGCCTGCTCCCCAATCCCGCTTCTGGCCTCAGGACCCCAGGATTGCCAGGGCCAATGCTTTTTCTTATTCTTTCAACCTTGAGAGAGGCCGCTGGTTAGAGACCTTGGTGGCGCACAGCAGGCTGGGGCGCATCTGGACAAAGGCTGAGCACCACCCACGGAGGGTCCTCCACCCATTCCCGGAGCCCACTGCTCCCTCTCACAAAGAGACGGGAGGCTGAGTTTCTAAGCCCCTCTCCATCCTTCCTGAGCCTCATCCCGCAGCGTCGGGCATCGAAAGGCCCTCCCCCCGGGTGGGTGGGAGAGATGTATCTCAGGTCTGGTGGCTCTGTGTTGAGAGGCGGCAGTGGGCCGCTCTTCTCCAAAGCCCCCGCCCGGGTTCCTCCCCTTCTCCCTCGGTCAGCGCCCTTCCCCTGGCTGGAGAGCCTCCAGCTTGCGGAAGGCCCGCTGCAGCCTCCTCCCGTCGGGTCCAAGGTTCCAATTCTGGGGCACCGTTCAGGGACGCCCGGTCCCCCCACTCGTACCCACGCTGTCCCACAGCCCAAGCGCGCCAACCCCGCCCCCTCCCTCTCCCAACCCCTTTCCCGCGGAGCCGCGGGCAAGCCTGCGGAGCAGACGCAACAGATTGCAGAGCACCGGGGCGCCAAGCTCACTCCCTCCGCGCGCCGCCCTCGGCCCGGCCTGCTCCTGCTGCCCAGACCCCCGCCCCCGGCTCCGCGAAGCCGGCCATTTAGATGCAGCTCACAGGACGGCGGGCGGGCGAGCCGCCGCCGCTCCCGGGGCCACTGTCAGTCCACTTCCCTTCCCGAGACAGCGGCAGGAAGCGAAGCAGCCGGCGACGCGGCCCCACAGCCGCCTGCGCGCCAGGGACGAGGGAAGACGCGATCCCCGCGGATCCCAGCAGCCCCCAGCCCCGCGGGCTGCCGGCGGTGGGGGCGGCTGGGACGGGATCTCGCGGATCCTAATAGATCTCCGTGGGCGGACACGCCCCCAGTCTCTGGGCTTTGGAGCCTTCTTTCTAACCCCGAGAGGACTGGAGCGACCCCCCGCCCTTTCAATCGGCCGGGTTCGGTCCCCAGGGCGGGGCTCGCAGCCTCCGCTCCCGCCGGAGAGCTGGCGGTAACTCGAGCTCTGCAGCCCGAGACGCCAAGCGGGTAGGGGCGGTTGCGAGCCCAGGGCGGGCGCGGGGGAGGGGGTCTCCTGTCTCCAGTTCCTTCTGTCCCCCCTCCCGCGGCGTCCGCCGCCGCATCTTCACCCGCGAGCCCGCGCCGCGACACTTACCGTGGGCGAGCAGCGCCGAGAGGCAGAGCAGGGCGGCGCCGCCGCGGCCCGACATCCCTGGGGCCATGGTCGAGGCGGGGGCCGGAGGGGGCCGAAGGGGTCACAGTCGACTGCTTGGCCCAGGCTGGGCTTGGTCACATCCAACTCAAGGTGGCCGTGGCGCCTGGCTGTCTCTGCTTATGCTTCGGGGGCCGAGAGGGCAATTCGGGGACACTTTGCGGGGAGGGGGCGTCCCAGACACCGCCGGCTACACCCTCAGAGCTGGTGGGGACGCAGCTCCAGGCGGGAGGAGTCTCCACCTCCCCAGGCTGGTGCCCCCTGCAGGATCGGCGAGGCGAGGGGGGGAGCCGCACTTGCGGTCCCGGGGCCCGGTGGCCGCGGGCGTCCCGGGGGCTGCCTGGAGCTGAGTGCTGGATGCCGCGGCCCCGCGGCCCAGCTCGAATCCGAACTCGCTCGAGGGTACAGATTTCCAATGCTAGCCCCAATTTTCTCAGTTTCGGTAGTAACCCCACTCCGAGAGCGCCCTGCAGCAGCCCCAGCATAAAAAATCCCAGGTCAGGTGCAAATGAACGATTTCTTTCGCCAAGAAGAGAAAACCCAGGCAACTTTAATCCATCCGGGGAAGGAAAAGTTTCCGTGCGGTGCGGAGACCGGCGACGCGGGTCGCCACCACCCTGGGCGCCGCCCGGGCGGAATGCCCGAGGCGGGCGGCCGGCGTCTTGCCCCCTCGCCGAGCCCGCTTCTCGGCTCCAGCGCGCGGTTTCCAGTCCGACCAGGGCCGGGGCTCGACACCGGCCGACTCAGCGCCGTCTTCCCCGGCAGCGGCTGGGCGGCCGAGGTGAGTGTGGCGCGGCCGGAACGGGCTGCCCCATGGAGATGGGACTTTGAGAGGCGAGGGAGCGGGAAAGCCGGCTACTGCGCCCTGACCAGAGCCCGTCCTGCCCAGGACGCCGATGCCAGCCTCCCGGCCGTACGCGTAGCAGAAGAGCGAGGGGCTCTGCCACCCCGCGGCAGCTCCGGGCCGGCCCCCTCTCTCCTCCCAGGTCTCGCTGTCTCAGCAGAGGGAAGCGCTGCCCGGCTTCGCTCCTCGCCTTCCCCGGGGGCACCTGTACAAACCTTGAACTTTTCCGGGGTTCAGAGCCTCTGACGTCTCCTTCTCCCCGCCGACCCCCTCCCTGCCCCCGGACGCCCGCAAGCCCGCCGTCTCGGTGCAGCGGGGCATCGGCTCTCGCTCTCCTGGAGTCAGTTTGGGCGAGCAGAGCGCCGCTCCAGTCCCGGCTGCGGGCGGCAAGATGCGGGCGCTGCGCCAGGGGCCAGGGCACCCGGCACTCGCGTAGCCAGTGGCCGGGGAGGCGGCAGCTGATGCCTACCGGGCCGAGCGGAGAGGAGGTGCCTGCAGGGGGGGCCGGCTCTCCATGGACGTGTGTGGGGGTAGAAGAAGAATCAAGGAGCCAAAAGGAAGAGGTGGAGGGAGCCACAGTTGCACGAAGCAGCAGCCGCTGCCGCCGCCTCCTCGGCGCTCGCGCCGGCGGCTCCGCCGTAAATGACTCGAGAGAGACACACACACACTCGCGTCCGCCCGCCCGCCCCCCTCCCGCGTCCGGGATTCAGCGCCCACCCCGGCAGCAGCGGGTGCCGAGCCGAGCGCGCCCGCTCCCTTCCCCTCCCCTCCACGGTTCCCCGTGGTCACGTGGCCCTGGAGCGCGCAGCCCACGACTCGCGCACCACGGAGACCACCCCACACCGCCCCCTCCAGCTCCCCCTCTCCTGTCCACGTGTCCATTCCGCATTCCCAGCCTGGGGGCGCGCGCGGCTCCTTAAATGAGACTCGGGCAAGAGCCGACTGCGCGAGTTCGCGCGCCCCTGTTGTGTTTTATTTTCCCTCCCCATTGCAGGCTAGCGCCGGGGCCCGAGTGGGGCCGAGCGGCTGCGGCGGCTGCGTTTCTCCCTGGTAGACGCCACCGCTGCCGCGGATGTCTCTTTGCAAAGGATGCACGCGCCTCGCCGGCGCCGGAGGTGTTTTGCAGCAGCTCAGCCAGAGGCGCGGGGAGGGGCACCCTCCCCCTACCCCTGGGGGTCTACGTGGGGCGCTCCGGAGCGCCAGTGGGGAGACAGCCTCGCGGCCGCGCCCAGCTCCTCTCAGGCAGCGCAGGAGCCTGTGGGCTCAGCTTCGCGCGGGAATGGGTGGGGGTTGCAGCTGGCGGCAGACCCGGGATGTGTTTGTGTGTGGAAGGAAGGGGGGCGGAGAGGAGGGCACAGGCCTTCCTACAGGTTGTTTTGTCAGCTTTTCAAAGGGCCCGAGGTGGGGGTGGGGAACCGGCTCTCTTGCACACTCACCCGGGCACTTGCTGAGGAAGGGGTGGGGTGGGGGAGGGGGGCATTCTTTCCCACGTCTTGCCTGTTCCATTAGAGGGCAACCCAGATCAGACCCTACAAGCCGACTGGCAACCAGGTATCGGATCCATGGCAGTGGTTTTATGTCATCATTGGGCATCACTCCTCAACCCCCAGGGGCGGGGTCTCAGGTCCGCCCGACTCTGGAGGGAAAGGGTCTTCAAACCTCTGGACCTAGCCTGTATAGGGATGCCTATGGATCCCGAGGCTCGCCCCCCACCCCTCTGCACTCCACCAGACAGTGTGTGGGGTGAGGTGGGCCAGAGCATGGCCAGCTGAGGTGCCCAACACGCCCCCAACCCCTACCTGCCTGACTGGGTCCTAGCCCACTTGACCTTGCCAGTTTCCTTTTCACCCGAAAAAGTGACATTTTCTTTTTGGAAAATGTGCTTGGGCCATTCCTGGAAGCTTCCTCCCTCCCCCGCTGCTGGCCGTTGCTGCCTTAACTTGGCGCTGGGTCCCGCGGGAAGCGGCTCTCGCCCCTCCACCCCCGGATCTGTCTGGAACTCTGGCGGGGTGGGGGAGGGGTCGGCTGGCCGAGCTCCCCGAGGCCCTGGGAATGGAAGGTCCTGGAGTCGTCAAGGAAGATGATTCTCATTAGGCCCCTAATGCCTGATGGCAATTAATGTCACCCAAGGGCTTATTAACCATCCCACTGAGAGGCAAGCCAGTAATCAGGCTCTGTGTGTGGGAGAAAGGGGAAAGGAGGCAGGGGCAGGCCCGAGGAGGAGGAGGAAGCAGGGAGGCCCCTCTATCCCTGCTCAGCCCCCAGTTGGAAGGGGCACAGAGACGCTGGAGGTGAGAGACAAGGTTGCTCCTCTGAGCCGAGGACTGGCAGCAGTGTGGACAGAACTTCCCTTCTCCACAAATGTTCACAGCGGACACTGGAGTCTGAGGGTCAACAATTTCTGCCAACTCTCCCCGCCCTCTCTGGAAACTGAGCACTGCATTCTGGTCAGGGTGTGCAGCCCCCAGATGCTGGGCCCTTCTGTCTGCCTTGGGAACTCTTAGGTGATAGCAGGAAAATGGGCCTCCCTTTGCAGACTCAGTTTCCCCTCCCCCCTCCCTCCCTTGCTGTCTCTTTCTCCCTTCTGTAACAGTACAGGCCTGTGTGCTGCCTTCTGCCCCATATAGCACCTTATTAATTCACTTAGGGGCAGGAGTATCTCCTTTCCGCTCTTGTCATTTTGTTCGGGGGGACAGAGGACTACTGATGATTGGGTGTTATCTCCATCCCCAGCTCCTGGGTGGTGCCATGATAACCGGAACAGCACCAGCCTTCTGCCAGGCAGCCGGGCAACAGTTGGGCTCTGTCTTAGAGCCCCTTTGTGTGGGTGCCCATCCAGGACCCATATGCAGAGACTGGCACCCATTTCCTCCCCCAGCTGCCCTACCCCCACTGCTGGCCTGAGGACATCTGCTATACCAGCACACCTCTGTTTTTCAGGATGCTAGTCAACAGGAGGGCCAGGGCAGGCCACTGTGGGAAGCTATAAGAGGAGCTCTCCTTTGGGCAACTCCTGGGATCACCCTGGAATCCTATCCTAGTCTGTCTGAGCTGGAGGGGGAGAGTGGGTTAAGCCGTTTCCTAAGCCACCCTTCTCATTTTACAGCTTCAAAATCTGAGGCCTGTTAATTCAGTCATTTTATTAAATGCTTTGAAATTTTTATTGCACTCAGTACTAGGTACTGAGAAAGCAGAGGTTGAACAAGACTCAGATGGGGGACATTCAAGAGTTAGTTCTACCTAATAATATTAATAGTTAACAGTTTGTAAGGTCTTTTTTTTTTAATATGCCAGGCATTTGTCAAGCATTTTGCATGTCTTCTATGGGTCCTCACGGCAACCCTATTAAGTAGATGCTATTATTATTGCCTTTTTCCAGATGTGGAAACAGAGGTTCAGAGAAGCTAAGTTTCTTGCCTCAGGCCACATGGCTAGAAAATAGCAGAGCCACAACTCAAAACCAGGTGCGCGTGATTCCAAAGGTCAGGTATGTATCCCACGTAACCACTTTTACTTTGACGTCAAGGGCCCAGGATTCCAGAGATGGCACAGCACTGTCTCTGGCTGGAGGTGCCCATGGGCAAGTGGGGGAACCAGGCATGAACAGCTTATTTGGTGCAGGGAGAGTAGTGCTATGAAGAAGGTGAGCACAGGGACTCTGGGGACAGGGGGCACTGATGAGCAGATGATGGTCTCTCTGCAGCACCGTACTGGGAGGCACAGCCTCTCCCCTCCCCTTCTCCAGCACCCAGACTCACACCTACGTGCAGTTATATATACACTCAGTTTAGTACACAGTTATGCACGCACGAGGCAGCTACATCACCTGGTCTCTGCCCAGCTGCTGGGCCACTTTGTCTCCCCCTGCAGGCTGAGCTCTCAGCTCGGATTCCAGGAGCAATATGGACCATCAGGCCAGGACAATGAAAAAGGGCAATTTTCAGGGCCTCAGCCTCAAGTTACCAGCCCTTTAGAGACCCTCTGGGCAGCATGGCTTATCGGGCAGCATGAGGGCTTCCCAGGCAGAGACATGGATTCCAGTTTCTATGGTGACCATATAATTTATTATCCAAACCGGGACACTTTTGAGAGTGAGAGGGGGTACTATTAATAATTTCATTAAATGGATCGTCTTGGGCAAACTGGAACATATGGCCACCCTAACATTCCAGCTCCATCTCTTATTCTGCAGCTTCATTTTAAACCACCTTACCTCTGTAAGCCTCAGTTTCTTCATCTGTTCAATGGGGATAATCACACTAACCCCCAGGCACTTTGTAAATACTGGTTAAAGTATGCTGATTGCACAATAGTGCTGGGCACTATTGACTGTCACGATTATTAAAACCAAACTGCCTACTGTGGTCTATATGATTTGATGCCTAGCTACTTTTCCAAACTCATTTTTTACCCCTCTCTCCTTCCTAGGACACTGCAGTTACAAAAGCCTGCGGTAACACGTCCAGCGCCTTTCTGCCTCAGGGACCTTGTACTTGCTGTTGCCTCCATCTGGAACACCTTTCCCCCTCGACCTTCTCTGGTCTTGCTCTTTCATTCAGGTTATTGCTCAACTACCACCTCCTTAGAGACACCTTCCCCGACCATCTCATATAAAAGAACACTGCTCTCGCCCACCCCCATTGCTTTCTCCTCTTACATGACTTTAATTTGATTCACAGCTGTTGACATTTTATTTTATAATCTGCCTGTCTATCTGTTCATTGTCCATCCCTCCTGCTAGGATGTAAGCCTCATGAGGGCCAAGACTGCATGTGAACTGTTTTCCCACGTATCCCCAGTGCGAAGAAGCAAGGCTGGCATATGTGCTCCACAAATATTTATGGACTGGTGGAATGATTTACTCACATCCACTTATTTCAGCAGTTGGGCCATAGATTTTACTCAGCTCTGATAATCGGGTCTCAGGTCTGAGTTCACATAAGGGACCTGTCTGGCTCTTTACTCTCCTGACCTTCCAGAAGCGGGGAGGCCACTGCCCAGGCCACCTTCACCCCCAATGCTTCTCTTGATTGTCCTTACTCTTACTGTGCCTTGTTCCTGGCTGAGACTGGCCTTCCTCCAGCTGCCATACCAGCCTCACCCTTACTGGTGGAGCTTGGGCTTCTCTGTGAAGTCTTCCCAGACTCATTGTGATATAGTTGTATAGCCTCATGGAAGAAAAAAGAAAAACAGTGACTTTGGAATCAGTTAACATTCAAGCCCTAATTGCATTACCCACTGCTCAGTTTCTCTTTGCATCTTGAGCAGAGTCATCACTCAGTCAATTCCCCTCTGGCACAGGGTCAGGTTCTCAACTTAGAATTACAGATCAGAATCCACCCCTCCCATTTGATAGACAAGAGACCCAAGACCCAGAGAGAGCTAGTGACTGTTTCAAGGTCACACAGCCAGTTACTGGCACAGCCAGGCCACCAACCCAGTGTAAGGATGGGCCTGGCCCATCCCAAATTTCATCCCCTGCTTTAATCCCACTGTCGACTTGGGAACCAATCTTCTCTCATGGAGGGAATGAGTCTCCCCAGGCCATTATTTTGGGGCTTCTGCCCTGATTCGGTGTGGCTGCTGGTTCAGCTCAGATCCTGGACTCCAGTTCTAGTACTGGCATTTATGTACTCATTCACGCAGCCTCATCTTGGACATTCCTTCCTGTCTGAAGCCTTGCCTGATACTGCCCATGCCCGTGGCCCTTGTCTGTGCACCCACAGTGCTCTGTGCTCCCTGCCTCTCAGCATCTCTCCCATCATGTTGACTTATCTGTCTCCTGCTAGAGAGAGGACACCCAGGAAGGCAGGTGCTACGTTTGTGTTGTCCCCATTGTATGCCCAGCACCATGCCTGACATCTGCTGGGTGCTCACTTGATGGTTTTTGGATAAGTGAATTCTTAATCACCTATTATGTGTCTGGAGCTATGCTAGATGAGTATGCAGGTCTTTTCCCTCAAGGAGCTCACCACCCTGTAGAGGCGATAAATAGGCAGATGCAGGGTTACAATGTAGGATGGTGGTAAGTGCTACCGTGGAGGGAAGCGCTTGGCCCCTGGGAGCATGGGGGAGGGGTTCCTCATTCAGCTTAGGTCAGGATGTTGCAGGATAATGGAAGGCTTCCTGGAGGAGGTGACCTTTGAGCTGCCCTGAAGGCAGGACAACTTGGTGTGGGCCAGGGGAAGTGGGGAGCAGAGGAAAAGGAGAGGAGGCTTTTGCAAGAAGAGGGAGCAACTTTTGTAAAGGCCTGTAGCCAGAGAATGTGCCGTGTGGTAAGGAAATTTCTGCACAGCTGGAGCTTCGGAGAGCTGAGTGGAGCTGGAAAAGGAAGCTGGAGAGGCAAGCAGACTCACTGCCCCTGCCTTGTTCCCCTGGCCCCCGAGTGCCCTGTATGTGCCCTCTCCCAGCCCCCAGCTCCTCCAGGGTCTCTGCGTTTCCCTTGGAGATTGGCTTCCTGCCTCAGAACCACCTCCCACTCCCCTCACATTCGCTGGCCACAAGACCCTCTGCTTATGGGTACTGCCCCTTTCCTGAGAGATCAGACAGCCTTCCTTCCTGAGTCATTTGCCTTTCCTGGCTGTTTCTCTCCCCTCGAGATCATGTCCTGGATCCAGGTCTGCTAGCCTGGCCCTGAGCCTCATACTTCTTAGCCAAACACGGATGGGCTTCCAATGCACAGAGGGTATCCAGGAATAGCCAGATGTCTACTGAAAGGATGCACACAAACACCCAGCTGTACGTACACCGCAGAACTACGCAACACACACACACAGGGGCACACAGAGCGTCGGCTTCATATATGCAACAGATAATTATGGAGTTTCTACTATGGGCCAGGTGCTGTTCTAGGAATTGGGGATCCAGCCGTGATCAAAACTGCCCAGACTCCCTGCCTTCATCATTGTTGTAACGACAGTAAACGTACTTAATAATGGCAGCCAACTGAAGTAGCAGACAGGTATATGGCCCTCCACACAGAGAGGTCTGCCTGGAACTGCACATGCTCGCCAAGGGTTATCCTAGTCAGCTACACAAAACTTCCCTCGTACTTGGTCAGAGTCCTCTAAGCACAGTCGCACACATAGCTAGAGGTGCCGTAGGCACGGAGCATAGAAAGCATGGCCGTTCCTACATGGGCACACGTGCCCGCACGCACATGTCTGCACTCTCCATTTACGCATCGTCCTACTCTCACGTCCCTAGAACACTCCATCTGTAGTTCCTCCAGGCAGCACCCTCCTCCTCCCGGCTAAACCTTGGCTCCAGCTCTCCTCTTTCCCTTTCCTCCCCTGGCTCACACTGACAGTAAACTAGGACCACCCTGGGCACTCTGCCAAGAGAGGATTTGGACTCGGGCCATGTGGGCCAGGTTCTCTCCTCCCCCACTTTTCCTCCCCACCCCCACACAGCTTCACTTAATTCCTGGACAAAGCTCTGGCCAGACACAAAGCAGAGAAAAAGAGAGCAAGAGCACAAGAGAAAGAGAGAGAGCGGGAGCGAGTGAGCACACTGTCTTTGCCACAGCCCAGCAGCTAAATGGCAGCAAACTCTTGAGATTGCTCCGACTCACTACTCAATCTCTCTTTTGTTAGCCAACTTGGCTGCTAGGTGCAGGTGGGAGAGGAAGAACTACAAGCCCAGTTTCTCTCTGGAGTCTCATGAACTGCTGCCTGTGACCCCACAGCATTTTTGAGCCAGCTCCGCCTGGCTCCCAGGGTTGGCAGTGCCCAGGATTCTGGCTTTGGTGGAGAGTGGCAGACTGGGCTGCTGGGGAAGGAGTGTGTGTAGGGATGCAGGCATGCTGAAGATGGGGAAGAAGCCGGGTCTGCCATGAAGAGCTCTTATACCAAAGGTTTGTATAACCACATGGGGCTCTAGAGGCCATATGGGTAATCTTTGAGTTTTACAGGTGGGAAGGTGAAACATAGAGCAATGGGCGATATTCCTGATTTCAGAGCTGCTATCAAAACCCAAGCTCTCCTTCATGCTCCCCTAAGGACTGGAATCCAGCTTCAAGTTCCCACCTCACCTCCCAAATCTGATTCTCAGCTTCATTATGTCTCACTCTTGCTATAGAGCCAGCTATGGCTCCCCATTGCCTGCAGGATAAACTCCAAATCCCCAGATTTGCCTTTAGGTTCAATGCTTACCTTTCTAACCCCCTCAGCTCCCAGCCCCCTCTTAGCCCCTGTCCCTCTAACAAGCTGTGTTCTTCTCTGCCTTAGTGCCTTTTGTCATGATGTTCTATCTGTTTGGGATAGCTATTTCTCCTTCCTCACCCCTTGGGGGAGCCTTTTCTGTGAAGCCTGATTCAACCACCCCAAACGGAACCAATCTCTGCCTTGTAATTAGAATCCACTCTACCTCTTTCTTAGCTTCCTCTATTCACTTATAAAATCCTTAAGAACAAAACCTATATATTATTCATCTCTGAATCTCCCACAACATCGAACATAGCTCCATACATGCAGTAAGTGCTCAATAAATATTTACTGGAAAAATAAATGAATTGATGAAGAAGCAAGAGTTTGGTGACCAGTGTCCTGCATTGTCTCAGGTACTTTCTATCCATTACGTTTTTGAATCTTCACAATAATCCAGTATGTGAATATTATCTCCATTTTATAGATGAGGAAGCTGAGGCTCAGAGAGGCAAAGTAACTTGCGCCAAGTTATACCACTAGGAAGTGGCAGAGCTGGGATTTGATTCCAAGTCTGCCTGCCTCTAAAGGCTGTGTTCATTTCCCCTGCTCAGAGCACATCCACTAACAGATGCCCTGTGAGGCTGACCTTCCCGAGACGTCTCATCTGCACCTCAAAGTCCATCAGCAGGGGACACGCAAAGGGAGTCTAGGGAGTCTGCAGTGTTCTCCCCACTTGGGACCCCAGTCCCTCCTCAGGCCCAGTGAAGCAATGTTCTAGACTTGCAAAACAGGGCAGAGAGATGAACCCTGGCCTCACTGGAGCCTAGTGTTTGTTTCCACCTCACCACCTGTCTCTCAGATCCTCACAGGTTACCAGGGGCTGTCTGGTGGGTGGTTCAGAGTCCAAGACCTGGAGCCAGACTGCCTGGGTTCAGATCCTAGCTATGCTATCTCCTAGCTGTGTGACCATGGGCAACTTACTTAACCTCTCTGTGCCCAGTTTCTCATCTGTAAATTGAGGATAATGAAAGTGCCTGCCTCTTAATGTTGTAAAGCACTTTGGAGCTCTGTATGTGTTTTCTCTCATTATTATCAACATCATGCCCCTTCTATGAGATGCAAGCCCCAAAGGGTTTCTCTTCTCCCTTCTCTTCCTGAGGAAAGGGGTCTGTGATTCTTGCTCTGTGTTGTTGGACGGGCCCCTTAAACTCTCTCAGCCTCCTATGTAAGATGAGGAAGCAAAACTGGGCAGGGAGAACGGCTCCACGGAAAGCCAAATCAAAGTGACTTTTGTGGTGACAAATGCTTAATAATAACTTTACAAATCCAGACGAATTACTGTGAATAACAACCCTGTTTTTTGTATCGTTACCACTCCTGTCTCCCAGAGAGTACACAGCTACAACCCTGAAATCTACCAAAAGAATCATTATTGGGAAAACAAGCTAAAAATAACCCCAAAGGAAACAGTGCCAGCTCAGAAGCGGCTCTTTGGTGGTGGGGGCATCCAAGAAACCTCTTCTGTTGCTTCCAGAGTAATAGATTCTGGCTTTTTAATCTGGACTTGCTGTGGGAGTGGATCCTGCCCCTTCACCCTCAATCTGAGCCCCCAGGTCATCTTCACTATGCCCAATGGACATCTGTCCCTGTGTCCCCTCCTGGGGGGCCAAGGGGCCTATGGCAGGTGGGGCCCCACTCCTGGTTCCTGCTGCTAGCTTGATTATTACCCACTGGGACCTGGGCTGCTGTCTCTCCCCTCTGAGGACCAGAATCCCTGAACTGGCCTAGGCTACCTCTCTGTCCTGTTCTGTGAGCTCTGTGACCCAGAGCCAGCTGCACGTCCCTAAAGGTCTACATGTGCCAGATGCTGTGCTGGGTGCTTTACATATATGGCCTTACTTTCTTCTCAAGGCATATCCCATTTGCCTGGTGAAGAAGGAGGTTCAGAGAGGCTGAGTCACTGGTTCAAGGACACAGACAGGAGATCATAGAGTTGGAACTTGAACTCAGGTCAGGTTTGCCTGATGCTGAAGATCACAAATATTCTTTTAGGAGGGGAAGCGGATGTGGCTCAATCAATAGGGCTCCTGTTTACCATATGGGAGGCCCTGGGTTCGATTCCTGGGGCCTCCTGGTGAAGGCAAGCCAGCCCACGTGGTGCAATGAGCTGACGCATCAAGACGACCCAACAAGGGGAGACAAGCAGACACAGAAAAACGCACAGCAAATGGACAGCAAGCACAAGCAGCAAGGGGGGGATAAATAAATAAATAAAATCTTAAAAAAATATATCTATATATCTATATATATATATATATATATATTCTTTTAGGGAACCCTGTATGGTGGGCCTCACCTTCTCCAGGCCCACATGGTGGAGAATGAGGGGATAGGGATTTTTCAAAATGCTTCCCCTTCAGATGGAGTCCCCAAAGGTAGGTGCTTTGTCTCCGCCATCAGGGAGGGGTTTCCTCTCCTTTTCAGATAGGGGTTCTCTTAGGCAGGGGGTCAGTTTCTCAGACCAGGCTTTCCACGAGGCAGGGTTGTGTGCCCACCAAAAGGGGGCTTCTGAAGGGCAGGACTCCCCACTCATTCTGAGACTTCCTCAAAACCAGGTCTGGGAGAAGGCCCAGGGCAGAGGTCCTCTCTCCCCTGATTGTGGTTGCCCCATCAGGCAGGGCCCTGGCCCTGGCAGGGGCTGTCACACACCTCAAACCAAGTACCATTAGCCTCTGCCTGTGGACTCCCTTTAGCCCTTCTTGCCACTTCTCTGGGGCCCAGGTTTCCTGGCTGACAGGTGACAACCGACTAGTAGGAAGGGCAGTGGGATAAACAGGGACGAGGGCTTCCACTGGAGATGGATGCCTGTCCCTGGGAAGGCTGGCAGCTTTTCTTCCTGAGACTGCTGCAGTTTCTCTTGATTGAAATGGGTCCTGTGGTGATGAGGCCCATGTGGAGATGGGTGGCTGCCTGGTGCCCCCTGCCTGGCCTGTAGGCTCTGTCCATCCGGGGAAGATAGATGACATTATTCCAAGCCAAAATGATGCAACCAAGGTCAGAGTGAAGTGTTTGATTGGGATGTCAGGGGCTGGGGTCCGGCTCCACTGGGAATGAATGATTCCCTAGCGGTGCTTGTCAAAGGCGCAGCCACGGCCGAGGGTGTGTGTGTGGGAGTCCACGAGTGACCCTGGGCACGCCAGGGCGGTGTCTGCAGTGAGGACACGCAATGGGCGTCTGCATTAGTCAGTGGCTTTGCCTCCTACAAAGGGAAAACTGAGGCATGAGGAGAGAAAGGGATCTGTAGGGAGGCATTGCTAGGATGAGGACACAGGAGCTCCAGACCTCAGCCATCAGTTCTGGCTGACAGCTCTGTTTCTCACCTGCTCTTCATTCCCTGACCAGTCCTGCTATCCTCCTGTGGCTGTCCCATGACAGAGAGGACATTATCCCTCCTACAGCCGCCCTTCACTCTCCCTAAGCCACTGTCCTCTGGCTTTGGCCTGCTGAGGGCTGGCAGAGTGGCAGCAGAGTTATAAGCTACTGACCCTGATCTACACCAGGCAGGAACTCTTCTCATAGCCTCCAGAGACCAAGAGGTCACTCCACTGTGGGGGAAACTGAGGCAGAGAGTGGACTTGGTGCCACCCAGTGAGCAGCCCTCTTCTATCCCACAGTAGTCCTGTCCCAGGAGTGGAGGAGGAGCTGGGTGTGGGCAGAAGGTAGAGCCCTTTCTATCCTGCCTCCCATCTTAGAAAACGGATGTGGGGTGGCGCTGAATGGAAGGAGGCCAAGGCAGGGAAAACATGAGGTGTCCCTGGATATAAATAGCTATGCTGAGAGTGCTCACCTAGGCTAGGGAGGTGGCTGGGGGAGAGGAGTGAGGCTGCAGGGAGGAAGATGACACACACGGGCTCAGGGTGGAGTGGCATCTGCAGGAAAGGGGCTGTAGGGGGCAGGAAGGCCAAGGGGCCTGGAACCTGGAGCTGAGGTTTGGGATGACTTGAGGGGAAGTTTGGGGGAGGAGGCCTTGGCTGGAAGAAGGTGTGGAGAAGTTCCTAATGTGAGGTGGAGGGGCCTTCTGTCTCCAAAGCACACCCACTAATTTACGTCTCAGTCTCAGAGAGCTGGATCCAGGGCATTGTGTTGTCATTGTCAACAGGATCACTCTCATCACCACCATCACCATCACCATCACCATCACCATCACCATCACCATCACCATCACCATCACCATCATCCACCATCACCATCACCATCATCATCATCCACC
>JAKSZT010054055.1:18588714-18647230 GCA_026826555.1 Tolypeutes matacus
TCACCATCACCATCACCATCACCATCACCATCACCATCACCATCACCCACCATCAATACCACCATCACCACCATCACCACCATCATCATCATCCACCGTCACCATCATCACCATCAGTGCCACTCTCACCACCATCTTCACCTCTCTCATCCCCATCATAATTACCACCACCACCATCATCATCACTACCACCACCACACCACCATTATTATCATCAAGGTCATCATCATCACCACTCAAAAGTCATTGTGTATCCTCCATTCCCACCTAATGCTTTACAAAGTATTGCAAAGCATTTCCACATTCTTCCTCTAATGAGAAATTAATCAGAGGCAGGGAGGCATGTTCTGATTATCTCCCTTTTGCACAAGAGGAAACTGAGGCTCAGAGATAGTAAGTGACATGCCCTAGGTTAAGCAGCATGTTCATGGACAAGCTATTACTAGCACCGAATGCTCGTGTGCTGGTCCACAGCTCTTCCTACTGCCCCTTGCTGCTATGGAATCGTCATTGCCCTCCTCCTTCTCCTTGCCATCAGCATGAACTGGCAAGGAAGACTCCAGCTTTGATAAAACAAGACAGGCTTCACCTGTAGTAGTAGAAGACTAGGTGGATGCCTGCAGGCACATCCCTTCCTCTTGTTGGGCTTCATTGTTTTCATTTTTGCAAGTACAGGTTAGGGCCTGATGAGGTCTAAGAGCCCTTTCTAACCTGCCAGTCTGTGATGGTGCTAGAGAAAAAGAGTCAGAGAAAGGGAGAAAGAGATAGAAAGAGACAGAAAGTCAGAGATAGAGAAATGGAGGCAAGGACTCAGATCCAGAAAGACCTAAGGACACCAAGACAGAAAGGCCTGTTAAGATCCAGTAAAATACAGGGAGAAGTAGAGACCAAGACAGAAAGCATCAAAGGGACAGGGGGAATGTCAGAGGGGAGATTTAAGAGGCCAAAAGCCCAGGGAGGACAAGGAGGCTTTTGAGCAGGACCAAGGGGCTGCTGCTCTGTGTGGCCTTCCCTGATTTCTAGAGTGAGAACCGGTTATGAAAGGGATGGTCAGTGCAGCCTCAAGGTTCAGCTCTGCCCGCAGCTTCCGTGTGATTGTGTGTCTGTATGTGCCCACATGTGTGCTTCTGTCTGAGTTGCGGGTTTCAGGATGCCCTGGGTCAGACATCAGGAAAGATGTCAGGCACTCATCTCACGGATGTTTACCTTCTTACAGCCTTGACCTCACAGCAGCAAGGGAGCAGATTTGGCTGCCCTTGGCCCTGACATAGTCGGGAGGTCTAGAAAATGGGATGTGGTGGGAGTGGGGTTACAGGTATAGGCTGTGTCCATAAGGGCTCTGCTATGGGGGCAGGTCGGGGTTCCCTACCCCTTGCAGAGAATTAGAAATGGTGTCTTCCCTCCTGTGAGGGCCCCTTTGTCTGCTCTAAGTCACAGCTGCTCTGCAACACTGGACTAGAGGTTGGGCGCTAGCCTCTGCTTGGGCATCAACTCGCATGTGATCTTGGGCAGGACTCATGCTCCTCATCTCCACGAAGACGTTGGAATGTCTCCCGTGAGC
Source organism: Tolypeutes matacus (assembly GCA_026826555.1). Taxonomy (NCBI): domain Eukaryota; kingdom Metazoa; phylum Chordata; class Mammalia; order Cingulata; family Chlamyphoridae; genus Tolypeutes; species Tolypeutes matacus. Next base: position 18,590,276 of record JAKSZT010054055.1, read on the forward strand.
CTGGGAAATGGACTTCTTTAGCTCTTAGTCCCATCAGTGCACTGTATGTCCCAGAACCCCTGCTGGATGGGTGGAAGGGCGAGGGCTGCCACCCCACCCCTGAATATTGCCAGCAGGGCCTACACTGCCAAGCATGCCGTGGTGTGATCACTTGCATTTTCCAACTGTTTGTTTAATACACAAATCCAGCTTTATCACATCCCTGTTCAGAGCCCATCTCTGGCTTCCCACTGCCATCAGAATAAAGTCCAAGTGCTTCTGCCAAGGCCCCTGGACATCCAGCTGCCCTGGATGTGAAGGTGGCTGGGCCTGCTCACACTCCCCCCACTGCCACATCTGTCCCTTCTGTACAAAGCACCTGCTGAAGGGGCAGCCACAGGCCTCCCTGGGTTTCAGCTCACCCAAGGGCAGGTGACCCAAGGCTCCAGAAGGTTCAGCCTCACCACAAGGCCTCGCAGGTCTATGGAAGTCTGATGACAGTGGAGGCACACAAGGTAGGGTAGATGAGGAGTGGACAAGGCCAGGCTTGGGGTTCAGGGCTAGGTGGGAGGATGGGCCCTGCACTGCCTTAGCCCTTGAGGAATAATGGTCCCCATCTCTGGAGTGCCAGGCGTGGTGGCAGGTACGGCATGGGTGTGCTCTCATATAATCCTCCTCAACGTCCTCTCTTGTAGGAGATTATCCCTGTTTTACAGATGTGGAAACTGAGGCTCAGAGGGGATGTGACCGCCCCTTAGGCACACATCAAGTTGCAGAGCCAGCATCCCTTTCCAGGCCCTGGGACCCCGTGGCCCATGTCCTTCCCGTGAAGTCACACCAGGCAGGGAAGTTTCACAGGACCAGGCACGGTTGCCACAGCAGGCTGGACCTGCCCCTGGAGGCCTGGTGACATAGCGTGGTGCCTGCTGGTGTCAGGCCATGGTGGTGCTTCCTCCTTCCCGTGCTCACATTTGTGCTGTTTCCTGGTTATTTCCGGCGATCCCCACCCTCCTCAGAGCACGTGGGAGGGCTGCCCTGCCTGACCCCCTTGAGTAGGGCCTGTGATAGCTCTGAAGTCAACCACCGAATTGTGGAACAAGCCCCCCCAGAGCTCTCTTTTCCTCCTGGGAGAGTGGCTGGCCACTCGCAAGTTGTTAGCTGCTCCATCAGCCTGAGGCCAGTGGCTGGCCGTGAGCAGAGCCCCTGCTGGCCGGTGGTGGATATTTAATATTTAGTGCGAACAGGAAATAATGAGGCTTTGACTCACGGAGGCTTGGGGGCAGGAGGGTATTTGTCACCGCAGTCGAACTTAGCCTGTCCTCTTCGCCATCACTACAAAAGGCGTGTAGGCCAGTTTACTTCCAAGGCTCTGCTCCCTCTGGCCCTGGGACCACCTCTGCCTGAGACTGAGCACTCTCTTTAGAAGGGCCCTGGGTTACAGGGACATTCCCTGCAAAACCAGATTGAGATCCTGATGCTGCCCTGAACACACAGTCTCAGAGTCAAGACTCTGAGAGTCCCATGAACCTCTCAGCATCCTGATGCCACTGCCATCAATATCTGCAGATCTTGTTTTCATAGTTTACAAAGACCTTTCGTGCTCACGGAGACACCTGATCCTCAAAACAGCCCTCTGAGGGAGACACAGTCATTCATGTTTCACAGGTGGGAAAACTGGGAGCCAGAAGCGAAAAGGAATTTGGCCCAAGTGGTGTGGCCAATCCACACCACTCGGATTGGAACCCAGGTTCTTGGCTCTAATCTCCCTGGTCTTCCTGCACCTTGGACCAAGGATAAGGCCTGGATTCCTGGAAGAGAACATGGACCAGAGAGGATGCCTTGACAGGAAGTGAGAAAGGGCCCGGCAGGTGGGTGGGTGAGAGTCCCAGGGAGAAACCCTGCTGTCACTCCAGGGTCCTGGAGTTTGTGCGAAGGGTGGTTGGGGTAAGTGGGCCAAAGTAGCAGGCAGGGCCTGCATCCCTCTGTGGTGCCTCTGGAGCTGATGCCTCGGTTTTATCCTGGTCTTTCCCTCACTAGCTCTGTCACTTGGGACAAGTTACTTAATAGTTTTGTGCTGTAGTTTCCTCAAATGTAAAGTGGAAATGATAGCAGTGCCTTGCTCATATGTTTGTTATAGGGATTAAATGAGATAACACCTATGAAGCATTCTAAGTGCATCATCCCATATCATTCTTACAACTCCACTGTAAGAATGAGCTTGTAAAGAATTGGGATTTGAGCCCAGGCCCTCTGATTCCAGAGTGAGTCACAACTGCTACCCCATAAATTTTATAGTATAAAGTCTCCCAGGTGGTGGCCAGTTGCATGTGCAAGATGGCTGTGGTGCTGCAGCATGCATCTGGGGACTTGTGTGTTTATGAGTGATGACAAACTGTGTTTGTGAGTTTATGCATTTGAACGAGCTATATGAGTCCATGAGTGTTAAATGCCCATGTATGTGCATGTATGTGTGTGTGCCTGTGGAAAGATGATTAAAGTGTATTTTGATCCCTTTGTGAACTCATGTACACCTTCTGTGTATGTGTTGGTCCACCTGTGATATTGTTTAATCCGCAATCATTAGTCTCTGTATGTTTAAGCATGTCATATGTGCATTTGTTAGTGTGATACCGTGTGAACCAAATGTGTGTATATGTGTGTTGTTTTGTGAGCTGTGTGGGCCACTGTGAAGGTAGTGCAATGATATGTGAACTATGTGGTTTAGTTGTATATGTGTTATCACGTGGTTTGTGTGTGTGTATGTGTGTGAGCTGGCATGTAAGGTGCTATCTGCATTTGTCTGGGTGTGAGTCTGTGGTTCGTCTGCGGGATGCTGTGGGTGTATGTTCACATGTGCATCTGTGTGGGAACCAGTAAGCTATGTGTGTGCCTAATTATGTCCCTGTTTGCCAGGTGCTGGGCTGTGTGTGCCAGTGGGCTGAGTGCCCTGTGTGTGTCTCTGCGAGCCAGAAGGCCGGTGTGGCGTGGGCTGGGGGAGCTGTGAGTTAGAGGGTTTAAACAGGCTTCTCAGCTGGCCCAGATCCAGCTCTCCCCTTCCAGCCTCTGCAAACACTGCCTAGCAGACGCGCTGAGTTTTTATACACGTTGAAACAGCCCTCTAAATATTTACCCGCCAGCCTGGTGGAATGGTCTGCTTCTCCTCCCCGCCTTCCCTCCCCAGTGCAGAGCCCCCAGTGTGGGAGTCGGCTCGCATGCCACTCCACCCCTCCGTGGGGCTTAGCCTGGCTGGCCCCTGCTGCCCCAGGGGCTCACTTTGGCCTCCCAGGAGGCAGTGATGAGGGAAGCACTAGGAAGCCTAAAACCAACCCAACGCTAAAGCCCAAAGTTGCACCCCTTTGCACAGACTTTTCTCCTATCTGCACATTCATGGGCAATCGCATTTCTGCTCACCTCACTTTTAAACTCAGGTCCACCTAAACTCATAGCCACTTCCCTTTACACTCACTCAGTCCCATCTCTCTCCGTCATCTAGCCCTTCACCCTCACTGTCCTTTTATACTTGCCCTGTGCCAATCCTGCTCATTCACGCTCTCACAGGCTCCTCTTCTTCCAGCCTCGCCAGTTCCCATACTGCCTGTCTCATCCACCGAGTATGTCCTGATCCAGGGCCTCCTGGGCAGCCCCCTTCCTCCAGGGCCAGGGGCCCTCACATGGCCGTTGTGAAGCTCTGTCCATGGTCCTGAACCAGCATATATTGAAGACAATATCCCCGCTTAATCCTGGGACATGGGCGGTAACTCCTCCCCGAAAGTTTTCAAGAATTCTGAACAGGGTGAAAAGAGTCAGTTGTAGGAGAAATAAGATCACACATACAAAAACACACATACACACAAACACAACTGTCTCAGAGATCAAAGAAGACAGATATGGAGACAAAGAGGGCAGAGATTGATAGAAAGATGCAGAGATAGAAAAAAGAGAGACAGAGAGGAATAGAGAGAGAGGGAGGCAGCAGAAGAGAGGGCGACAGGGAGGAAGAGGGGGAGAAAAAGGGAGGGGGGAGAGAGAAAAAGGAAGAGGAGGAGAGAGAGAGCAAGAATGAGAGCAGGCAGACAGTGCAGGTAAGGGAAGGCACTGGAAAGTCAGAAACGCTGAGAGATTTCCAGAGAGAGAGAGAGAGAGAGAAAAGAGACTCTTGTTTTGACACCATTTTCAAATAATTCTTCTTACTAAGAAGGCATATTATTTTCCTCTGGGAAGTTGGGGGAGTACATGCCCCCTGATTCTAAGCGTTGGAACAACAACTAATTAAGGGCAATCCTCAGCTGTTGCAACTCCCTGCCTGGGCCGAGACTCCTCTGAAAGGAGAGAATGGTGTAATCTTGTGTTTGGATTTAGGATCTGTGATGCGGCCCTAGGGCTCTCCCTAATCCACGGCTGCCATCCAGGGCTGCTGATCCCTCACCTCCTCCACCTGCCCTGGCTGAACAGGATTTGTGAGGGCAGAGATCACCTGGAGGAAATGGCTGGAGCCAAGCAGACCCTCTGCTTGCTGCCTGGCCGTGTTTGACATCAAGGGACTGGAGACAGGAGGGTGGAGTCACCTCCTACTAGGCTCCCGTTCTCCCCCGTCCCATCACACTGGCTCCTCCCACCCATACATGCGTCTCTAGTGAATCACTTTCCTCCTGCCTCGATTCTTGGGTATCTTTTATAGACTGGGCACTCTGCTACGCATAGCAATGACTTTTAGTTGGAAGGTGGTTGTTATTCACTGTTTACAGTTGAGGCAGCTGAAGCACCAAGAGGTTAAGTAACTTGTCCCAGGTCCCACAGCTGGTAAATGGCTTAGCCATGACTCAAACCCAGACTGTCTGGCATCCTCTTTGAATAGGGTCTCCTTGAGGGCTGGGTGTGTAGCATCTTCCACTGAGGAGTCCAGCAACTCTCCAAGGACAGCACTGTGTGGTAGTGAAGACTGCACAGGCTTCCAAGTCAGGAGTCCTGGACGTGGGGGCCCTCAGGGTTTCCATGTGTACTTGTGGGTTCCACTGGAGCTTCCCTAGCCTGGCAGCCCCTCATTGGGTCCTGGGCAGGGGTACTCGAGGAAGCCAGGAGAGGGAGGTGGCAGCAGCAGCCCAGCCTGGGCAGGCCAAATGGGTTCAGCCAACCGAGAAATGCCATGGCTTCTGGCTGCAGGCATGGGTGCCCCTGCCCACAGCGGCAGAGCCTGGCAGGGCGGGAGCCGGCTAATGGCCATGTTTATAGCTCAAAGCATTATTAGCTCAGCCCTCGCTTGTTGTCAACAGCTGAGCTTATTGATTGAGTGACTTGATGTTTTTGTTTATTAAGTGCCCAGAGTGTCAGCAGATTTGGGCCAGCCTTGGCTGGGGGGAGGAGCACATGAGTATGTGTGTGTGTGTGGGGGGTTTCTGCTGGTGGGCACATTCCTGCCTTGCCCATTTGTTTGGGCACATGCCACCGTGGGGTGATGGGCACGGGTGTGCTTCTGCACATTCGTGTTTCTGAGCATTCATTCTGGGAGAATGAACCTTGGTTTATGGACCCTACAGCCACAGAGCGGCTCTGAGGGGTCCTGAGGTTTGGATTGGGGAGGCCTGGCTTTGAATCCTGGCCTTATCTTTCCAAGCTGTGAGCTTGGGCAAATCCCCTATTGTCTTTGAGCCTTGGCTTCCTCATCTGCCTACCTTTGAGACTGAGGGGTCATGAGGTACTGCAGTTTGTAAAGTGCTGCACACATGTCAGGGGGAGTATAATTATTATGAGCTGGGCTGTGATGGCATATTTAAGTTTATGCTCAAGAGACAGGTTGGTAGAGTGGAAAATGAACAAGAAAATGGGCATCTGGGGGGACTGCTGGGAGACCCAGGTCAGAGCTGCCTGGACCAGCATTTGTAGCTCATCTTTCAGGAGCCCTCTGAGGCTGGGTGTGGGGAGTCCTGGCTTCCAGGCTGGCTCTGGCATCCAGGTGCTCTGTAGCCTCAGGAAATCATTTTCCCTCTCTGGGCTTTTCTCTCTCTCTCTTTTTTTTTTTTTTTTTTTTTTTAAAGATTTTATTTATTTATTCATTTATCCCCCCTTGCTGCTTGTGCTCGCTGGGTCAGCTAACCACGCCGTGCGGGCGGGCTTGCCCTCACCAGGAGGCCCCGGGAACCGAACCCGGGGCCTCCCATATGGTAAACAGGAGCCCTACTGATTGAGCCACAGCCGCTTCCCTGGGCTTTTCTCTTTATCAAACAAGGGGTCTTATCAAAAAGCACTTTTCAGCTCTTCCCCCACCCCCCTTTTATTAATGAATATAGGAATCTCTGAGTCTGTTTTCCAACTAAGATCCATGTGTGGGCATTGGTTGGATTCACATTTAAATCTCTTGTACTCAAGTCTCTGTGTTCAAAATAGTCTGTGTAAGTTTCACAGGGCACAAATGCCCCTGGGCTAGTCACTTTGGCAAGTTAACAGCCCCCGCCCACCCCTGATGCCTGAACACAATGTGTGCCAGCCTGCAGCTCCTTGTTAAGGCAGAGGGGCTGGGAAAGCAGCTGCCTCTCTGGGCTCCAGCAGCTAATGGGGAAAGCCCATTTTAATAGCTGATAACGAGATGGGTCCATTAAAGGAACAAATTAACTGCAAACCCAAAGATTACTTCTGTTCTGCTGGTGCTTGGTGAAGGGCTGTCGAATGCCAGGCTCCATTTGTTAAATGAGTGCTCTGCTCCTACCCGGATTCTCCGGGTATGGCTTTCTCCTCCCTCCCCACTTTCTCCTCCCATGGAAGTTCTTAGCACACCGTTCAAAACCTCCCTCGTCCTGGCTTGGGCCCTTGGTTGGAGGAACCCCAGAACCCCCACCCCCCACCCCCCACTCTGAGAACCCTAAGGCTGGCCTTCCCCCACTCACATTTCAGCATGTTTCAGCTGCTGCCACCTCCCTCCTCTAGCTTCCTCGGATACCTGTGCCCCCACTTTTTGACTCTGCTCTCCTCTAGGGTGGGGTCTTTGCGCAGGTCACTCAGTTGCTCTTGTAGTCATTCACACAACTCAGCCAAGGGTTTTGAAGAGCACCTGTATGCCAGGTGCTGTGCTCGGCCCAGATTCTGCCCTAGAAGGAGAGATCATGAACACCTCCTGCCGTGCAGAGGGTGGTGGGGGGCGGGGCAGAGGAGGGAATGAGGGATCCTTATCCTCATGCAGTTACTTGAAGCCCCTGTGGGGATTTTTGGGTGGTGGCAGGGTAGAGGGAACTCTGCAGAGGGACCAGCATGGGCACAGCATGTCCTATTTAGGGATAGATCCTGGAGGAAATCCTTGCACACAGCAGGTACTCAATATATATTTATGGAAAAATGAAATGTTTCTTAAGTGTCTGTATGGGCCAGGTATTTGCAGATGCTGGAGTGGTAGCCTCCATTTCCTCATCTGTGAAATGGGGCTGGGAGTATCACCGACCTTACAAGGGGAGAAGCAGGTGGATGTGATAGACTGGGCATTGAAGACTCATTCTCTCTACTAAATCCAGAAGGATGTTCTTCCTTGTGCTCTGATATGGGCTCAATGTGAGGCAGGAGGGTGATGGAACAAAACCCTTAGAGGAGCATTTAAGGCCCTTTAAAATGACAGTCCAGTCTTATCCTCGGCCACCTTCTACCCTGGCCACACCAGACTGTGGGCACTTCTTGCAATAGACAGAGACTATCCCAGACCTCTGTGCCTTTGCACATACTGTTTTCTCAGCCTGGAAGGCCCTTTCTCCATCTCATTTCAGAAAGTGCTTGCTCATTCCTCAAAGCTCTGTTAAATATTCGCTGCCTCGTGAAGTTTCCACCGAATCTGCTTGGAGAGGATGGATCCTCTGGGTTCTTGGGAATTTCCTCTATGGTAAGATGCCATTGATTGTGAAAGCACCATTGATTTACTAATAGCTTTTTTGGGGAAAGGAACCCTGCTGTAAATGTGTACATTTCGGAAATATGCAAAGGTTTTTGAGAAGTGCATCTTAGGAGCAGGGAAATGCAGTAGGTGACTCTCTCATGGCACAGGGCCACAATATATTGACTTCATTCATTCATTCATTCATTCATTCACTCATTTCGTCAATCAATCAATATTTATTGAGCATTGTTCTATGCACTAGGTGGAGCAGTGAACAAAACAAAGTCTCTGACCTCATGTGCTTAAATTCCAGTAGGAGAAACAGATAGTAAACAAATGAACAAAAGGAAATACAGTCTGGAGGAAGGTCACAGATGTGTAACACAGAGGAGGGGCATGGGGCTAGGGGTTCAGAGGCTTGTTGGAGTGAGGGAGCCAAGTAGGTGTTTGGGGAGGAAGAACCCAGGCAAAGGCCTTGAGGAAGGAGCATTCTGGCATGTTTGAAGAAAAGGCGGGAGATGCGTGTGGCAGGCGTGGCATCAGTGCCAACATGTGATGTGACGTTAGACAGGGCCTAAGGGAGGGTGTGGAGCAAGGGTGTGACATGTCCTGTTTGCTAGTGGGATCCTGGGGCACCAGAGGCCTATTACAGTATAATAGTAGAAGCTGGTCGAGAAGCTGCACAAGTGTAATCAGAAGAGGCAGGACTCAAACCCGGATCTCCTGATGCCCCACTCTCTTCCCTTGCTACCCCACGATTAGTGCTCTAGACTTGTGAGTCTAAAGGAAGGCCTTTGAGTTCTGCCCTCCAAGGGAGCTACAAAGACCATATTTTCTGACCCCACAATGGGGACACAGGTCTGATAAGTGCACTAATGGGAACAGGCGTGCAGCGCGTCTGGACTTGGGGCTGTCCTAGGATATCTGGAACATGCAATCACTGTGAGATGCCTGTGCTCCAAGTCAGGACACCTGGGCTCATGTCCCAGCTCTGCCACTAACTTGCTGGGTGATCTTGGACAAGTCACTCACTCTCCCACCCCACCTCCAGCTCTCAGTTTCCAAGACTATCAGTTGAGGGGGTTGATCTAGATGTTTCTCTAAGGCTCATGCCAGCTTGGACACTATAGGATTCATGCCTGTGCTTTCCCAGGGGAAGCACATGAACATGACACTAGCAGGCTGGCTTTAAGGCAGCAGGTGGAACCATGTCTTTGCTGTAGAGGTTGCAGACCTTGGGGAGGCAGCCCCGGCAGCCTTCCCCGGAGAGGCATTCGCAGCAGGCCCCATGTCTCTGCCAGTTGTGCTTCCCCTTTTGTCCTCAGTGGCAATGACAGCTGTCCACATACTCAAGATACCTGGGGTCACCCAGATGCCCCTCTCTGCCTAGCTCCCCACATTCGATCGCCATCGCACTTTCCCCCTCCCTCTGGACGCTTTGCGATGTGTCTGTGTCCCTCCATCTCACTTTTCCTTCCTGGTCCAGGCCCTTGGTCCCTGTCCTGCTCCCCAGATCACTGAAGCCCCCTCCCAGATGCTCTGTCTGTACCCAGACCCCCTTGCTTCTAAGCTATCCTCCACGCCGCAGCCAGAGTGATCTTTCTAAACTGCAGTTCTAGTCATGTCATCCCCTGGCTTTAAACCCTTCAATAGCTCTCCTTGGCTGTCATAGTAGAGTCCAAAGTCTTTAGCAGAGCTCACTTGATCCTTTATGATCTGGCACCTGCCAGCTGCCCACCCCTACCCCCTATTCTCCAGCTTCGTCCTCTAGTCTCACTGAACTACTCTCAGTTCTTTGAACATGGCACATTTTTGTGCACACCCCTAAATTTGCACATGCTATTCCTTTTGTCTGGAGCCCTCTTCCCTCTCAGAACCACCCACTATACCCCCGGTCCAGGCTCCTGCCAACCCGGGTAACAGTGAGTTGTCCTCTCAGCTTCCAGAAACCTCCTTCTGGAAGCCTTTGTTGATCCTGCCCCTCACCCCGGCCTGGCCAAGCCCCTTGGTGTGCCCTCTCTGCTAGCACACATCACCCAGAACTGGAATCATCCCTCTGTTCATCTGTCCCCTTGGCAATGAGCTCCTAGACTGCAGAACTCTTGATCCTTTCTGGATCTTTAGGTACTGTAGGTGCTCAAAAACTATTTGAAGGGGGAAAAAAAAAAAAAAAACCCAAAGGATTTGGATACACGGATGTGGAAGCATTCATTCATATTCATTCATTCATTTGTTGATTGAACAAATATTTGCTGATTACCTACGGATACCAGGGCTTGGAATACAGGGCTGAGTACCCCAAGCGAGGACCCCGCCCAGCAGGCAGGGGAGCAGGCAGGGGAGTGAATTTTTCTGTGTTTACATGTTGGGGTTTGAGAAGTGAGATATCTTCTCTGTCCTGATCATTGAGGGATCCTTTTGGGTTAAGAAAGCAAGACCTGTGCTGGCTCAGATTGGGACTGGGGCCAGGCCAGGGCCTGTCCAGTCCTTGTGGCCACCTCTCTGTCCCTCCTAAGGCACCCTAGCCCCCTTCTCCCCTTTATCCTCCCCTCCTTTTCCTCCTCCCCCTCCTCTCCCAGCTCTGTGTTTCCAACCAGGCAGCTTAACTTAGGCCTCCCGGTTGGGCTTTTAATTTGGATTTATTGCCTGCCGTGATTGTATGTTAAACAAACTCCAGGCGATTATTAAAAACATGATTATCGCAGTTTATTGTCTCACTGTCCTCGGTGGGTGTTCTGGTCCTGAGATCTGGCCAAGCCCCTCAGGATCCTGGGAGATGGGTAAAGACCCCCGGAGAGGGTCCACCCTCATTCAGGAATGAGGCACACACCAGGGGAGGAGGTGGCCATGGGGACCAAGGGGCATTCTGAGGCCGGGCAGAGGTCCTGGGGTGATGTGATGGTGAGCTACAAAGAGCCCCAACCCAGGAGGCCTGCTGCCCATTTCTCTCTGGGCACAACTTCTCTGGGCTTCTCCTCATCTGGAAACTGGAGATTTGGACCAGATGACTCAGGGCTCCAAGGGCTGAAATCCAGGTCTTCATTGGGGCCAGGAAGACTTCACATTGTTCCACAGAAAGACTCAAGCCAGGAACACCTTCTAAGGCACACGTAAGCCAGAACATTCTGTCGTGGGCATCAGGTGAAGATCCACCCACCCACCCAACCTAGTCATGCTGTGCTGGTATTCTGAGCAGGTTAGACAGTCTGTCTGTTAGCTGCAAGTTCACCTCTGGTTTGGGGGTCCCTGGACATCCCTATCCAAAGGCATCAATAAAATGAAGCCTAAGGAAAAGAGGGAAAGTTCTGGGTTCCCGTCCCAGCTGCTGTCCCAGTTCCTGCCATTGACTGGCTGAGGGGCCTTGGTCAAGCCACTTCCTGCTCTTTGCCTCAGTTTCCTCTTCTGTAAGATGAAGAGGTGAGCTGTTCAATGGTTTGAAAACTTAAAAATCAGTGGTCCCATTTTTTTTCCTAAACAGAATCCTCTTCAGAAGCCAAAGATTCAAGGCAGATGAGAGAAGGTGCTGCTGTGAAGCTGGGAGAAGAGAGCCTGGCCCACCAAGCTTCCTCTTGTCTCCTGCATCTGCCCAGCTTTTAAACTCCTGGGCTATCCCAACAGCTCCTAGATGCCTTCCTTTAGAGCCAATTGTGATGCCACCAAATTCCCTTTCTGTGCTTTTAAACCCTTAATTTATGAGAGTGGGTCCCCGTCCTTTGTCTCTTGATGTTCCCACCTCCCATGAAGCAGGAGGCCAGGCAGGCCCCCTGGCTCCCACTTTGGGAAGGGTGAGGCCCAGACTGCTGAAGGGAGGTCTCCCAGAGTGGGGCTCTGCTTCCCCCTTTCCTGGGCCCTCCCTACCAAACAGTGCAAGCCTCTCACTGCTCACACAGCCTGCCGGCCTCCCTCCCGGTTCCCTCTCTCCTTCCACCTCCCCTTGGCTCCTCAGGCAAATGCTTGGGCCACTCCCAAGCCTGATGAATCTTTGATGAATTCTGAGTAAAGGCACTTTTAAAAATTCAGAAAGGTAGGGAAGTCTTGGGGCTGAGGGGAGGCTCCCCTCCTGTCCTTCTCCCACCCATGTGGGTTCTGCTAAGGAGGCCTGAGCCCTGGGGTGTGTGGGCAGGAAGAGGGGCGGGGCACATCGGAGCCACCCAAACCCAGGGAGCCTGCAAAACAAGGCCACTGCCCTGGAGAAGGCTTCACGCTGGCCTTCCTGATTGAAGGAGAGGCAAATTCCAGAGTCAAAGGCATCGGAAATGGAAAATGCTTAGCACAGCATCTAAGTCAGCTTCTCAGAACTGTACAGAGATAAGAAGACTGCGTCTCAGAGATGGAAGTGACATGTCCAAAGTCACACAGTAAGCTAGTAGCCAAGGCAGCACTAGAGCTCAGATCCTCTGTCTCCCAGTCCAGTGCTCAGTTCATAGGCTACCTTGAAACCCAAGTGCTCGAGGCAGAGATTCCTGACTCAAATGCAGAACTTTGCATTTCATCCTCCCAACTCCCAGCAGACTCATTTCCAGGTTGTATAGGCCCCAGGGTATAGCCTGGGCACCCATCAGAGAGAACTGGAAGGGCAGAGACTCAGAGAAGGGGAAACAGAAACTGCCGCTGATTTTTACTGATGCTAATCAATAGGCCAGCACAACCTGTCCCCCTCCCCCTTCCATCCTCTCAATCCTCTAGGCTTTGAGGAACTGGTTCCCCTGCCTGCTCTGTTTATTCCCATACCCTTCAGGTTGCCTTCCTGTGGTTTAATTTCTTTTTCCATCTGCCCTCAGTGACTCTTTCAATCCAATTTTGCCTTGATAAATTCATGTCCAGATTGGTTCAGAGGCCTGCTGGCCACTGGAAAGGGAGGCACTGGTACCAGCGTTGGAGTCACTGTTGTATGTTCTAATTCTGGCTCTATCATTCTCTAGCTGTGTAACTTTGGGCATGTTACTTGACCTCTCTGAGCTTCTTTCCTTATTATTAAAATAGGGGATGATGATTAAAAGAGACAAAGTGGATGAAAGCCTGGCATGGGGGAGTCATGCAGTGAGTGCCCATACGTGTTGGTTATATGCTTTTGCACCTTCCAGTTTCCAAGAGAGTTTGCACATTTCCCATGTCCTTCTTCACCATTCTCCTTTATGTCCCGCCATGTTTGACCTCCTAGAAATCCTCCTAAGTTGGAGGCGGAGAGGGCTGCCTCATTGCACAGCCTTACATATGATCTCATGTGTAAATGGCACCCTCTGCGTGGCTCTACATGGTGCTCCTGGCCAGGAGGCAGGTGAGGAAAATCTGGATCATTTAGCATCTGAGAACTCTATTGGGCTTGTTTTTCTCCTGCTGAAGTTCCGTCCCCCATTCTCTTGGCAGGGATACCTGTTAGCTTGTCTGGTTCTGTTCTCTGCATATTTTTTAACTTTACTCCAAGAACTGAGATTTCAACTTGATTCCCATAATTTAGACTTCAGCTTTCTGAACAACTTCTCTCTTCACCAATGTGTCCTGCTCTGATTTCTAAGCACGTAAGGTTCTAGAGACACATTTTTTGGTCTATTTCAATTGCACATTCACAGGACTTGTAAATATAAAAGAGGCCCATAAACTGAGAGAGGCTGGGTAATGGCAGCCAGTCAAAAACAATACATTTTATATCAGAACCTGAGGAGCAGCCCCTAAATCGGGCATCTGGGTCTGTGCCCTCCAAGTCTTCAAATCCAAGGTGAGATTCCATATCTGCCTCGAGGGGCATCTGGAGGATGGTAGTGCAGGGAGCCACAGAGCCCAGCCTTACATTCATAATGACTTACCTTTGAACCACTTCCTTTTCCCAGCTGTGTGGCCTTAGGCACATTGCACAGCCTCTCTGAATCTCAGTTTCCTCCTCAGCAAGCTGAGGCTAATAGCCATACGCCTTAAGGACTGTGGGCCAGTTTCCTGAGGTGAGGTCTGTAAAATGCCCTCCCCATATCACAGGAGAGAAAGTGGAAGCTCACAGAGGTCAAGTTGGGCTTGCCAAAAAGCACTGAGACAGCTGGGATTCACGTCCACACCCGTGTGGCCCTGAAATTCATGTTTCACTGCCTAGATTTATTGTAGGTTATGTTCTCACGCTCTTAATGGACCTGCTACCCAGGAGGTATAAGTCTTGTGATATTATCATTATTGATACTGATTAGCATTGTTTGATTACTTGTCTATTATAAACACTTGCTATAAACAATTCAATAATAATAATAATACCAACAATAATAGTAATGACAATAATAAATATCCACCAAAGAGAGGTCCATTTTTCTTTATTCCATCTCAGAACTTCCTTGTCCAGTGAGCTCCAACTCTGGCGTGCCTCAGAGCCATGTGGAGTTTTAATCACGCAGATGCCCTCAACCACCCTGGTGTCTATATCGTCAGCAAGCTCCCTGGAGTTTTGACATATACTTAAGTTTGAGGACCACCATCCTGGTCCTTGAATCTTCCCATGACCCGGCATCCCTGAGAGCGTCTGGACAGGTGCCACAAGATCAAGGCTAGGAGTTTGTAAGGGCAAAGGAGAGGGAGCCCTGGGCAGCTTTTCTGAGACCACAGGCTCTGGCTTTGTGAATGGCATTGCGGTGACCTTTCTGTGTTGGACAAGCATTGCAGCCGTTTCTGGGGAAATGCCTGATGCAAGAAATGACCTATTTGAACCTGTGATTGGAACTCAGGTAGCTGCTGTGTCCTGCTCACCTCCAACCCCTGGTGGGTCAGGATGGGACCTTGTCTGAAGGCTGGCATAATTAAGAGGTTCAGGGAGCTGACTGGTGGGGCTCTCTGTTCATGACTCACCTTGGAAAGCTTTGGGCATCCCTTTCTACACAGCATGTGTGTGCCCTGGGTCCCCCAATCAAAGGCCATCCTGGCTGAGGCAGGGAATGCATGGGCATCCTCAGCATCCTATCAGCCTGACCCAGTGGGAAGCCAAAGGGCACAGAACAGGCTGGAACAGGGTGGACCATGGCTGTGAGTGCAAACAGAAGGCATCTGGTCTACTGGCCTTTCTATCTGCCTGGAGGTCTTTCCACTCACTCTCCTTTGTCTTACTGGCAACCTCCTACTTATCATTGAGAACTCAGCCCAAAGTCACTTCCTCTCGGAAGACTTCCCTGATCTCCTGAGCTGGGTGCTCCTACCCTGGGAGCCTTTTTTAAGATCAACTACAGAGTTACAATGGAGGGTGTTACTCATTAATTACATTGCTCAGAGGATATTTTATTTTGTTCTGTTCTGTTTTGTTGGCCTGGAAACCTCAGGTAGGTTTATTCCTATCACAAAGGTGTAGCTAAAGCAGTCCATCACCACTGCAGCATTTTAATAAAAATGATTATATTTTCATTCTAGGAATCATGTTCTGATTAAGAATCCTGTCATTGGTTGTTAGGTACAGTCCCAGATTTAGGCTGTGGTTTGTTGTATTGGTCTAGAAATGTGACTAAAATGAGGGAGCAATTATGTTATAAAATTTGGAATTTAGCATGATATCTTTCCCATACCTTCCATAATCTTCTTCCCATTTTCTTGTTTACCTTGCAATCTTAAAGTTGGATGTCTTGGATAGTGTTCTGGCCATGAGCAGCTATATTCCTACTGAAAAAAAAAATAGTCATTGTCCTACTTTAAAATGAATAGTTTTGAAAAAGAAAAAAGAAAAAAGAAAGAAAAAAGAGACAAAGTCCACTTTAGTGACAATTTCCTTATGCAAAAGGGTGGTTCTCCCAAACCTTGTCATGGTTCTCCAAGTCCTACCTTAAATTCTATTCTGTGGTTTGTCACTGCCCAGGAACTTGACATTGACAGAAACCAATAGCCAGAGACAAAATGACAAATTATTGATACAGATTAAAATGTCTCTAAAACACCTGGGGTTATCTCTTGGTTGCTTCCTCAGTTCAGGGTCCATGTCCTTTATATATTGTTGACAGTTCTTTTTTGATGCCCACAAATACCCGTCTTGACCACTCAAGAGTTACTTTAGCAGACACTTATAGAGAACCTACTATGTGTCATGTACTGTGTCTATGTGAATGGCGTCCCCTGGAGCCCCAGATGGGATCAGTCCATGTCAGAAGTGAGTACAGAATTTGGGCTCTACTTGTGGACTTAGTTTTTTAAAAAAATAAACCTTTAATTTTGGAATAATTTTAGATTTATGTAAGGGTTGAAATATAATATAGAGTTCCCATATATACCTCACCAATTTCAGGGGTTCATTTATATATATTTATTTATTTTTAAAAAGATACTTAGATTACATAAATGTTACACACAAAAAATAGGGATTTCCATATGCCCCACTTTCTACACCTCCCACACCCTCCCACATTAACAATGTCCTTCATTAGTGTGGCACATTCATTGTAATTGATAAACGCATCCTGGGGCATTGCCACTGAGCATGGACCATAGTTCACATTGTAGTCTATACTCTCCCCCACACAGTTCTGCATGTTATGGGATGATATAAATGGCCTATATCTGTCATTGCAGTGTCATTCAGGACAATTCCCAAGTCCCAAAAAAACACCCATATTACATCTGCTTTTCCCTGTCCCTGCCCCCAGAACCTCCAGTGGCCACTGGCTCCACATCAATGTTGTAATTTCTTCCATTGCTAGAATCCCAATATGTCTATAGTAGAATACCAGTAAGTCCACTCCAGTCCATAGTTCATTCCCCAATCCTGAGGATTCTGGGATGGTGAGGTCCACTCCACCTTTAATTGAGAGGGGACTTCAGTCTCATACAGCCAATGGATGGGACTCTCTTGCTTGCAGTTGTAGGCTCTCTCATTTTTTTGGTATGGTGGTTGTCAATCCTCACCTCCTTGTTAGTTGTCCTGAGTGAGTCCAATGAACTAGAGAGTAGGTTTTGCAACTCCACTAAGGCTCCAGGCCCAGTTAGCACATGGACAGCCCAAAGATTCCAGTCTCTTGGGCGTACACCTACAAACTCCATCACCAACTATAGGTTTAAATAGAAGGGACAGATGAGCCATGTGTAGGGAAGACATAATTGAGTCCAACTCTGTCACTCTCAGGAGTACAAACTCCAAAGTAGGGCTCACTGGCAAGGCACCAAACTCCAGACCTATCTGCCCTGACCATAGGACCTGGGTGTCTCCAGAGTCCTTAGGAGCCCCACTATTTGGGGATAGTATCCACTTTGGCATTCTATGAGATCCTGCTGAGATGTACATAAGCGTTACCTCTGGTATGACCTCCTGAGTCACTTTGAAGTCTCTTAGCCATATAAACTCATTTGTCTTTACCTTTCCCCCCTTTTATTTGAGGTCTTTTTCCAGTTGGTTTGCTAGTTGGTGCTTCATAGTAATCCCTTGATGACAGGGAGGCTCATCCTTGAGAGTCATGCCCCATGCTGGGGGGAAGGTAATGCATTTATATGCTGTATTTGATTTGGAAAGAGGCCGCATTTGAGCAACAAGGAGGCTCTCAGGAGGCAACTCTTAGGCGCTCCACAACACTAGGCTAAGTTTCAATTTCAAGAGCAAAGGCTCACAAGCATAGTTGTCAATATCAAGGGCTCACCAATGGATCATCCTCCTTTGCCAGTCATTGCCCCTGCACTTGGGGGACTGTGCCTGCTCCATTAGAGAATGTGGCAGAGCTCTCTAGGATGGGGGTTCAACATTCTCTCGGTTATCGTGTGAATCTCCACTCACTGTGACAATGCCCCGTGAACACGTGAACATATTTATATACCTTATATGTATGCTCAGATGAACTTCCTCCCATGTATCCCACATCACTGACACCCCACACCAATATCCTCCCCTGCCCCAGTTGTAACCCTTCTGTGATCTAAAGCTTCTTCAAAAATGAAGCTAATAAAATAGCCAAATACAATTAATAGGAAAATGAAATAATGATAGGTTTATTTTTTTTTCTTTTTTTTTTTTAATCTCTTTTTTTTTTGCCCGTTACCTATTTGACAGTTTATTTATTTATTTTTTTAATCTCTTTTTAATAGGTTTAAATATAAGAAATAAAATACATAAAAATTTGAAAAAACCTAAAACTAAAATAAAATTAAAAGATTGGGATATTAAAAAGTAATGAAAAATATTAAAAAATTTTTTTTGACATTTTGCTTTTCATCACTGTAATATCTGTTATCCTGTATGTACAGTGACATTTTCTTCCATTTATTCCCCAGTGTCTTACTTTTTTTCATTTTGTTTTCAAAGAAGTTTTGAAAAGTCACATACAGAATACAGGGGACTCCCATATACCAACATCCTATACCTTTTCCCCCTTCCTGTATTAATACCTTTTTATATGTGGCTGGTGCCTTTGTTACAACTGATATACAAATAGTGAAACATAGCTACTAACCACGGTCAGTGGTTTACATTATGGTTTATATTTTAGACTGTACACTTTTATAAATTTTGATGACATTTAACATGGCCTGTGTCCATCATTGCATGATCATGTAGAACACTTCCATTGCCTACTAATTGCCCCTTGTTCCATCTATTTTATTCCTCCTCCCCCTCCCCTCGGGGTTCACGGCAACCCCCAGCTTCACTCTTTAGATGACAGGATTCATAGTTACTTGCAACAACACTGAGGTCTTGGCACACTGGTTTGACCTCCCCTAGTAGGAACTGCCCATACTCTCGAGAGACTCCTGCCCCTCTGTTTGTGAACATAACAGTCCTCCCCAGGATGGGAGTCCAACTCCTTCCTGCTCATTATGTGGGTCTCCACCCACTGACACAACACTTTATGACAAAATGATCACTCATACACTCCCTAGAAGCCTGTTCCAGGTGTGCCTTTCAGAGGTTCGTTTTGAGAACTGTGGGGAGAGGACATTCTTTCAGATCCCAGAACCAGTAATACTTGTGCGTCTCCAGAGTTACTCACGTGCTTTATTTTTAGGAACACTCTGTGCTGTATAATGGAGAGGGTTTCTTCTTTTGCATTGACTGCTAGGAAGCTCAGAGGTAAATTTGCCGCCCAATTCCAGCAAGTGTGTAGGACCTTTTGGACACATATTTTGGGTATTAGCTTTGCCCTTGGTTTCATCTTTTTCTTCCTACATTATTTTCCTTTCCTTGTTTGCTTCATTTTTACTTTGTTTTTCTGTATTGAGCTTTGCTGCTCTCTCTCTTTTTTTAAACAATTTATTGAAGTACATAATTCATACATGAACATACATAAACCCTATAAGTGTTCAGTAAACATTGTGAACTTACAAAACAAACTTGCATAACATCATACAGGGCTCCCACACATCACCCCACCACAAATACTCGGCATTGTTGTGAAACATTTGTTAACAAATTATGAAAGAGCATCATCAAAGTATTACTACTAACTATAGTCTGTATCTTACTCCCCTATACATTTTTTTAAGGATTTACTTTTAGCCATTTTTATCCCCTCCCCTCTTTTGCCGTTTTTGTGTCCATTCGCTGGGCAACTCTCTGTGTCTGTTTCCTGCCCTTTCTTCTCATCCTCCTCCTGTCTTCACTGGGATTCGATCCTCAGAACCTCCGTTGTGGGAGAGAGGCATCCTACCACCTGTGCCACCTTAATTCCTGGTTTTTCGGTGTGTCTCATGTTGGCTCTCCCTTGTGTCACTCTCCTGTTACGTCATCAGCTTGCTGCATGGCTCGTGGGGCCTGATGGTACACACGTGCATGGGGCCTGGTGGCCCATGCGCCTTCTATATTTTTCTTTTTTTTTCTTTTTACCGGGAGGTCCGAGGGATCGAACCCAGGTCCCTCCATATGGGAGACGGATGCAACCATTTGAGCCACATCCGTCCCCCTGCGATATCTCTTAAGGTTGACCAAAGATACCTAGAGTTACAGTCTTTTCCCATACAGGATGGTTGCTGCTCTCCTCAAATCATTTTTGGAACAAGGCGGGGGTATACATAACTGGATAAACAAATGGATCAGTTCCTTAGTGTTCCCAAGGTGCCTGGCACCTGCTTCTATTCTATCATTTATCACGTTTTATTGTAATTGCTTGTTTACGTGTCTGACTCCCCCACTGGGCTGGGGCTGCCACCTGGTTTCCCCACAGCTGGACTCCTCTGCGTGACTGAACCCCCCAGGATAGGCTGTTGCCTGCGTCATGTTTTTCAGGCCCTGAGCCTACCACACCACCCACCCCCGCCCCACTCGGACACTCACACACATACACACTCCACACACTCACTCAGAGCTGGAGTGGATACCCTGTATGTGCTCCCTTGCAGCACAAGGCCCCCAAGACCAGTCAACAGCCAGAAGGAGGGAGAATCAAGAGCCAGTTAGCACCCAGAGTTGTCAGAAGATGGACGGGGAAAGTGCGGGGCTGCCCATGGCATGTACTGCTTCCTCCTCCAGCTCAGCCCCTGGCCTGGCACGTCTCCTGCCTTCCATCTTGATCCTTTCCGAGTCCCCTCTCTCCTCCTGCACCGCCCGCCCCCGCCCCGGCCATCCTGGTGATGGGGTGAAAAGGCCATGTTTGCCAAATGGAATCACAGGATCCCAAGGCTGCCGACTCAAGATCGTTGGTATCCCACCCTCCTCACCCAGGAACTCACCCTGGACCGTTCTGTGACTCAATCTTCCCCCCTCACCTTCTCATTGTATAGATGGGGCCACTGAGGCGCAGAGAGGGAGAGCGATTTCTCCCAGGCCACACGGTGAGTTGGAGGCAGGCCCCTTCTCTACCTGGGGAATGAGGCCCCCGCGGAGCCAGCTGGGGAAGGTTTGGGGGATCAGGAGTTTCCTAGAGCTTTGTGGGAGGCCACCCCAAGGACGTGAGGGCTGGCCAGTCATTCTGGAAATAACTTTTTCTCTGCGCCACCCCCACGTTCTGACTCCTGGAATCAGGTACGCTCTGAAGGTTTGCTTTGAAGAAGGAAAAGGAATGATAAAGGGGCAGCTTTGGGCTGGGTGGCGAAAAGGAGTGTCAGGGACTGGCCCAAGTGTCTTCCTGTGTGAGTAGGAATGCAAACTCCACTGTCTGCAGGGATCACGATCTAATGGTGAAAATGAGGGGACCACTGTGGGCAGGGGGCAGGGGTGGAGAACAGGGACCCTGGCTGAAAGGGTGTGCTGGTTCCTCAGCCCTGCCACTGCCTCAGGCATGAGGCTGCAGAAGCTGAAAACCCAATGTTTATGTGAAATCTAAATTCTCACATGTTTGAGAATTAATTCCAAGATTTAAAAGCTCTGTATGAATACAATGTGTAAACCTTTTTTGGATCTTGATTCAAACAAATCACCTGTAAAAAGACACCTTTGAGACAATTAGGGAAATTTGAATACTTAGGAGGTAACAGATGCTAATAAGGAATTATTCTTCATTTTGTTAGGGTGATAATGGTTTTGTGGTTACTTTTAAAACAAGTCATCTGCTGGAAAAACGTACTGAAATATTTATGGGTGAAATAATGTGATGTCTGGATTTGCTTTAAAATACTTCAGAAAGATAAAGATGTGTGTGTGGGACAGATGACAGAGGCTTGGCAAAATGTTGATAGTTGTTGGAGCTGGGAATGGGTGCATGTGGCTTCACTGTACTAGTCTTTGCTTGGGGGTATGTTTTTAAAATGTCCTTTAAAAACTGCTCCTTCTGGGCTGAACCAAACCTGTTGGCAGTTTGGATATGGCCTTAGACTGCCTTTTTTTAGCCTCCAGTCTGGGATGTTCTCTGACATTTAAGCCATAGAACCTCAGGATGGGAAGAAACCCTGGAGACCATAAGCCCTCCAGCCCTCCAGCCCAATCTGACCTGCTACCTGCTTTTGCCAATAAAGTTTTATTGGAATGCAGCCTCGCCCACTGATTTATATATTGACTATGGTTGTTTTGGTACTACAGAGACTGTATGTCTTGCAAAGCCTAAAATATTCACTATCTTAATCTTTAGGGAAAGACTGCCAACTCCTGACCCAGGTGATCCATCCATGTTTAGTACTGAGGCCCTTGTGCTGTGCCTTCCAAGCTTAGGGTTGACGTGGGGCCCTGCTGATGGAGTTTTCCACCTGGGAAAACAGGTCCCAGGGATGGAGAGAGAGGTCAGGCAAAATGAGAACCAAGAGCACCTGTCGTGACGCCTATGGCATTCCAGGGGATTCCAAGGACGGCTCTGTCTGAGAGGCAGTGTGGAGGTGGGCAGAGTGGTTGGACTTTGGAGCCAGGCGGGTGGATGGCCAATCCTGAGCCTATCTTTTAGTGTGTGGGTTAAGTTTATGCCTTAGGTTCTTCCAAGAAATGGGAACAATGAATGATGAACAGCACTTTTGTGGTGGATTAGAGGTTCTGATATAAAGCATCTCACAAACAACAGGTAGATGTTTTTGTTTTTATGTCCCTGTGCTGCAATCATTGAATTTTGGATCATAGGGATCCAATGTTACTAAATTTAATTGTTAACCTTAGAAATATCTTCTTAATAAAAGGAAATAAATGCAGATTATAGAGGATTCAATGCAACCTTTGTTTAAGGTAAAACAAGATGTTTATTGATTTTTTTAAGGGAAAGCAAAGGAGAAATTTGCATTCACATAAAAATGATGTGCCTCTACTTGAGTTAGAAACTAGATGTTAACATTGGATGACAACTGGAAATAAGGTTTATATGCAATCATATGTATAAAACGATATTCTATAGAATCCCAATTAGATGGCAGTAGGAAGATTCTGGAAAGCTTCACATGTATCCAGATAAGGAGACCATGGCATGGTCTCTCTAGACTTTGCCCAGGTAAGCATCAGTAACATTGGAAGTAGTGCCTATTACCTAGGGTTGTTTGGGAGATAATTAACCTATGTGAAGTACCTAGCACGGTGCCTGGCAATAGTAGATGTCTAACAAATCTTGATTCCGCCAGCCCATCCATCCTTCCATCATCAATTGCCTGCCCTTCATTTGGCCTGCTATGGGTAACAGTTCTGCTTAGTCCCTACGTATTCTCTTTACATACATACAGATTCATATTCAGTAGACCTGAGAGACAAGCTCCCTGGTGATGCTGATGACTCTGGATCTCATATCGCACTATGAATATCAAGGGAGCAGAGCAGGGTCTCTTCACAGCAGCACCATTGACATTTTGAGCCAGATGAGCCTTTGTTGTGTGGACACATGCCGTGTATTGAGGGATGTTCAACAGCAGCCCTGGCCTTCACCCACTAGATGCCAGCAGCACCCCTCCAGGTTGTGTGTGACAACAAAAATGTTCCCAGACATTGCCAGATGTCCCTTGGGGGGACAATCACCCCCATCTGAGAGCCCTTGGTGTAGAGAAGAATTCACCCACAGACCAGGGCAGGAACCATCAGCTGCCCTCTGCAGTCAGCCTTTAAGCACCAAGGTGCCGATGCTGCGAGTGGCAGAGATGAGAGCGCCCACGGATCCCTATGCCCAGAGCCTGGTCTCAGGGCCCCCAGAGACCCTGCTTACCTCTGTCATGCTCGCGCTATCACAGAAATCCTGCAGGGCCATCATCACTTAGAGTTTACTCAGTGCTGCCACTGCTACAACCCACATGGAAGGGCAGATCAGAAAACCGAAGTGAACTGCCCAGGCTCACAGGACAACTTGGAGCCAGAGATGGGGTGAGAGCTAAGATGTCACAGCTGCCCCTGGGAGGGGTAGGTCTGGGCATCTTCCCTGCTGCTGCCCAAGGGGCTGCCATCCCTCCCCTTTCCTCCTAGTTCCCTCAGCCATATTAACTGGAATAGTAATGGCTAACATTTATTGAGCATCATTTAAAGCATTTTACAAGTATTATTCTATTCTTCCTTCGTGACAACACATTGATGCTTATACTGTAGGTGAGGAAACCGAGGCACAGAGGGGTTCAATACCTCGCCCAAGGCCATAGACTTTGTAAGTGGGAGAGTTGGGGTGCAAACCTAGGCAGTCTGGCTCTAGAAACCACATGCTGTATTCCTTTTTGAGACTTGAAAATAGAACCTGACGTCTCCTGTCTCCCAGGCTGTCATTTTGCCATCATACATTGCACCCAAACAATGCCTAACCAGGTTGGAGCACCTCCTGCCACCCCTGCTTGGAGGGACACGGCCCCTCTGTGTGCACCTTCAAAGCTTATTCAGGTGCCGTGACTGAATGGCAGATGCACCAAACTTGTTAGTCTCAATACTGATATCCCAGCCTCCTCTGGGGAGCCAGCCTGCCCAAGGATGATGGGGAGTGGAGAGAGGCAGAGGAGCCTTCTTAAAGTGCCTTCAGTCATTGTGGGAAAGCTAAGGGAACACACCTATGCTGGCAGCTAGTACACGGATGCCCGCTGGCTGCTGGGTTTCCACGAAGGAGAGGGAAAGAGGCTGACAGGCAGATGATTTGGATTTAAAGGTTCGAATCTCAGCTCAACCACTTACTAGCTTTGTGACTTTGGGCAACTGACTTGACCTCTCTGAGCCTCAGGTTCTTTGCCTGTGAAATGGGGTCGTTTGGGGCATTGCTGTGAGAATTAGAGGAACCTGTGGGAGGTGCCCGGCAGGTCCCAGGAGCTCAGTAGGTGGAAGGTGTTATTTATAATACGACCTAGACCATGAAAGCCAGGTGAGCTGAATCTGTGTGCTCATTGGGAAGGCTGAAAAGTGGCATGATGAGCCTTGTGTTTGTCTAAGATCTCCTTTTGGGGGAATAGCTCCCCACATATCCTTTGGGGAACTTTTTCTCTCCCACTCCATGTAGTATTGGGGGAACCTCCAATCCGAGGATTGTGACCACATTTGAGCCTCAGGGCGGGCTTACACCTGGCTATAGGAAATGGCTGAGAGGTGGACATATGGCTCAAGCTAGGTCTATCAGAGTCCTTACCCAGGGTTTTTTATGCAGGCTCTAGGGAAGAAAACTTTGTCTTCTGATGGTCCCTACCCCCACTTATCTGTCCTACCTACCCAAGCCTATGGGGAAGCCTGTTTCCTGTAGGAGAGAATGAGGGCATAGATGGAGGCACACATATTGATATAACAGGGAGATCTACAGACCTGGCAATCTCGTTTTATGTGACTCAATACTGCTCCATCAAATGAGCCCACAAAATTCCCTTTCAGCTTCAGCTATCTTGAGATGGGTTTTTGTAACTTTCAACCATAAAAAAAACCTGGCTATGAAAAAGGAGATATTCAAAGAGACTTGGAGTAAGCTGTGGTGAGTGTCCAACTAAAGGTGAAGGCATCCAGAGTCAGAAAAAGAACTGTCTTGGAGTGAATCTCCCATTCCTGTGTTCTCTTGCTTGTATTGATGGCTTGCATCTTGCATGTCCTTTTATCTTGGAGCATGACAGCCTCCTATTGTGTTCCAGGGAGCATAAGATAGTCAGGCTGGAGCTCTACGTGGAGACCAGCTTTGTTCAGTGGGCCTTATCTGCAGATACTGGATGTTGAGCAGGATGCACATGGTTCTGACTTGTAGCCCTAGTGCCAAGAAATCAATATATTCTTGATTTGGATGTGGGCTTCCAAGTATCCCCAGTAGTGTAGTTGTCACAGGGTGCTAGGAGGATGAACAACTGTAATAAAATGCAGCTACGCTAAGAGGTGACCCTCCCAAGCATGCCTGGAGAATTTGAAAGTGAGATGGTGTTTGAGGCTCCTGGCCTGCCCCTGTGGTGCATGGGGACAATGTGGTTGGAGAAACCTTCACTGAACAGATGGGGTATAAATTGGGGAAAGGAACTCCACCCTGAATGCAGAACAAGATCAGCAGGCTGGTTTTAGGTTAAATGTTAGGAAGATTAAGAGGTGTTGAGGACACTGACATACTAATAAGGGAAAGGAGAAAGGACCTTCCATTTTTTGACTCCCTGCTACACACTAGGCTAGGTCCTTTAGAAACATTTTCTCACTTAAATCTTATAAGAACAAACCTGGATCCCATACATTGCTAGTGGGAATGTAAAACGGTACAGCTGCTTTGGAAAACGGTGTGGCATTTCCTCAAGTTGTTAAATTCGGAGTTACCCTCTGATGGAGCAATTCCACTCTTGGGTATATACCCAAGAGAAATGAAAGCACATGTCCACACAGAAACTTGTACAGGAATGTTTGTGCAGCATTAGTCATAAAAACACAAAGTGGAAATGACCCAAATATCCATCAGCTGATGAATGGATAAATAAAATGTGGTATATCCATGCAATGGAGTATTAATTGACAAAAAAAAAAAGAAGTGAGGTATTCATACATGCTACAACATGGACGAACCTAGGAAACGTTATGCTGAGTGAAAGAAGTTCGTCGCAAAGGGCTCGTATCATACCATTTATACCATTTATATGAAATATGCAGAATAGGGAAATCTATAGAGAAAGACAGTAGATTTGTGGTTTCCCAGGGCTGGGAGCAGAGATGTGGGTTGATGGCTAAGGAGGTACAGGGTTTCTTTTTGGGGGGTAATGGAAATATTCTAAAATTGATTGTGGTAATGGATGCACAACTCTGTGAATATACTAAAAGCTGTTGAATTGTACATGGTAAGTAGGTGAATTTTATTGTATATGGATTATAAAACCATAAAGCTGTTTTTATTTTTATTTTTATTTTTATTTTTTTTTACCAGGAGGTACCGGGGATCGAACCCCGGTCTCTCCATATGGTAGACGGATGCCGAACCTCTTGAGCCACATCCGTTTCCCATAAAGCTGTTTTTAAAAAGTTGTCAGTGTTTTCCTTAGAGAAGAGAGAAAGGGGAGGTGGAAATGGGCCAGAGGTTGCTGTTTTTCATAAGAGTCTTGTATCACGATTTGACCCGTAAACTATGACGATGTAGAACTTAGAATAAAATAGAAATTAAGTCGAAAATCACACACTCACCCTAAAAATAAAGAAGCAAGTCTGTAATGTATTATTGTTTCCATCTTACAGAGGAGGAAGCTGAAATTCAGAGAGGCATAAATAATTTACTCAGGGCCAAATTGCTGCTAAGTTGAGAAGCCAGAATTGGAACTCACGTCAGTTTGGTTCCTAAGGGTTAAGCGTTGCCACGGAAGGCCGTAAGGAGGGTCAGCAAGCTCCTCCTGAAAGTCAGCCTCTCTGGGGGGGTCTGTGTGGGCCAGGGACAAATGGAGTGGATCTCAGCCGTCTGGCCAGCCCAGCCCAGTTAGCGCCAGTCACGTGGTATAAGAAATGCCCCTGCCTGGGTACAAGACTCCATACTGCTAAGGTGGGTGTAGGAAGGAGGCAGCGGCAGTGCAGCCATGCTGGCCGGTCCTCATGGTCGCCCCTTTTGAAAGGTTCTCTTTCTGGTTTCTGCTGTTGCTGCCTTACTGGCCTTAGGAGGATGCCGAACCTTTGGTGACTCCGTGGACAAACGGCCCTCCCTTTCCACCCCACAGCAGAGCCAGGGTGAGACCAGTATAAAGCTTGCAAAAGCTGCAGAGGGCCTTGATGCTAGAGGGTGGAAAGTAGGGGCCAAGAGCCGGGCAGACGTAGCTGCTGGACCCTGAGCAAGTCACGGCACTGCTCTGAGCCTCAGTTTCCTCATTCATACAAGGGGTCTAAGAACACCCATAATACAGGACCATGAAGGCTTAATAAATCGCGCAGGTGAAGCACCTGTGTTTTGGTGGGCACCTGATCCCGCAGCCTGGAAGCAGGGAGGTAAGAGGCAGTGGTTAGGGCATCTCCTTATTTTAATCCTTAACCTGCTCCATTCCACATGTCTAGTGTGTGTAATTTTCTAGGAATGGCTTGGTTGCCGTCTTGTCTGGGGCTGGGTGGAAGTCTACAGGAGCTGGCTCCTGCCTCTAAGCACTTATTATCTTTGGCTTCTATGCAGGGATACCATAAATGGTGCCGGCACCCTGCCGAGACTGAGAGGGCCTGAGGCCCTGAGGTGCAGGGGCGGGGTCCTCGCTCCTCAGTGCCCCCTCCTGCCGGCACTGGGCCTGCTGTGCCGTGAGCCCTCAAGAAATAGATTCAAGGACAGGAGGTAGAATGTCAAAGCTGAAAGAAACCTCAGAGGGCATCCAATCCAGTAATTCTCAATTTATTTTTAACCTCAAAACCCTTTCTTCAAAGGGAAAGTGTATGCAGAGCCCAGGCTATATATAGATAAAAGCTGAGCTGGTCTGACGGCAGTGGGGGGTGGGACGGGCCTCTCCCTGCTTGGGCCTTCTCTTTCCATCCAAGCCTGTGGAAGCCTCACCACTGCCCAGAGCAGAGGGCGAAACCCACCAGTCACATCTCCACTGCTGGCTTTACAGATGGGAAGTCTAAGGCTTAGGGCAGAGGGGTGGGTTGTGGCAGGCTTAGAGCAGCACAGGGAGTGGAGCTGGCTTTGCCCTCAGGCCATATGGTCCCTTGGCCTCGAGTGGGCTTCCAGAGCACCAGGTGTCTCTAAATGCCTTTTTCACCAGCAGCCCTGAGTGCCCTGGACTCCTACAAAACAGCGTCTCTGTCACGATCATGTTCGTCATTAACTGGGGGAGGCGCGGGGTGGAGGAGAAAGGCAGAGGTTTGTGAACTTGTCAGAATAAGTCAGGCTTTACTACCATCATCATGACCTACAGAACTCCCACCTCCTCCAAGGAGCGATCCCTCCCGGTTGGAAAGGATCTATTCTCCTTCCTCCCTTCTTTTTCAGCCTTCTCCCTTTATTTGGCCATTCACCGGTGCAAGATGCAATGGGCCTTCGGTTTTGTAGTGGTTTATAGGTTTGAAAAGCTGCTGCCATATACCAGTCCTGGGCATAGAGCTTCTACTGATAAAAGACATGGACCTGACTTCCAGGAGCAGTCGGAAGAGCTGGTTATGTGATCCTGTGCTAGGTGTTCCTAAATGAGGATGTCAGGGTGCTGGACGCTCCATTATCATTACGGCGACCACATTTTCCCAACCCCAGATCAGTATACCTGGAATGGCAAAAACTCCTGTACATAAGGAGACAACAGGATGGGATGTTTGAAATTGTGTCACCAAAAATCTGAGCTGTTTGGGTGCCTTAATTATAGACGAGTTCTCTATTTGCCTGACATCGGAGTTACATATGTGTGTAGATAGATGCAGCGGGAAAGGAGAATGGTGGTGGGTGTATTTCCGAGGGGGCATTCTCAGATAGCTTTGAGCCTTGGCCTTTTAATCAGCCACCGCTCAGAATCTTTGTTTTTGTTTCTTCTTTAAAGCAAATGTGCACATTTTCAACCCTGTTGCAAAACAGGTAGAATTGAATTTTAGTCCTTACAGTTCCCACAGCTGATTTCATGCACTTGTGAAGGTTGTTTGGTGTATCTGACTCTACAATTTGCCCTCTCCAGGGCGCTCTGTATGGATGCCCAGCTTCCTCTTTGACAAGGCAGGAAGTTCCTTGAGAGCAGGAATTTATCTTTATCTTAATTTTTCTATCCCATTTAGTGCCCAGCCCAGCCCTTAGAATGACTTGGTGAATTGAATTAAAACCCCCTCTGATTCAATGCAGTTCAACTTGCCACTTGCAGACTAGCTCCCTCTCTTCCTCAGATGCATGGGGAGGGGAACTCACAGATATGGGGAGAATGGTGCGCCAGGTACTGCCCCTTGCACACATTATCTCACAAACCCCTCCCTGTCCCTGCACCCGTGAGGGAGGTCACAGGAGAGGAAACAGGCTCTGACCCCAAGAGTTCCTAGCTTACCAGAAAGGAAGTGGGGCACTAGGATGGGGCCCCAGGCCCGCCGTCCCGAGCATGTGCTCTTCCAACCAGACTGGGTGCCTGTGGCTATGACTCTCTTCCCTGCTCCCCTCATGGCTCCTGGAAGCAGGCTGCAGCCCCTTGACCTCTTGAGCTAGTTAAAACAGCAGCTATGACCTCTCAAGTTGCTTTTATCTCCCCATTGATCCCCAATTTCCAAAAGGTTGCAATGTAAAGATCTGACCTAGAGTCTCTCAGCCATTAAAGCCTCTTTCACCGGAGTGATTTTGGTTACAGGAGGCAGTTTTGTTTCTTTGGTCTTCTTTCTATGTGCAGCATCTGGCACACGGTTTGTACTTGAGTCCTGTTTGTTGAAAGGATGAAGGAAAGAATGCTTGATTTAAAGACTGAATTGTCCTGGCTCAGCTCTCAATTCTTTGGATAGTGGAGATCCAGTCTGTGCAGGCCTAATCTCAAAGCAACCCTAAAGCCCCCCGCCCCCAAATAAATAAAGAATAGGAAAAAGACTAGCACCCTAGTACCCTGCCCCCTCCCACATGCACACTTACATTCCCCAGGAGCCAATGCTAACCCTGTGGGCTCCTCAGAGTGAGCCCACAGCCCCTCGCTGCTCAAAGTGTGGCCATGGACCAGCAGCGTCCGCATGGCCTGCGAGCCTGCTAGAAATGCAGCAGCCAGACCTACTGAATCAGAATCCGCATTCAGCAGGATCTTTAGGACACCGGCATGTACATTAATGGCTGAGAAGCGTGGGACTAGATGACAAGGCTGGTGGAAACTTGTTTATTTAAGAGGGTGGTCAGATTTTTTTTCTTCCACATCATGAGAAAAGTTTTGGAGAAAGTATGCATGCAAGGACCTCAGGAATGGAGAGAAGAAACATCTCGGGAGAGAGGCTAATAGTGATTATTATTATAACTCTTCTTATCATAATTGCTAACCTTTACTGAACACTTGTGTGTGTGCTGGGCACGTGGCATTCATTACCTTATATAATCCTCACCACTACAAGGGAGTTATCATTATTCCCATTTCATGGTTGAGAAAATGCAGGCTCAAGGTGATGAAGCAGCTGCCAAGGTCACATAGCAAGATG
The DNA here is from genome assembly GCA_026826555.1 of Tolypeutes matacus. Lineage (NCBI taxonomy): Eukaryota > Metazoa > Chordata > Mammalia > Cingulata > Chlamyphoridae > Tolypeutes > Tolypeutes matacus. The sequence continues at coordinate 18,620,866 of JAKSZT010054055.1, forward strand.
TGAGTTCTGACTCTAACTCTGACTTCTTTTTGTTCAGTGACCTTGGCCAAATCATTTGCAACTCCAGGCTGGGCTGTTCTCCACCTTGGAACCAGAGAGAACAATGCCCAGAGCCTCCTAGGAAGCAGGCCAGGAGAGGAATAGCAAATATACAAGCCTGCAAGGTCCTTTGGAGCTGAGATGTCCTATTTCCAATGCAGTAGAATCATTTAACTGATAAACATGAAAGCAATGTCAAGATGGCAATAAATTGCCTTGCTATCAAGCTAGGCCTTTGTGTAGTGTTCAAAAGAAACTAATTAAAGGAATTTTTCTTTAAAGTATATTTGACCCAGACATTTCCACATTGGCCTTGGAAGCCAATCCAGTTTGAACACTTGGCATGAAGCTTGAATTATTAACGCATGAATGAAATATGTTATTGCATATTTGCCTTAGAACATTTTGGGGATGAGGGAGGATTTAATATATCTCTTGGGCATTTGACTATGGATTTGACTAGGGGTAAAGCTGGAGAAGACTGCGAGTATATATGTATGTATGTGTGTATGCATGTGCATGTGTTTCCTTGTAAAACATACATCACAAAACTTGGTGCTTTATCAGAACTCCAGCGTTCAGATGACTGAGACAAATTTTAAAGAGAATTTTTCATAGCTAATACATAAAACATGACCTCCACTGTCTTCCTCTTTAAACAGCTTTGTTAAATAGTCAGATAAATGACATCTCCCTTGCTGCTGTGAATCCATTAGGGAATTGTATTTGTATAGGGAATTTCACCTGACGATGTCAAATGGCTTGGGAAATATCAGTCAATTCAGCCTCTCGGCACCCCTTGGTTTATCTTTCCTCCTTTGCTATTGACAGTGGCTCCATGAAAAGTGGAGACTTGGCAGAACCAGTGTCCCAGTGAATGGTTTCCAGGATAGCTGGCATGGGGCAGCCCCCTGACTCCTGCTTGCCAGCTTGCTGGGCTCCAAGGGGATGGGCCTTGGAACAGGGCTGCTGCCACTCCTGCCATCACTCACACTCTCCACTTAATTAGACATCGAGCTGATGCTGGAAAGTTCAGCAAGGAAAGAAGCTAGTGTCTAAATAATGATGGTAATAATAAGAGTAGCTAATATTTACTGCTTAATATGTGTTGGGCTCCATGTTAAACATTTGACATGGGGAGTCCAGTAAATCCTTCTGAGCTTTTGAGGTACTTCGGGGGTTACCCTGACCGTATTGGTAAGACACTGCAACACAGAGAGGTTAAGTGGCTCAATTTCTGCTGTTAGGAAAACAGGACCAAACCAAGATTTATCTGGTCATAGCCCACACTCATACCCACTTACTATGATAGAGCAGAGAACATTATCTTTATAGTCCCAGTTTTCGAGGGAGAAAATGAAGCATGGAACTTTTTTAATGTGTGTGCACATATATGTATTCAATGTGTGCATTTAATAAATGCTTCCAGTCTTGCTCCCTTTTGTTCAGTTCTCATCATTGATGCTGAAATAATTTTTGTTGTTGTTGTTACCTTAAAATAATCTATATTTAGATACCTACAACAGCTAGCATGGTGGCAGTTTTGATGATCCACCGTGTTGCTTCTCTTAGCCGTTTGCAGTCCACTCACACATACCGACACTCTCTGATTTCATGAATCGATATATTTCTTCAAATCATGCTCCAAGGAGAATCCCGAGAATATAGATTGGGCAGGATTATTGCAGACATCAGTTTAAACATGCTTAGCCATGTCAGCAGAAAGCTGAAGTAAGGCATGAAGGGGCCATTTGGTGGTGTGGAATGAACAGAGTCGGGGCTGGGGTGGGCAGCAGAGTGGCTAAAAGAGAGCGCTAATGTGCTCTCCCGCCCGGGGGAAGTTGCTGGGGCTGGGACGGAGCCTCATGGGCGGCTGCGCAGGCTGCGCAATGCAGACCTCCAGGGGGCGCTGTTCTCACCCGCCACCCTGGGCAGGGCCGGCCTGGCGGCCCCGAGCTGCACAATGTGCCTGGCCATAGGCAATGGGCTCTTACTGAGCGCTTGTAAGAGTAGAAGCATGTGGGGAGGCGGCTGTGGCTCGATCGGTGGGGGCTCCCGTTTACCATGTGGGGGGCCCCGGGTTCGGTTCCCGGGGCCTCCTGGTGGGGGCGGGCCCGCACGGCGTGGTTGGCTGACCCAGCGAGCGCGGGCAGCAGGGGGGGGATGAATGAATAAAAAAAAAAAAAAAAAAAAAGAGTAGAAGCATGTGTTGTGGGAAAATGGGATTGCTTAGGGGAAGGGATTTTTAAACCGGGCCTTGTTGGTTCAGTAGAATCTCGGCGGGTGGAAAACAGGGAGCGGGAAAGTCCAGGCAGCCAGCTGTCTTCATCCTTTGAGCCCCAGCACCCCCTCCACCTGCTCTGGGACTGCCTTCTGTTGCAGTAGCTGCCTCTCCCTTTCCTCCCACGGCGCCGGGCGTACCTCTGTGCCGACCGCCTTCGTTTGCTAGGGCTGTGTGACAAGGCACCACAAACTGGGTGGCTCAAAACAGCGGAAATTTATGGTCTCACAGTTCTGGGGCCTAGAAGTTCGAAATTAAGGCGTCGTCAGAGCGACACTTGCTCTGAAGTCTGTAGGGAAGGACGTGCCCCGGGCCTCTCTCCTGGCTTCTGGTGGCGGCTTGCGGGCACTCCACGGCTTCCCTGCCTCAGCCAGCACAGGGCATTCACCCCATCTGCCCGTCTGTGTCCAAATTTCCTTTTCTTGTGAGGACACCAGTCACACTGGATTAGGGCCCACCCGAATGAAGTTTGGGCTCATCTGAACTAAGAACATCTTCAAAGACCCTATTTCCAAATAGGGTTGCATTCACGGGCCCGGGGCCTTGAGCATGTCAGTCCACAGCACCGCCCTTTGCCACACCATTCTGAGAATGTTCGTACCCAAGTCCCCTGGGCTCCCTGGAGCCCCTCTCCCCACCTGCACTGCTCTGTGAGTGCAGAGTTTCACTCTGAAACCCAGGACCTCGCACTGGTGTCGGCACATAGTAGGTCCTGGCACATAGTAGGTGTTGCGTGAACCAAGTAACAGATGTATGAATGAGCGAAGCTGGTGTGATAGGGCTGAGAACAGAGGCAGGGCAGTCAGTTTGCAGCTAAGAGATATCAAGGGGCTTAGAAAGTACAGTGGACCAGGGAGAGACTGGGCAGAGCTTGGGGACTGCTGCGCTGGGGAAGGCGGGAGAGCTGAGGCAGGCGCTTGAGTGCTGTCAGCCACCCTGTGTGGAGCCAGCACTCTGGGCATAAACCTGACGCACCAACCAGGGCTTGGAGCCCAGTGACAAGCTCCTGCCCCCTGACCCTGGGTCTCATTCAAAGACTGATGATTCTTCCCTTGAGGGTTAGGATTGAGCATGGGCCTGAATTCAGCAGGCGACAGAAGTGGCTGCAGACAGAGCTTTTTATCAGACTGAAAAATTAATATGTGAAACAAAGCCAACGGTACTGGGCATTCTTGGGCATGGAGAGGCCAAGGACACAGTGATGTTAGGTGACGGATTGGCAGTCAAAACAGGTGGCCCTCCAGGGTCAAAGGCAGGGTAACTCCCTGCTGCCCAGCCCGTTTGGAAGGGGCTTTCCCCATGGCAGTGTCCGCTTGTTGGGTGAGATGCACTAACATCTGCCCTTTTCTTCATCTTGTGGGAAATCAGATTCTCACGGTGATACCCTTGCCTGATGTAAATCCTGTCTACCCTAGATCTGGGCACGAGGTTACGTAAGTACTTTGAGAGACTATGTAGATAGTGGGGAAAGCAGGAGTTTGAAGGCAGACACAGCTTTGTTCAAATTTTGGCTCACCACTTACCAGCCGCGTGACCAGAGGCAAGTCATGGAACCTGTCTGAGCCTCAGTTTCCTCGCCTGTCAAGGAGGGGTGATGAGTCCTTTCCATTGAGTGATTGTGTGAATTAGGTCAAATGCCTGGCACACAGTAGGTTCCCAACAAACTCCAGCTGTTGTAAAGGGTTACTCTCATCAATTCTCAGCCTAGCTGCAGGCCCACTGTCCACAGCCTGCGATGCCTCCTGCGCCCCCAATCTGGCTGGGTCCTACTCCCAGCCCCACTCATCCTTCCAGGTCTGGCCCCAGGGCTGCCCATGCCAGGAGCCCTGATCTGTCTCCCCAGTGAGGAGGGGTCCCTCCTCAGGTCTGGACGTTCTGGTCTCTCCCGGCCCCAATCTATGTGGGGTCCCCAGAATAACATGGCTGAGAAGGTGAACTCTGGAGTCAGATGAGCTCTTGATTTCTCTGTGCCTCCGTTTCCTCATTTACAAACCTAGCAGGGTTAGAACTAGTCCATTCTACCCCTCTTGGCAGCAGGTGGCAGAGAGATCTGCGTGCTTGGGAATATGAGGGAGCCAACATGGGAGAACCCACGGTGCCCTCCTCTCTCTGAGATTCGGAGAGGCTGAGGGACTTGGGTGAGGGTAAGCAAGAGGGTGGGCTGAGTCTGCCGATGCCAGAGCTTGGTCTCCTCCCTCCCCCACCTCCTCCCACTCCAAGGTCCTCAGAGGGGGCGGGAACCAGACTGGCAGGCTGAGATGCTGAATTTGCCGATTATCTCGTTGTCTAGGCCCCCCTCCACTCCTGGTTTTCACACACCCTACAGTCCTCTCCCCCAGGAAAACCGGACTCTATTGGAGTCACGGGAACAGCCCAACTTCCCGCCGGCTCTGTATCAGCGCTCTCCCTCCTATCTCGTTAGAAACCCTCTGGATGCTCGCTCTCCTCCATGGCCGGCATCATCACTCTTGCCCGTTATCCCTCTCCCTGGAAGGCTGGCTGCTTCGTTGGAGTTTGTTCTGCATGCGGTGCAGACGATTCCTTATGATGCACTATCCAGTGCTCCTTTCCGACTGGCCCAGAGCCATGATGGGCTTCACCAGGATCCCCTGGGAAAAAGCAAGGGTGGGAGGCATGAGACCAAATGGGGAAACTGAGACCAAGGGGCAGCTGGTGCCCAGAGCTTTCCTGGACTTCCCCTTGCCCGGGACCCCGTGCCTGCTGCGTGCCCTCCTTTGGGTCCTCCTCAGGCTTGCTGGTGCCTTCCCATCCTTGCAGCTTTAATCCTCCAGCCCACAGAGCCTTAGTTTCTCCCACTGGGCTTCCTGAACACAGTGGCTGCCTCTGCCGGCTTCTGCCCTGCCTCCAGGCAAACTTTGAATGGGTCCTCTTTCCTTGCCTGCCCAGCCCCGTGTACCTGGGACCCTTTCTCTTGGGGCCTGGCCATCTGCCCCACCTGATTCTGGTGACCCTGGAGTCTGGGATCCTATACATGGTCCCCCAGGCCTCTCAGTGCTTTAAACTGGGGCTCTCAACCTGGGGGTGTGTCACGATTCTGGGAACTTCTGAAATTATAGGTCATGTGTCAAGGTGTGTGTGCTTGGAGGGTCCCCTTCAACAGTCTCAAGAGGTCTGTTCCTGCAAAATGGTGAGGCGCCTTTGTACCAGCTGTGAGTGACAGAGGTGGTGTGGGCCCATGCAGAACTGGTTATCAAAGGAGCCAGTGCAGACAAAGGGTAGCTTTACCTTGTCTGGGGCCCCTGTGGCCTCCAGGTAAGACATCTGACTGGTTATTCCACCTCTTAGGTTCTAGCTCCTGCCCCAACCCTGCTCCAAACACCAGCCACCTGTATTCCCTCGGCAACTGGTTGCCGGCACACAGCTGGCTCCTCCCCTGTGAAGTCGAGCTTTGCGTCTAACCAGTCTCCCTGACGCTGAGCCATTTCTGGGCCCTGTCCACTCCTCTGAAACCAGTTCTTTTCAAAGTGTGGTCTGTGGAACACCATTATGAGGGGCACTGCCTTAGACTTTATCCAGGCAGTTCCTTTTGCTTCCTGTGACTGCCCTTTCCTCCTCCATGCCCGCCTGTTGGAATGCGGCCCATCCTTCAAGGTCCAGCTCCAATGTGACCTCCTCCAGGAAGTCTTCCTGGATGGGAGCTGTCTTCCTTCCAACAGCCCTAGCACTGGCTTCTTCTCTTGTTTACACACTTGCCAGACTTGCTGTGTATGGTGGGTTGGGGCTGTGTACCCTGGAAAAACAAGTTCTTAAACTCAATCCATTCCTGCGGGGGTGAACCCGTGGTAAGTAAGACCTTTGATGAGGTGACTTCAGTTAAAGTGTGGCCCAACTGAATGAGGACGGGTCTTAATGCTATTACTGGAGTCTTCATAAGTAGAATGAAATTCAGGCACAGAGGGAGAAAACCAGAGAGAGCGGTCAGAAGCTGAAAGTCAATGGAGTCCGGAAGAGAAAGGAGAAGCCAAGACAGGCATTGCCATGTGATGGAAAAGTCAAGCACCAAGGATCACTGGCAGCCAGTGCCAGAACGCCACAGTCTTCTGGGAGAAAGCAGCGCCTTGCTGATGCCTTGATTTAGACTTTTGCTAGCCTCAAAACCATGAGCTAATAAATCCCCATGGTTTAAGCCAGCCCAATGCATGGTATTTGCTTGAGCATGGAGGAAACGAAGCACCCGGTGTTAGGGGTGGCTGGTGTTCTCTGCTCCCAGTGGTGCTTGGCACATAGCAGGGGCTCAGGGAACACCTGGTGCCTGCTTGGTTGCTCCAACTGGGGAAGAACTCATTCTTACATCCAATCATGTATTTCTTCAACAAATATGTACCGTGTTGGGGAGAAAATTGTGAAAGGGACAAAGTTGTTGCCTTTAAAGAGCTCCCAGTCTAGTGAGGGGAACAGACATGAGGACAGGCAGGGGCCATGGAGGGAGTGACAATTACTGGGTCGGGAGGAGAGAGGGGTATGCTCAGAGCACACCAGAAGGGCACTCCTGGCAGGTAGTGGGCATCAGGAAAGGCTTCCTGCAGCCAGCAGTGGCTATGGCGAGACTTGAAGGAGGAGCTAGCCAGGCAAATTGAGGAGCCCTGAGTGTTTTGGACAAAAGGGGGAGCACATGTGAAGCTTGAAAGCAGTCAAATTCCAGAATGCAAGTATTTTGATCTAGCAGAAGCAGCAATAGTGAAGAGGTAGAAGAGGTAAGACATGAGACTGGAAAACAGGCAGGCCCTCGTAAGTCATTTTAAAGCACTTGAACTTTATAATAAGGATAGACGAGGGAGGGCTGTTCTAGTTACTCCATCTGTGTAAAAATTTACTCCAAACCTTAGTGGTATAAAACAATCATTTATTATGCTCTCAGATTCTGTGAGTCAGGAGTTGGGTCAGGGCACAGCAGGACTGACTTCTCTGCTCCACAATATCTAAGGCCCCAGCAGGAAAACTCAAAGGCCAAGGACTGGAGCCCACCTGGCGGTTGATGCTGGCTACCAGCTGGGGGCTGCAGGTCCTCTGCACAGCTTCTCCATGTGGGCTGGCCACCTACAGTACTGGCAGGGGGACCTGGAGCCAGGCCTTGGTCCTTCTGCATAACTTGGGTCTAACTGTGTCTGGGACTCCCTGACTATAAGTCCTTGTCTTTCCTAAGCCCCTCTCTTCCTGTAAATACTGGCTAATAGTCACCTCCCATGGGAAGCCCTCCGTGATCTCTCTGGATAAGGCTGACTACTCCCATTCCGTGTCTGGAGTCATTTGTCTCCTTGCCTGTCAGCCTCTTACACAAGTCTGATTCCCCACTGCCTGGTATACAGAAGATGCTTGATAAATGTTGAATTTTAAACTAAATATGAAAAGATTGAATTCTAAATTAAAAATATAAACCAAATACTCTCTGGCAGGATTGGCGTGGCATTGGCTTTTTGGTGTATTTTTGCCGAATCTGCCTTTTCAATGCTGCATCCTGCCTGCCACCTTTCTAAGCTCATTTGGGTCAAATATGCATACCTATCATGGGGCTTCCTTCCTTATCAAGTGCTTCTGCCCCTTCAAACTATTCTCTACAAAGCAGCTAGAGTGATCTGTGAGAGAGTTAAATCAGATCACATCCCTCCCCAGCTCAGACCCCCTTAAGGCCTCCCATTACAGAGAGACTCACACTCCTTACCGCAGTCGAGGCCTCCAAGGCCCGCAGCCTCTGTCCTCTGCCTCTGCCTCTAACCTCATTTCCTACCGCCCCTGACCCCCCATGCCCTCCAGCCGCCCCTGCTTCCTTTCTGCCTGCACATGCAAAGCTCCTTCTCGCCTTGGCATATTGTATTTGCTGTTCCCTCTGCCCGGCTCCCTCTTCCTTCACCTCATTGCCTGGCCTCTCCTCCTTTTCACTGAGTCCCAGCTGAAATGTCACTTGCTCAGACTTTTCCTGAACCACTGGCTTAAGTGGCGTCCTCACCCCAGTCACTCTCTCTGCAGCACCCTTTTAATTTTCTCTATAGCTTTAATATCTGAAATAATCTAGCTTCTGCATGTGTTTACCTTGACATTGTCGGTCTCCTTCACCAGGCTGCAAGCTTGCTCAGGGCAGGGTGAGCATTCAGAACAAGGGCTGGTACATCAAATTTATCAATGGATGGATGCATGGATGCATGGATGCATGGATGCATGGATGGATGAAGACCCATTGTATACATGGGAAAAGCTGGGCACAAGCTGCCTGCCTGCAGGCTGAGGAGTCTGTGGCTCTGGGTTTCCAACCCTGCTCATCTCTCCCTTCCCCCCACTCCTCCCTGCTTTCTGCAAAACCTGGAGCACTCCTTCTCTCCTCCGCAGCCTGGGCTGGGCAGGGTTGACTGAGCTTTAGAACACAGCCAGGCATCCACGGATGGAACTGGTCCAAGAAGCAGGAGAGCTCCTGGTCCAGGGGGCAAATGAAACTCTCTGGCTTTGCGGGGGAGGTGAGAAGCAGGTAGATGTCTCTGCCAGCATGAGCAATGGGGGAGGTGGTCCTCTCTCGAGGTTATTGATGGATCAGGTGCAGAGCTGCAGATTGAGTTCCATGTAGGGCCCCAGTGCAGAGCGGCTGGCCCCCTGAGGAAAGGCACTCTCCAAGGAGTGGTTGGCTCGCCTGCTCGCTGGCTCGCTCGCTTCCGACCCAGGATTTATAGGGCTGCCCTTGAGCGGGAGTCTCTGGCGGAGATCTATCGGCCTGCTTATCTGCGGGGAGCCGGCCCTCCCAATGGATCTGAGCTGCTACTCTTGCAGCCACGGTGCAGTGCAGGAGGGGCGGGAGATCTACGGCCCTCTCTCCTGGCCGAAATTCCTCTCCCCTCAGGCCCGATCCAGCTGACAACCACTTAGCCGGGAGAGAAAGGCCCTGACCCTCTTGGTCCCTGGCAGTAATAATGCTTGGCGGCTAAGATGGACAGCGGGCGCTGCCCAGTCCTCTCCTGCTGAGCTCCTGGGACGACAGCTCCCGGAGCAGCTGGACGCTGGCAAGCATTAGCTGCCCCTAAGGTGTGTCCGGTTCTGTTTGGGCCAATCTCCATGGCCCGGGGAGTGGGTGGGGGTTCACCTGTCTGAGGGCCCCTTCTAAGTGCCAGGCACAGTGCCTCCTGCTCAGTTCCTCAAGCCCCTGGGCAATCTTGAGAAGTGAGGGCTAGGAGACTCAGGAGGTGAGGAAGGAAGCGCCCCTTACTGAGCCCCCACCACGCGCATTCTGTTCACCTGTTAATTTTTATGTCGGCCCTAAGAGGTGAACATTGGTCCCTCCTCTTAGAGACCAGGAGCTTGAGCAAGGACGGCAGCGGCTCTTTACTGAGCCCCCTCTGTGTCCCAGGCATCTAAGTGCTTTGTCCTGTCATCGTCACGGAGATGCTAGGCAGTAGGTAGGTGCTGTGGTCCCAGTTTGACTGAAGACAACCTGGGGCTCAGAGTGGTTTAGGGACAGCTGGGGCAGGGTGGAGCTGAAGTCCATCCTCTTTCTGCATCTCACGGCCAGTCTGTTGTGCTGGGATGCGTCTTGAGGACCACTCTGGGCTCATTTCCTGGTTCGACATCAGAGATCAATTATGTGTGTATGTGATGCTTTTCATTTGTAACAAACCAGGGACCCAGCACCCCTTCTCCCACCTACAATTGTCACCTCCTGCTGGCCCCTCCTCCCTGCCAAGGCCCTGTTCCCCCACCCTCCCCTGGCCAGGGGTGGAGAGGGCTTTTTTGCCCCAAGCCAGCAGGCAGCATCTAGAGGCCTCCCTGTGATTTCTCTCTCCCCTGAGAGGCTCCCCTTCCAGTTGGAGTCTGTCAGACTGTCTCCTCCACTCCTACAAGGCTGTGCCAGCCCTGAGAGACTTACGGTAAAGGCACTTTGATTGCAGAAGCCCTGGGGAGCGGGAGAGAGTGAGAGCTATCTAAAACCAGACCAGAGATTTCTGTTCTGCTGCAGTTACAGTTACATGGGGTCTTGTACCTGCCAGGCGGCAGTGACCGAGCAGACATAGACAGGAGTGGTTCTGAGCAAATCTGTGGTTAAGTAATTAGGCTGCTGGGTAGGTCTCCCACTGACTGGTCATTACTCCTCTGCCATAGCCCTCACCATCTTGGTGGAGAACCAAACCCTCCTTCTACTCCTCGGTCCCCTAGCCCTTGCTTCTCTCCAGCGATTCACTGGAATCAGGGAGCACCAGAGCGGAAATGCCTTAAGAGATCGTTATGTCTGCACTCACTGTTACAGATGGGGAAAATGAGGCCTGGAGGGGAGCAACTTGCCAAGTCATGCTGTTTATGAGTGGCAGAGCTGAGGTTAGGATGTGGGAAGGTTCTTTCCAAGACAGCAGAGGAAGTATAGAGAAGTAGTTCAGAGTACCAGTTTTGGAGCCAGGCAGTTCTCGGTTCACGTTTGGGCCCTCTCTTGGTTTGCTGTGTGACGTGGGGCAAGTATCCTAACCTCTCTGATTCTTCATTGGACACATGTGGCTTAGGATAGCTGTGAGGCCTAAGTGATGTTTTCTGTTACTATTATTGTCATCGTTGTTGGTGGGATATCCCTCTCCAAGCAGAGCAGAGAGGAAAAGGTGAAACTGGGTGGGTGGAGAGAGGGAAGTAGAGGCAGAGTAGGTGGGAGGGCTCGGCACTTTTTCTCCGATGGACCGGACCTGCTTTAGGGACCTGTTTTAGGGCTTTGGGAAAGAAAGTAGTGTTTGTGAACTGCTAGGAGGTCCAGGTACTTGATGATGATCTCAATTAATCCTCCCAATAACCCTGTGAGCTGAGTGGAGTTATCCACACTTTGCAGATGAAAGAAAGAAACTAAGGTTCAGAATGGTTAAGCAACTTGCTTGGTGAGAGGTAGGGCAGGATTCGAACCCTGATCTCTTTGGCTCTTTCTGTTCTTCCAGTGACCCTGAGAACAGCTTCACTTTTGAGGGGCACCTGTCCTTGCAGCTGACTCAGTTTACAGCCTCTGAGAGGCTAGACCCTACCTGGCCCTGGCCTGGTTGGGGCCCCCCTCTCCAGGCTCCCTCCTGGGCTAAGTCCAGCTTCACCCAAGAGAGGGCGCCAGTGCCCAGGTTCTCTGGCTGCTGCCTCAGCCCAGCTGGGACCTGCCTCGTTTCCACGGAGACAGGTGGGGTTGACTTGCCCCAAGCTGGTGCTAGAGGAGGACATGCCCTCCATTCTTCCTCCCACCTGCCCCCCCTGTTGATGTTCTTGACTTAGGTTAGTGCCATGGTTTTGACTTGGGAATAACAAAATGGAACAGGGTGGCATTTCATAGCAAATTACTTTAATTTTTATGGTGTTGTATGCCCTGTTTCATGACAAACTATTTAGTTTACAAGTGGAAGTTTTTGGGGGGTGCCTTAGTTCTCTGTGTGTTCCCCACCCCCCAGCACCCTCACCTTCCCTCCCGCCTCTCCTTTCTTACCCTTGTTGACTTGATTCATAGCCTCGGAGAAGGAGATCATCTCCCCATTACTGTGAGGAAACTGAGGCTCCAAGAAGTGAGGTGCCTGGGCCCAGATCACGCGGGGGGTGGCGGCTGGCACCTGGTGGTGGACTGCCTTCCTGGCTCCCTCTCACATGGGTACTGTAGCTGCTGGCTGGACCTGCTGGCCAGCATGTGACTCAGCCCGGATTTGGGGGCATCTGCTCTCAAAGAGAGAAGCTTGAGTGCAAGCCCCCAGCGCCGAACATTGGGCTGGCGATGGCCCCAATTCCCCTTCCCTAAGGTCGAGGCCAAGTGGGCATGCCCCATCCTTCCATCACATCCCTTAGGCGTACTTTTGTGACCCACTCTTGTGACCCCTTTTTCTCAAAGCTAACTTTTCTTGGGAAGAGAAAGTGGCCTGGTCGGGATCTGAGCACAGGAAGTCAGCTTCAGAGCCCTTGTACCCTGCTTCCATCACTGCTAGCCTGGAGTTGCTTGGGAAGAGGCCTCGGCTGTTATCTGGCACACAATGGAAAGCTACTAAAGATCTGGGAGCAGGGAATGGGGGCTTAATCTATCCTCGTGGGCCTTAGCATCCCAATAGTCCTGCACTGCAGGAACCCCCTAGGACAGGCTAAAGGCATTTGGGGGACTTGGGGTTGGGGTGTGTCCCTAAAACCTTATCTTACTACACCTCTACTTGGCCTCACACCTGCCTGTGTGACTGCATCATCCATCCTAGCAGAGGAGCAGGTGGGCAGGCTCTGGGGACTGGGGCCCTGGACTGGGAGGAGGGGTCCTGTGCCCCGAGTTTTCGCTTCTCCAGCTGAAATACTTGCAAGTTCTTCATCTAGGCCTTGTGGGATTGGTCTCCAGTCCCTGTGCCACCTTGGGCCACCTCTCTGGATGTGTCACTGCTTTGTCTAAGGTGTGGGGCTCAGATACTGCCTGACCAGAGCTAGAGACCAGACCCCTCCTGGTCTGGGCACTCTGACTAGTAATGCGACCTAACAATGGCATTTTCAGCAGCACCGTGGGCGTATTGGCATCAAGTACAGTGAAAGGAGCAGGTGACCAAGGTTCTACCTGTTCTCTACCTGTCTACCTGTCACCTATCTCCCACTAGGCTCCATGTGCCTTGTCCTTCTGCCTCCATCTTTTGGGGAACCTGTTTTCCACTCTCTTGCTTCTCCCTGTTTCTGGAAGCCCCTTACCCTCTTGCTGTGCCATATGCCCCTCCCTCCAGGCCTCCCTTTCCCGGAGGGTGCATCTTTCTGACCCAGAGCCCTAAGTCCTGCGTTGCTGGGTATCTAAGGTGGTAGTGAGTCTCTGGGGCTCGGGCCACTCTGAGCTAGCCAGCCCATCTTTCACTGTGGGCTAGCCTGGTGGAGTAGAAGGGGCCCTCACTTGCATTCTTGGCTCTTAACAGCCCGGGTGACCTTGCATAGTGGTGAAGCGTGTGCGCTCTGGAATGAGCCTTCCCAGGCTTGACTTCTCTGTGCCTCAGTTTCCTCATCTGTAAAGCAGAGTAATGATAGTATCTACTTCATAGAGTTTTGGGGAATTAAAAGAGTTAATAGCCAGAAGAGCTGAGAATGGCTTGGCAAACATCAGCTATGAATGTTCTCTAGGCCTCGATTTCCTCATCTGTAAAAGCCAGCTGCCCTGTGAGGCCTCTCTGGCTCTGACATTCCAGAATTCAATCTCTGGGCAGTCATGAGTTCTGCTTTTTTCTCTCCCTTTGTGGAATTCTTAGCACTGGGTCACGCGCAAGACTAATAAATAAATGAATAAATAAATAAATAATGCCTTTCATTTGTGCAGTGTTGAACAGTTTTCAAAGTGCTTTCTCATCCATTAATGATCTCAATTGAGTCTCATGCAGGCCCTGCAAAGGAAGCAGCTGGGGGTCATTACTACCCTTTTCAGGTGAGGAAAGAGAACTTCAAACAGACAAAGTGACTTGCTCAAGGTCATGTAGTTATTTGATGACTAAAGGGGTCAAGATGAGAAAAGGTGGGAAAGAGAAGCTGAAAGAGAAAGTAAGACCAGAGGCCTCTGGGTGACAGCAAGTAGAGATAAAAATGAGAGAGAGAAAGGCGATATTTGAAAAAGCCAATCTCAGTGCTTTGGAGTTTTGCTTCCTGCTTCAGGGTTCCTCAGCTATGGATTTCTGGAGAAGTTTCCTTCTCTCTGCTATGACTGGGTCAGTGATTGGGGCTCAGTTCCAGAGAATTCTTTTGGCTAGAAATTAGCCAGGTCTTAGGCAGCATTAATAGAGATATGGTTCTCAGAATAAAGGTGGTGATAATCCTCTCTGTGCTGGAGCTAGGTGTCCAGCTGTAGACACTGCACTCTGAGATGAAATCTGAGAAATTGAAGGTGGGTGGTAAAGAGCTGAAACCTGAGCCTTCTAGGGCAAAGTTCAAGGTTGAAGGGACTGAACTTGGGTGGGGGGAAAGGCTGGGGAGTTTCTGCACTGGCTTCACATATTAGAAAGAACCTGGATTTGCTTTGGGAGATCCCAGGGGGCTAAGACTGTACTTATGGATGAAAGTAGCAGAGGTGAATTATATTGCAGCAGAGGAAGAACGCGATAATCTCTGACTCTACTCCCCCCCCATCCCCCACCCCTGTCCCCCCAGGCACAATGAAGCTGAATCCTCCTTGGTGTTGCCTTGCCCACCCCAGCCCCCATGAAGTCCTTTCCAGGCTATGGAGTGGGGCAGGGCCATGCCCTTGCCACTCTTCCTGGGGGATGGAAAGCTTCCTGAGGGCTGGGCAGGGCCTTCCCTCTTTGTGGTCCCAGGGCCTCACTGAACTAACCCGAGTTTGAAGTGATGCTTTGTTCTTGGGCATGATCCATTGAATATCCTTGCATCGGGGTGCACCGGAGAATCCCTGCTCTGGGTGGAGGCAGACAGTTGAGATCCCTCCCAGCTCTGAGATTCCGTGGTGGGAATAAGAGCTGTGCAAGGCTCTGTGCAGGGAAGGCCCTGGAAAACCAGCAGCCTTTGTGGAAATGGTGCCAGTGTGGTGTGGGAACCAAGCACCCTCTGGGCCTGGTGTAGCTGGTTGTTGAAGAGGCCCAGGTCACTGAGGATGGTCAGGGTGGGGTGTGTCGGGGGGATGCTGGGGTCCTAAAGGAGACAGGGAATGAGGTCTGCAGGTATGGGGGAAAGCAAGGACCGTCTCTCCCTGTACCATCTCTCTAGACACAGGCTCAGTTTGGATCCTGCTGCCCTTTCAGCCACAGGGCTCAGCCCCAGATGGAAGAAAAGCAAGGCGATTATCATGGGTGTTTGGGAATCCTGAGCAGCCCCTCGGAGGCCACACGACTGGTGGTGGAAATGCATCTTTAGGAGAGTGAGAACTAGAGAGGCTTAAAAAAAACCCCTAGCTTGTCGGCCCTAATCTGCTTTTGCTCAGCTCTCTCTCTGTCGGGGTCCAGGCTGCCTCGCAGGGAGATAATTTACCTCTAAGAGGCTTTACGGCTTCTGCTGCCGTCTAAAGGAGCTGGAACACAGGCGCCTGCTGCCTTAACTCGGCGCCCTGTGGCTGGGTGTCCGTCCACAGCGGTGGCCCCACCTCTGCAGGGACAGGGAGCCCCTGGCAAGGTCTGGGCTTGCTCCCTCCGGTTCTGTTTTCCTCTATGTCTCTGTGTTTCTATCGCTGACGCGCTCCCTCATTTCCCTGCCCTTTCCCACCCCTGCCATTGCTCTGGGGCATCCCCCTTCTCCTTCCCCATGACAGCGAGGCGGGGGGGGGGGGGGGGCAAGGAGGGGAGGGCCGCAAGCTCTCAGGAGTGACATCTCCACCCCCCACCACACCTGGGTCTGGCTTAGATTTAACAAATTGAAAAAACAGGACGTCCCATTCATTTGACTTTCAGATAAACAACAAATACTTTTTTTGATTTAACTATTTGCCATGCAATATTTGGGGACATACTTATGCAAAAAAATTATTTGTTTATCTGAAAGTCAAATGACCTGGCCATCCTGCATTTTATCTGGCAGCCCTAGTCTGGCTCCATGTTCCTGCCCCTGGGAGGGCCCCGTAGCATCACCCTGGCTGGGAGGGCACAGTCCCAAATCCTGGTCCCCACTGTCTGTAAATGAGAACACGGCCCCATCTCCTGTCGATGCTGAGGACAGACCCTGAAAACTGAAGGCCTTGAGGCAGCTTCAGGGTGGCAACCAGGATGGAGTCAGTGATTGTGGCCACCATTGTCGAAGAAAGATATATGTCTAAGAAACATAAGTGTCCCATTGATAGATGAGGAGGCAGGCCCTCAGAGGCTGACCGACTGGCCCAGGAGGGCACTGCTGCAAAGAGCAGGGCCTGGGCTCAGGCCTTCCGCCTCCTTGCACAGTGCTCTTCCCACCCCATGCATGTCTGGAAGCAGCCAGCTTCCTTCCTTGCTGCATTTCATTTGGGAAGGAGTGGGGGTGAGGGCAGCAGACCCCCAGGCTGAGGAGGGATGGGGGGCTCCACCGGGTACAGATCCAGGCTCACCTTTCTGCTCTTAGAGCTTTTCTCCCTCCGCACACCCCTAACAACCCCTGGCTACCCCGAGCCCCATGCAGCTACTGGACATCTCTTCTAGAGAGCATCCTGGAGGAAACTTTGGCTGCCACTAAATTAATTTCAAGCAGAGAGCACACAGGTTTAGAGGCTGCAGGTGGGACCCATGCAAATGATTCTGGGGGAGCTGGCTCAACTCCTGCTGCTCTGAACAGTGTCCTCAGGGGTTAATGAGCCCAGAGATGGTTGGCGCCCTGGGGAGCTGGGTCTCCATTATCCCAATTGTCTCAAAGCCAAGTGCCCTCATTTGCTCAGAATCAGGAATGGCAGCTAAGACTCTAGTTATAGATATTCTGTGTGACCTTGCACAAGTCGCTTGCCCTCTCTGAGCCTCAGTGTCACCAGCTGCAAAATTAGAGTGTGTGCTAGATTATATCTGAATCCTTCCGGTGCAAAGTCTTGGTGAAGCTAACACGAGAGTATGCAGTCTCTGACCAGCAAGTTGAGGTCAGAGATCATCTCATCCTGCTTTGTGCTTCTCCTAGTCCTCCGATTTGCTTAATAAAGACTTGTTAGTTATTGGGGAATAAAGAGAAGGGAGATGCGTCCATTCAAACCACAGCTCAAATGCCTCCTCCTCCATGAAGGAGATGAGTGTCTCTTTCTTCTGTTGTGCTGCACAATGAACCCTGGGTTTGTTTGCTCATCTACGTGGCAATCAAGGCCTTAACAGGTCCCCAACAGCTGAACCCAGCTTCGCCCCCTGCTGCTGCCCCGATGTGCCCACCAGGCTTGCCAGAGCCTGGCCCTGGCTAGAGCCCCTGGCCTGAGATTCCCTTTCTCTCCTTTGTTTCCTAGTCATCCTGCAGGACTTATCAAAGGTCTCCGTGAAGCTCCCTGGCCTGCCCCGCCACCCCTACTCCCCGTCGGCAGACTTAGCTACTTCCTTCTTGATGTCTGGCTGGAGGGATCTTGTCTCTATCATACATAGGGCTTACAGTACAGCGCTGCGGGGTGTCGACTTGCCATCTCTCCCTCCCAGCCATGAGCTCCTCAAGGACGGGGACTACTCTGCCATATTCTTCTCTCCATCCCCAGCGTCCGGCACTCACACAGGGTGCCCAGGGCCCCTTCTCATCCTCCACATCTCAGCTTCAAAGCCTCCTTCTCAGTGAGCCTTCCCCTGCTACCCATTTCTAGAAGATCATTATTTTCTATTACGGTGCCCTGTTTATTTCCTTCATGGAAGATCGTGGTCTGTAGTTTAAACGAAGATTTATTGGTGATGTTTTTGTTTTCTGTCTCCCCCTCCAGAATATAAGCTCCAGTGACCTTGTCCCGTTCAAGGCTACAGCCTCAGTACCTAGAGCCGAGTCTGGCACACAATATGTCCTCAGTAAAGACTTAGGAGTGAAGGAATGACTGTAAGTGCCTAAAGGACACCTATTCTGCCAGGCCAATAAGCTATCTCCACCTCCTGCTGGCGGCAACACTGTGCTTGCCCTTTGGGGGATCACCCCTTCTCCACTCTCAGTCCACGTAGTCCCCACTGTTCAAGGGTGGCCCAAACCTGGGACATTTGCCACCACTTTGGGGGTGGGAGTGGTTCTCTTTCCACTGGAGAAGCTAACGTGGTAGGACATAAGCCTGTTGCTGCCCGGGGGGCAGTCTTTCTGGGAATGATGCCCACATAGAGGGAAGCTGAGCCAGGGGATGGAGAGAGATTCCTGACACCATTGTTTGAGCACCTGGATCCACATTTGCCTGAAGCTACCCCTAGGCTTTCCAGCTACGTGAGCCAATAAACTATTTTTCTGCTAAAGCTGATTTGAACGTAATTTATTATTACAATTGGAAAAGTTCTCATTAATACAGATTGGAAAAGAGTCTTAAATCATCTCTTTATTCTCATCTAATGTTTAATAGGGCCTGGCATGCAATAGGCACTCACTAAATGTTTTGAGTGCCTAAATAACTATAAGCATTTTAAGGGGATGAATAGAGACTAATTCTCTTATGCTTTCTCCCCCCTTTTTTATATCTAGATAAGTGTTCAGAACACATTATGCATGCAGTGAAGGTTGGGTTTCTCCCAATAGGATGAGATTCATCTTCCTTTCTCTTCTTCCTTCTCTATTAACTCCCTGTGCCTGCCCCTGCCTACTGCCACCCCCTCCCCTGTATGGCTCCTGAGTTCTCATTTTCTCTTTTTTCTTTCAGTTAATAGTTGCAATGATTTGCAATTTATCATCCAGAGCAAGTCTATGTCCTAAATCCCAAAATAACCTGGGGAAAAAAATTGAACACTAATAAATGAAATCGTAGGTGTGGTATATGCAAAGGCTAATGGGGTTATTGACCCCTCCACATTGTTTAGACAGGCTGCTCAGTTTCACAGTGTTCTCCAGAGAGGGGAAGGAAGAAGAGTACTTAGAAAAGTTCCCTTATTCCTGCCTTACTCCACATTGCCCTGGGAAGCAGGACATGCCGTCTTGGAAGCAGCACCAGCAGGGAGGGTACTCTTGTCTCCCTGGGGGTGGGGAAGTTCTCCTCGTTGGAAGTGGACCGGCTATTAAAAAGAAAACTTTTATCAATAAACTCTTTGCCTATCATTTCATCCTTATACCTACCCACTCCCCCTGTCTGCTCCCATAATTATTTTGAAGCATATCATTTTATATGGAAATATTTTAATATGTCTTTCCAGATGATTACAAGTCTTTAGAAACCATAGCCATAACACCACTAGCACTTTGTGGCTGAATGCTAAAGTGATGGCCTCCAAGGAACTGAGCCTCCCACTATTCACACCCCCATCACCTTCCACATTGACTCGACAATGTGACTTGCTTTGGCCAATGGGACAAAAGCAAATATAGCGCAAGGCTGAGGCTAGGAAATAAGACTTGTTCATTGAGCAATTTCCTCACTTACTACTTGATTTGAAACCTTCCACACCATGTGAAGATGTAAAGAAGCCCAGGCTAGCCTCCTTGAGGATGGAAACCACATGGAATGAGAGAGAGAAGCCCAAATTTTCTGGATGCCATTCCACACATGTGAGTGATCCCGTGGGACAGAGATGAGCCATCCCAATTGAGGCCTGCCCAAATTGGTGACCCACAGAATCATGAGCAAACAAAATGGTTATCAATTTAAGCCACTTAATTGTGGGATTGTTTGTTATACAGCAATAGCTAACTAATGCACTCACCTAAAAATGAACAATAATTCCTTAATTTCATCAAATATCTAATCAGGTTCAAATTCTCTTGCTTGTCTCACAAACATTATTTTTTCTTTTGCAGCTTGCTTGATTTTTTTAATCAGGATCCAAAAATCTATATATTCTGATTGATCGATATGTCTCTTGTCATTTTTAATCTATTTTTTTTTCTCTTGGAATTTACTTTTAAAGAAACTGGGTCTTTTGTCCTATACATTTTCCTGTGATCTGATTTTGCTGAATATTATGGTGCCATTTAATATGTTCCTCTGTCCTTAAAATTCCTGTAAATTAGCAATTAGATACATCTGGAAGTTTGATAAGATTAAGTTTTGACTTATTTTTAGCAAGGCCACTACCCAGGTGGAGCTTGTGTTCTTCCCTCATGAGTTATATAATGTCTAGTTGTCTTTTGGTCATGTGAGTAGCCATTGATGGCCATTGCCAAGACCTGCTAATTCACTAGTTGTTACAAAATGACATAGCAGCTATTCGTTCTTTATCAGCTGTAGTATTTTTATAAAAAGAAATTTCCTCTTGTAAAGTATTTGATTACCCAGTGGTACCATTTGTATAGAAAGGGCATTATCATGTTTGATGTTTCCCTTTTATTTTACCAATTTTCAAAATAATAAGTTGGTTCCCAGCATCATCCAGAGGTTACCAATGAGGTTTATCTTATTTTATTTTTTATTTATTTTTTAGGAGGTACCAGGGATTAAACCCGAGACCTTGTACATGTGAAGCAGGCGCTCAACCACTGAGTTACACCCATTCCCCTATTTTATTTTTTGAGTATCATTATAAACTCATGTATTTAAATATTTTGATGTGTTTTAATACATTTTAGTTATTATCCTTATTGATGGTTAAATTGCAGCATCTTTGACCAGCAGAGCCTATTCAGGTTGGCTCCTGACTCATTTTGACACAAACCCAGTAATACTTGGTAGTGTTTGATAACTTCCTTGTTTTGGGATATAAAGCCAGGATTTTCTTGACCCCCTTCCAGTCCTGGTCTTAGAATTAGTCATTTCTCTGAGGATACTTGGTTCCTTTTGACAAGTTTTACATGATGGTTCAAAGGTTAACTGTGATAGAAAAAACTTTGGCGGGCTTTTTTTTTCAGAACAAAAAGACCAGAAATTTTCTAGACAGTCATGGAGCTTGGCACAACAGGTGTTGTTTTTTTTTTTTTCCTGAAGTAAGATGGGGAAATTCTACCAAATAAGAGCCTACCATTCTGGTGTTTGCAAAAAAGAAACTGTGAAGAGATGTGATGCTTCTTAGTGGACCACTATTTTCTCTAGTGAAGAAGAAATCCTATGTTAGTAAATAAAGAAGCAAAAGAAAGTGTGATTTCAGAGCTCATTGATTCCATGTGTTGGAGACTCAAAGATGGAGTCTTCTGGAAGGAAGCACCACCTTGCTGACATCTAGATTTTTGACTTCTCTTAGCCTTAAAACCAGGAGCCAATAAATTTCCATTGTTTAAGGCAATCCCTTGTATGGTATTTGATTTAGCAGCTGGGAAACTAAAACAATGCTGGTGAACTTGACCATGTTGGCAACAATAATCACAGGTAACTTTGAGCACTCTCCATGTGCCAGGCTCTGTTCTAAGCATTGTGTATGTTTCTATTTGCTCAAGCCACCATCATCTCACCTCTTGGCTCTTCCTGAAAAATGTCAAGCACTCCTGCCTTGGAGCTTTAGCTCATGCTGGTCCCCCTGCCTGCAATGCTCTCCACCCCACCCTAATCTCTCATTTCCTTCAGATTCCTGGTCAAATATCACCTACTCAGTGGGGACTTCCCTGATCATCCTGCAGAAAATATCTGCCCATCCTGTCCATTCCCAGATTCTTTATTCCTCTTTATTTTTCGTCATAGCATTCCCACCACCTAACACATTATATCTAATTGTCTGCCTCTGTCCCCTGGAATGTGAACTTCGTGAGAGCAGGAATTTCTAGGTACATCCCAAGCACACAAAACAGCAAAAAGCACGTCATAGATGTTCTATCAATATTTGTTGTGTGAATGAAATGACTATTAATCTATTTAATAATTTCAATAACCCTATGAGATAGTACTATGATTTTTCCAGTTTTAAAGATGAAGAAACCCATCCTAACCAGCGATTTGCTCAAGTCACACAGCTGGTAAGTGGAAAGATGAGACTGCTATCAGGGTGGCACCTGGGCACTGATGCTGAGCATCTTCCCCATCTCTCTTTCCTTGCCTCTTCCCCAGCCATGGTATTTTATAGAGGAGTCCTTTCTCTTACACAAGATCCACGCCCGCCTGGGATTTTGCCCTGGATCCCTGTTTCCTGGACTTGAGGCTGGACAAGGAGGAAGGACCCCAGGTGGTGCTCTAGACCCCCATGCCTGGGCCGCCAGCTGCATGTGTGCTTCCCCCAGGATGCTTTGAGCCTGCCCAGGCTGTCCCAGCCAGAAGGATTCCCCGCCCCCCAGGGGCTCACCCTGCTCTTCCCGACCACCAGAGACTGCGCTGAGGGGAAGTGGAAGAAGTTGAAGAGCAGAGAAGCTGCCTTGGTCATTTCTTCACTCCATCCCGCAAACCTGAGCTGCACAGGGATGGAGGGACGGGGGGAGGTCTGAAGCAGAATGCTTTTACTGGGCGGATTTGGTACTATCATTCTGAAGACTTATGTCAAAATGGCCATGTTAATATATTTTTTACTTTTTGTTTTCATATTTTAATTTTATTTTAAAATTTCCACACAGGAAAGTTTATTCTTTGTAGCATACGGTTCTATGGGTTTTGACAAATGCATAGTGTTATGTATCTACTATTACAATCAAGATGCAAAATACTTCCATCCTCCCCCCCAAGTTCCCTTGTGCTGTTGCTTTGTGGTCAACCCCTGCCCCAGATCCTTCCTCCTGGATCTGTCCTCCAGCCCTGCAGTTTTCCCTTTTCCAGAAAGTTATACAAATGGAAGCATATAGTATATAGCTTTTTGGGGTAAGGCTTCTTTAATTTAGCAAGATGCATTTAAAATTCATCCATGTTGTTGCATGTATCAGCAGTTCTTTCCTTTTTATTGCTGAATAGTATTCCAACATATGGATATGCCACATTTTGTTTATCCCTTCACCCACTGAAGGACATTTGAACAGTTTCCAGTTTTTGGCAACTATGAATAAACCTTCTATAAACATTCACTTACAGGTTTTGTGTGAACATAAGTTTTCATTTCTCTTGGGTAAATAAATATCTAGGAGTGGGATTGCTGGGACATGGGGTGTTTATTTAACTTTACAAGAAACTCCCAAATTGTTTTCCAGAGTGGCTGTTCACTTTTGTGTTCCTACCAGCAATGTATGAGAGCTCCAACCCTTGGCAGCACTTTGTATTGTCAATTAAATTTTTTTAGCCATTCTAATAAGACCACTGTGGTAGGTATTCGTTTCCTGGTTACTGAAACAAATACCATACAATAGGTTGCCTCAACAACAGGAATTTATTACCTCACAAATTCAGAGGCTAGAAGGCTTGAGTCTTCCTTGGGTCAGCATCTTCTGGTTGGTTGGCATTCTTTGGAGTTGCTTGGCTTTTCTGTCACATGGCAATGCACATGGTGCCGTCTTCTCCTTTCTCTTCTGGGTTCTATTAGCTTCCAGCTGTTCCCTGTGGCTTCTCTTTCTGTGCCCAATTTACTTTGCTTATAAGGACAGTCACATTGGATGAAAACCCACCTTCATTCAGTCTGGGCACACCTTGACTAGTGACATCTTCAAAGGTCCTCTTTAAAAATGGGTTCACCCCCACAAGACCAGGAATTGGGACCTGACCATGCCTTTTGTGGGGCACATGATTCAATCCCCAACATGGTATACGACTAATGATGTCAGACATTCTATTCATGTGCTTCTTTGCTATCCCTATATCTTCTTTGGGAAAGTGCCCAAATGGCCCTATATCAAAACTGCTGCCTCATTATTTGTGCCATATTGTTATATTGTCGTGTATCCTCCTGAGGGAGAGCATTGTTCTGAGACTGCTCCATCAAGAACCTTTGCCAGGTGTTGAGAAGGTTGGTGGGGGTGGGTGTTATCCGGAACTAAGAACCACAACAGCTGCGTTCTATTTTAGTAGCTGAGCAGATTCTTCAAGGCCCTCTAGTCCAATCTTTCTTCTCTGCTTCTTAGAAATAAGAAAATTGAGGCCTAGAGAGAAGATTTTGTTCAAGATCCCACAGCTAGAAAGTTGCTGAATCAAGAACTTTGGCTTACTAACTTGATTTCTGAAAGTCCCAGGCTCTTCCCACTGTAGACCATAGGTGCTGTGCAAGATGCTAAAGACTTAACATGTGGTGCCTGATCCCTGGAAAGTTTGTGGGAGAAATGGAAGCAAGGCAAGAAAATGCCATGAAGAGAAGTCATCTATGGGCAGGTGTTTCTGGGCCGCTGAAAATACTGGAGGAGATGGAGTGAAAGGCAGAGTTAGTTAAGCAAAGCTTCCTGAGGAAGGGGATGCTGGGGTCCAGTTATGTGGCCGTGTGTGTGGGCTTCATCTCCTGAGGTTGTGTATACTGGGTTTACTCGCAGGACATGGGACAATGGCTACTTTCCTCTTCTGATAACAAAAAGGAGCCACTAGAAGGCCCAGGGAGAGACTGTGTTTGAAATCTTTTTGTGAGATTTCAGCTCCAGCTGAAAACCCTGAATCTTCTTCTCTGCCCTCATCTCCTGGGCTTCAGGTAGCGAGCCCTAGCTGACCCCTCCCTTAGTCCAAATTGCAGCTGCCAGTACTTAAATCCAGTGAGCAGTGAGCTTCTCGGATTTGCTTCTAGTTGAAATCAATATTTGCTGAGAAGAATGCATCTTAATTTCAGTGGCGAGTTCTCCCGGGCGAGAATTGCTCTAAAACAAACCTCCAAACCCACAGACTTAATGCGTCCTAGTTCAGTTGTTTAGTAAATCTCTCTGTACAGAGAAAAATCCATTAGCAGATAGGGGCAGGGCTGGGGACTGGGCATGGGGAGAGAGTAAGCAAGAGCCCGAATGAAGCCTCAGCAGCAGACGTGGGACTTAGAGCTGGGGGTCCCAGGTGGGTCCTCAGCCATGGCCCTGCACCCAGCCCAGGACTTCCCCAGCTTGCTGCGAGCCGGGAGGCATGGCCAGGATGTCACTGCTAGGATGGATGGGAAGTGGAATGAGATTCCTTTCTCGAGTGCCTGCCTGGGGAAGTGTTTTCTAATTGCCAACTGTCCCGTTCTAAATCTACAAGCAGGCCATCGATTTTCTTTTCAGCAGGATGGGGGTAAAGTAATCATTTACCCCAGAACGCAGGCTTTAATGAATTCGTGACACATATGAGGTCACCCTGATTACATCTTCTCCTGACAGCCTGGGATGGCTGCACAACATGCCGAGGACGTTCTGAATTAGGAGGTTTTCACAGCCTGGGTCCCTCCCCTGTTCCCTCCACCCTACTGAGTCAGACGGGGTCTCGGGGCTTTTCCACCTGGAAAGCAGGAAGCCTGGGTTCAGGTCCAGCCTAGTAGAGGGTGATGCGGGCTCCCAAGTCACCATGGCATGAGTCAGAGTCCAGCTTTGCCACTTTCAAGACAGGAGATTTAAGCTCTCTGAGCCTCAGTTCCTCAAGAATCTCAATACCAGAATCATCAGGATTCAAGGTGATATATTTAAAGGGTCACGCATATAATCAGCGGGCAAGACAAGTTAGCGGTAATTGCCAGTCTAGCACCCCAGTTTCTCCTCTCTGTACAATGAGCTGAATGTTATGTGTTTCACAATGAATAGAGCACAGAGAAGGGGCAGGTTGGAGTGCCAGGGATTGAATACCCATAGGAAGTAGTGGTATGGGAGAGTCCTTCCATGGTCAAATACGAGAAATCAGAAATGAACTCACAGGAACCAGCTCTGCAGGAAGTGCTGGGTAAATTTGTCCTTTGCCTCACAAGGTTGCCTTAGTGTCCTGGACTCTTGTAGGACTTTCGGGTTTAGGCTGCCTCCTAACTACACATGGGGCAATTGTCATGCAGAGAGGGACAGCTTCTCGCTTGGATTTACCCAGCCTGTAGGGGACAACGCAATTTTCAGCCCAGGGCTTCAGACTCCAGGTCCCCACCATTACTCCCCTGGCAGGCTCCCCGCCTCTCCTGCCTCTTTCTGTAGTTGGCCCCAGCAAGTGTGAGGCAGAGGCCTAAGTCTGAACGAGAAGAGAAAGCTGAGGTGGTGTTGATGAAGGGGGTGGAGGGAGCAGGGAGGAAGAGGTATTTTTACCTTGAATTATTTTTATTAAATGTCACAATGGCTTCACAGCACTTGGGAACTGAGTAGACAAATCAATGAAAATAATTATAGCAAACAACCTGCCTTCCCACTTCCCTCCCTCCTTCCACCCCCACAGCTCCCTTGGACTAACAGAGAGGCTGGCTAACTCTGCCCTGTACTCCAGCCCCAAAGGGAGAAGGGCAACAGCCCTCTCTGGCCTCTGTTTCTCTCCACTTGGCTTGCAGGCAGCTTGGCCTCTCTCAAGGCTCAGATCTTAGAGGGAGGAGCAGCTCCAGCAGCAGCAGCACAGAAAGGAAACCAGAGAAAGATGAGCAACTGGTATAGGGACCTAGAAACTGGGAAGGGGGCTTTTGTTCTTAGAGCCCACTTATGGCTTAGAAATATACCCTTCAGCAAGCTTATACTTCCAGTCAGATGACAAGATTAATCAACACCACATGAATGAAGTCTGCAGGAACTATCCATCCACCCATCCGCCTGCCCATCCACCCATCCATCCACCCACCCATCCATCCACCCATCCATCCATCCATCCATCCATCCATCCATCCATCCATCCATCCA